>JARQOC010000001.1:11646007-11823901 GCA_033576535.1 Allobates femoralis
ATATAATAATAAAAAGAAATAAGCTTGAGTATAGTCTATGTACTTCATCATTCAGACGTACAGCCTCATCTACAGCTGAAGCCAGAAGTTTCATACTCTATATAAGAAGACACATCTGCATGTTTTTCTCACTATCTGACATGAAATCAGAATAAACCTTTCCTGTTTTTAGTCAATTATGACCATCATTTTTAATATTTGCCAGAATGATGAGAGGAGAATGTGTTAAGGCATTTTTATTACTTTCTGCAAAGTCACAAATTTACATACATCACATTAGTATTTGGAACCATTGTCCTTAAACTGTATGACTTGTGTAAAACGTTTTGAATCTCCTTCCATAAGCTTCTCACAATAATTGATAGGAATTTGGGCCCATTCCTCCTGACCGAACTGGTGTAACTGAGCCATGTATGTAGGTCGTTGCTCGCAGCCTTTTCAGTTTTGCCCATGAGTTTTCAATGGGATTGAGATCAGGGCTCCAAAACATTGACCTTGTTAGGGCTTTCTAAGCCACTTTGTAACCAGTTTGCAAGTAGCTTCGGGTCATTGTCAGTGTTGAAGACCCATTTCTGCCTAAACATTACCTTCCTCACTGATGTCTTGAGATGTTGCTTCAGTGTTGCCACATAATCTTCTTTCCCCATTATGCCAGCTATTTTGTGAAGTGCACCAGATCCTCCTGCAGCAAACAACCCCACACATGATGCTGCCTCCCTTGTGTTTCACAGTTGGGATGGTGTTCTTAGGCTTCCAAACGTCTCCCTTTTTCCGCCAAATGTAACAATGGTCATTATGGCCAAACTGTTCAATTTTAGTTTTGTCAGACCACAGGACATGTCTCCAAAAATGTAGGTCTTTGTTCCTGTGTGCATTTGTAAAAATTAATCTGGCTTTTTTATGTTTCTTTTGGAGTTTTTTCCCCGACAGAGTAGCCTTTCAGCCCATGTTGATACAGTACTCATTTTACTGTGGATAATGCCACAATCATTCCAGCTTCCACCATCATCTTCACAAGGTCTTTTACTTTTGTTCTTGGGTTTATATGCACATGTCAGATCAAAGCACATTCATCTCTGAGACACAGAACCCATCTCCTTCCTAAGCGGTATGATGGCTGGACATTCCAATCTTATTTGTACTTGCATATAATTGTTTGTACAAATGAACAAGACACCTTCAGTTATCTGGAAATTGCACCCAAGGATAAACCAGACTTGTGCAAGTCCACAATTCTCTTCCTGATATCTTGGCTGATTTCTTTAGACTTTCCCATGATTCTACACAGAGAAGTGTGTTTCAGGTGTGCATTAAAATACATCCACGGATGTGTCTCTAATGAACTCATATTTTGTCAATTAACCTATCGGAAGCTTCCAAATACAAAGTGGCTTAAGGATAACAAAGTCAATATATTGAAATGGCCATCACAAAGCCCTGATCTCAATCCTATTGAAACTATATGGGCAAAGCTGAAAAGGCTGGTGCGAGCAAGGTGACCTATAAGTATGGCTCAGTTACACCAGTTCTGTCAGGAGGAATGGGCCCAAATTCCTACCAACTATTGTGAGACGTTTGTGGAAAGATATCCAAAACATTTCACCCAAGTCATACAGTTTAAAGGGCAATGGTACCAAATACTAATAAAATGTGTGTAAACATATGACTTTCCAGGAAATAATAAAAATGCCTTAAAACATTTTGTCTCCCATTATTGTGACATTTGGCAAATAAAATTAATTATGGTAATCCTAATTGACCTAAAACAGGAAAGGTTTATTCTGATTTCATGTTAGAAAAACATGCGGATGTGTCTTTTTATATTGTGTATGTAAACTTCAGATTTCAACTGTAGATTTAGGCTCTGGCTCAATGGCATTTCCACCAGTCAAAAACCGACTTTACCATTTCTCTATATCAATGTTACTTACCTGTCTTGATTCTAGCAGTGAACCGGTCCTGTATCTTTTTCTGGGACCTGATGATTGTATCCATAATTTAAACCGGGCTCTGGAGTCAGGATGCCACGAGATATACATATAGTTGGTATTTCTCAAGGAGACAGCCATGGGGGTCACACAAATATCCTACTACTGTCACCAATTTGTCATAATCAGCACTGTTAGTTACTGGGGAACTCACAGTGATTGTTTTGTTTATATGCAACCGATTCCAATGCATGTAATTAATATACCTCAGTACAGTCACTGCTCAGCTCCACAATAATCCAAGAAAACTATTAGCTGTCACCACTCATTTTTTATACAGGTAGATTGGACACCCATTAAGGTAGTGTATGGCTTTGGGGTGCGGTTTAGTTTATAGAGTAAGAGGAATAAAGCTATAAAGTTTTAGATATTTAATCCGAAAAGTAGGCAGTGTTTATGAATATATACAAAAGATAAGAGATTACAAAGAGGACAAAACAATACAGTATATACAATTACATAGAATAAAAGTGATAAAAGAAAATGAGTAAACCTGATGTCACTGCAATGGCTTCAGATTTATGGAGGGAAGACTCCAATAAAAAGTGGAATAATCCTACATGGCGATGAACCTTCCTGGCATTGAACAATAATCATAATCTGGCATTTGCTTTTATTAACACCACTTACACCCACATACTTCCCCTCTGGTGACTCACAATAAAGCCAGTCATTGGATGTGGCTTAGATTCCAGAAAATTGTGAGATCCCCAACTTTCTGGATATCTTTGCACTTGTAGGTTCCAGGTGAAAGACTTTGTGATCATATTTCTTATCAGGATTTTATCTTTCTATAGATAGGAAATATGGTGTGTATAGCGTTATCCATTTAGTCAAATATAGCTTTGGGACTGATACTCAGGATGCATAATTATGAAATAATTCTTCATTCTGTCACAACACTGAAAACATCTCAAAAATAGCAAAAATGTGAGCCTAAATTAAAAAATAGCTTTTATTGTTCAAATATAAAAGGAGGATCCCACACATCAAAAATAGACAAACAACAACTGATCAGATCAATTTAACTCGATGGTGAAGAGTAGGATGCTATTTCTCTGTTGACTTTCATAAACAGAAGAAACATGTCTGTAGGCATTCATTTTGGACAGTCCAGGAACATTTATGTTTGAAGGTTTGGCTGTGGACCAACCTTGTCGGGGCGGTAGCCTTTTTGGAATGTCAAAACAAGTGCAATAATAGGTCCTGATAGGGCATCCTGGTCTCCTGATGACAAACCATCTACCCATTGAATGTGATGGGCCTGAATTGAGTATTTTGGTCATACACCCCAGAACTTACTAGATGGGTGAGATTGTTCTAATTTTCTCTCTAAAATTGGTCTATGATCTTGAGGGGGTGTTATTGCACTCCACTATGGTGAAGACCAAAGAGCTGTCGAAGTACACCAGAAACAAAATTGTAGCCCTGCACCCGGTTGGGAAGACTGAATCCGCAATAGACAATCAGCTTGGTGTGAAGAAATCAACTGTGGGAGCAATAATTAGAAAATGGAAGACATACAAGACAACTGATAATCTCCCTCGATCTGGTGCTCCATGCAAGATCTCATCCCTCGAGGTCAAAATCATCTTAAGAATGGTGAGCAAAAATACTAGAACCACTCGCGGGACCTAGTGAATGACATGCAGAGAGCTGGGACCAAGGTTACACAGGCTACCATCAGTAACACACTATGCCGCCAGGGACTCAGATCCTGGATGTCCCAGACGTGTCCTTCTGCTTAAGCCATTACATGTCCTGGCCCGTCTGAAGTTTTCTAGAGATCATTTGGATGATCCAGAAGAGTATTGGCAGAATGCCATATGGTCAAATTAAACCAAAGTAGAACTGTATGGTAGAAACACAACTTGTCGTGTTTGGAGGAGAAAAAATGCTGAGTTGCATTAAAAGAACACCATACCGACTGTGAAGCATGGGGTGGCAACATCATGCTTTTTGGCTGCTTTTCTGCCAAGGGACCAGGACAACTAATCCGTGTACATGAAAGGATGAATGGGGCCATGCATCATGAGATTTTGTGTGCAAACCTCCTTCCGTCAGCAAGGGCATTGAAGATGAAACGTGGCTTGGTCTTTCAGCATGACAATGATCACAAGCACACTACCAGGGCAACGAAGGAGTGGATTCATTAGAAGCATTTCAAGGTCCTGGAGTGGCCTAGCATGTCTCCAGATATCAACCCTATAGAAAACCTATGGAGGGAGTTGAAAGTCAGTGTTGCCCAGCAACAGCCCCAAAACATCACTGCTGTAGATATCTGCATGGAGGAATGGGCCACAATACCAGAAACAGTGTGTGCGAACCTTGTGAAGACTTACACAAAATATTTGACCCCTGTCATTGCCAAAAAAGGATATATAACAAGGTATTGAAAAGAACTTTTGTTATTGATCAAATACTTATTTAGCACAAAAATGTGAAAAATATTTCTTTCTAAATCAGACAATGTGATTTTCAGGATTTGCTTTCTCATTTTGTCTCTCATAGTTGAGATGAGTATGATGTCAATTACAGGACTCTCTCATCTTTTTAAGTGGGAGAACTTGCACAATTTGTGGCTGACTAAATAGTTTTTTTTCCCACCGTAATTATGACACGCCCCCCAGGGACGTGGGATACTCAGAACCAGGCTACAGTACTGCTGGGGAGTCACGGGCATCGAGACCCGGCTTCATGACCCTGGTGGTGTCAATGAAAATTTGGGAGTTAAGGTTTTGGGGACTAAAGTTGTGATGCCACCCGTGATGTTTGGCTATTGATGGCCGATGCTGCGGTCGGGACCTCTGGGGATGATGCAATCGCAGCTAAGGTGGTATCACTCCCCAGGGGTGGAGCATTTCCATATGGCAACCGGAAATATGTCTATGGTGGTGGTAGGCCATTGGATTATTCTGGCTGGTGAGTCAGATGGGGGTATTACTGAGGAAGGTCTTTTGTGGCCTCTGCAGCTACTTGGCATTTAAAGAAACAGTCTCACACAGCTTCTGATTTCTGTACCTGGATTACTCAATGATCAGTTAAGTAGTGCCGCCGGGTGCTGCTCTCTGCCAAACCAAAGTTTGGACAGTCCTCAAGGAACCAGGATAACTCATCCAAGACTCCTCTTTGTGTTCCTTTCTGTCTCTGGTTGCTCTCCCAGCGCTGACCATCTGCCTCTCCTACCTGCACCTCCGCACACAGTACAGCAGCAATGGGTCTTAGCGGGCGACTGGTACTTGGTCCCCTGACCCTAGTACGGCTACCTTCTCGGCGGATGTGTTGGGTTTCGGCCACAGCTCCTATAGATCTTGTGGCCACCAGTTCCATGGTTGGAGTGTTAAAACTCCTTGCCACCTCAGGGCCGGTCCCTGGTTTTCAACCAGCCCCTCTATCTGACTCCAGTCGAACCTGAATTTGGGCGTATGGGTGGTTCTCTCTCTCTGCCCATGCCCCTAGGACTCACTCTTCTTCTGTTGCTGACTTAGATTCTCCCGACCCAGGACGAGCTCCTCATCGCTCCAGTCCCCGGGCTAACTCTCTCCTCTCCCATTCTCCACCGCCTACCCTACTCACTCCCCCCTTTCCCTGTTTTAAAACTGAGCCTTCCCTTGAGTTGGTCCGCCCCTGTCCCCAGGCCAAGGTTGTAAGGGTGTGTTGATTGCTTAGTGGGTGTCTCAGACTTACCATTCTGTGAGAACAGGGATACCACACCCGTGGAGTGAGTGCAGTACCCCTTGTGGCGACCAGACTGCAGGTGCACCACATTTACACCACTTTTGTAGATTTATCACACTGCTGTAAGAGTAGGTTGAATCAATGGTGAGGCAAATTATAGAGGTTTTGATAGAATATTCCGGGCCCAAACCATTTCCAACAAAGGGGTCATAGTCTACAGTGACTGGATGTGTGTGAATTTATTCAGGTTACTTTTCCTTTTTCTTTCATAGGAATTTGAGTCTCTCTACTAGTAAAGCATAGTCAAACTTGTCTGATCTTATCCACGGTCTGCTGTATCCTTGAAAGACCACTTGATCTACTGTTGGGTACTTTTATCAAATAAATTGTTATTGCTATCATCAAGTAATCACTAATGATATGTATTGTACTTACGTGACATGTGGTATATGGCATACATGTGGTATATTCCGAATATCTCCCTGACTTATGTGGTTTGAACTTCCATTTAAGTATGGTAATTAATATGATTGCAACCTTATATTAGTCAGACCTCTGACCTGATCTATGTTGTCAGATCTTATATTGCACGGGTACCCATGTATTGGATTTCCCACTTGTCCGCAAAATTGTTGAATAAAATTGTTTGTATAGACTTTTCTAAAAACGCTCGGTGTGCTCCCAACTTTTTCATACTAAAATAAAAAGCACTATAATTACCCTCTCCCGCGCTGGGCTCCATGTCTCCCCGCTTGCCGCTGTGCTCCACTTCCTGATTTTCATGTGATTGGGTGCGTAGAGATGATGTCACTCTGCTGTGCTGATCACATGACTGGCTTCACCGAGAATCAGGAAGTGGAGCACAGCGGCAAGCAGGAAGACATGGACGACAGCGCTAGAGAGGGTAAGTAAAGTGCTTTTTATTTTAGTATGGGCAGCAGGGGAGAGCCATAACCAGCACAGGGGGGGCCATGTGCCATCACGAGGTGGGTGCAGGCACATGTAATATGTGCTGCTCCCCCAGTCCATCACCTCGGCGTGGTTTCAGCACCGAGGTGATGGAAAGCGGGTGCAGTGCCTATTATATGAGGCAAAGCAGCGGGAGCACGTGACCTTCCGCTGCCTCCTGCAGCCTACACCGGTCGGCCCAAGCCCACGGACACCGCTCCAGAGCTGCCCCCTTCCCCTGCAGTATATGATCTGTATATTCAGATTATAAAATGCACCCCCCACTTTCCCCCAAAATTTGGGGGAACAAAAGTGCATTTTATAATCCGAAAAATACAGTATTTCGCCTAAGTGTGCATTGCGCCGCAATGATGGTATCATGCTAGACCTATAAGTGTGTCAACCCTATGAACAGTTAAATCATGCTATGACTTTAAGAGACAGTGCTTCCTTGTGTCCCGAGTGTTGTAGACTAGTCGCCCCCATCCCTCCCTGAACTGTGCAGATGGACTGATCCAATTTAGAGAGTGAAAGTAAAACTGAGTGGAGGAAAGGAGAGACAAGAAGGCTGCCAACCTGAGTGTGTAGTAACATAAAGGCCAATGAAGAGGTGTAATGCCGCGCTGCCAGGAGGACACACATTAAAGGCGAGTATATTATAGACAGTGATTTATTTTTCCATGTGTTTCGGAGCACTGAATGGCTCCTTCTTCAGGAAAAAAGTCCTGAATCTTCTTGTCATCCACAGCTTTTAATACATTATAGCCTGAGTGCGTGTGAGAGAGGAAGCTGCCTAGAAGTGTTTGGGTACTTAAGACTTTGAGAAGGCACAGTGCTAGCTGCAAAGTGACTGCGAGCTGGACAGTGAGAGAGCCCTGGAGACTGCTGAGTAGTACCGGACTGAGAAGTTCCAGAGGTTGGCCTTTCTGAACAGGTCCTCAGGACTCAAGTGATCCCATGATCATGAAGTAAGAAGATGTTTCCCCACCTGACCTACAAAAAGAAATGCACACTGCTTAGTGACAAAGCATCGGGCCTCAGGATAGGACTTGTGTACCCAACACCATTGTGAGTCTTTACATTGTGCACACATTAGGGCATAGCATAGGCCTCAGTAGCCACAGCATGGTAGCCGTATGGCTTGATTAGCAGAGGCCAGTGAGGTTGTAAGTGTAGTGTAGTTTAGTATGTTTCCTTTTTGCAAAAGTGACTGTTGAATAATTACTTGTAATAGCTGAGGCGTCGTGCCGTTGAGCGGCTCAGCTAGAATTTGCCGTAACTGTATATTGTATTTTTGCCCCATCATACCCCCTGTAAACCTGCTCTACCCTTTCACTTTCCCACCTGTTAATAAATTCTACCCTTGTTATTTTCCACCTTGTCTTGTGTACTGTATTTGTACTCTGCACCATGGTGGGTCCCTCGGCCATCACTTAAGACCTACAAATAAAAACAAAAAATGGTAAGGTGTTGTGGATGCTTTAGTTTTGACATCAAAACTATGTATCTCTCCTTATCTGTCTGCTTTATAAATGAATAATAATAACAAGTGTCCGTGGACAAATAACCACACTTGACTCGGGTGCAACAATGGGAGAATTGTAAGTTTATTAGGAAGCACATAAGGTTATACAGACAATTCTGGGGGTGGTAACCTCAGAATAAGATCATTCATTAATTGGCTACATAATATTAAAAATAACTAATTATTGGTCCCTAATAGGTGAGAGCTGATTGGTTTATGCAATGGCGGACCTTGAGCCCAGAGGGCCCTGGTGCAGCCATGGTGAGGGGCGAGGGGAGGGGTTGCTGGCGGCCGTTGGTGAGGAGCGGGGGGGTGCTTGTGGCTGTTGGTGAGGAGCGGGGGGCGGCTTCGCTGGCGGCTGTCGTCAAGGAGTGGGGGGGTAGTTTTGCGGTTATTGGTGATGTGGCTCTCCTACCTGCGCTGAGCCGCGCCAGATGCATGCATTCCTGGGGCAGGGGAGAGGAGGGGCGGGATGAGGCATGGGAAGCAGGAAGCTTCCTTGCCTGACCCTCCTCTCCTCTGACATCGGGTTACGGGGGTCAGCTGGGGGCCCCCCTGCAGGATTACGGGTTACGGAGTCGGCTGGGGCTGCACCACGGTAGGTCCGCCCCTGGGTTTATGCAAATATATTCTAAAAATGTATGTATCCTTATACTTTTCCATAAATTGTTGTTATTGACATGATTGAATCATCACATTCTTTCACTATCTGGTGTTAGGGAACATCTTCCCTTGTTACTAAAACATGCTAAACATTGGCAATACTCCCAGGCCCTGTAATCTTCACCATTCGTCTACATACAGTCTATAATTTGCAGTATAATACTTGATATGAGAAACACTACTTATTCTTCTTAAAGGCAAGTACCTAGTTAAAGGGATACATATATGCTAGATAGGCAGTACAATACCGAATAAAGGATACGAGACCATTGGCCAATCTTTGGATATTTTCATATATTCATTTCCATAACAAGGTAAGAGGTAGTTAACATGGCTCCTAACCTACAGAAGAGGCTAAATCGATTTGCACATCTCAAGTCTCAATGTCGTTCATGGCACCCCAATGACCCCATCAACTCTATCTCTCCAATGACCATTGGTTCTATCCAGACCTTCCATCATATATACATAGAGTGTGAGCTCTTAAGAAGCCAGTCATAGATCTTCTCCAAACACGCACTGAGGTTTATACTGGTCTCGCTGTGCACGGAGTCCTCTGCTGGCCTCTTTTACATTAAAAAGTAGAGAGGGAGGAAGAGTCGAAAAGAAATTGGGAATTGCTGCATACTTCTAAATCATGAGTACCCCGTCCAATCTGAAGACCAAAGACGAGAACTCAATTAGCAATAAAACATGAAA
Organism: Allobates femoralis; assembly: GCA_033576535.1. Taxonomy (NCBI): domain Eukaryota; kingdom Metazoa; phylum Chordata; class Amphibia; order Anura; family Aromobatidae; genus Allobates; species Allobates femoralis. The sequence continues at coordinate 11,655,509 of JARQOC010000001.1, forward strand.
TGCTGTATGTGTCGTATCCGATTCAAATGAATAAATCCTCTCGATTGGAGCATCATTACCGCTTTTATACTCACAAGATTCGCAGGCAACTTCCTCAGTCCATTTATCTCTTTTTTACGAGAGACATATATTATCCTAACAGAAAAAAATCACAGCTCCCTCAGCACATGTCATTAATCTTTATATTGTGCTCGTGGTGGAAGTGGATCTGGTTCTACAAAGCTTTGCTTAATAAAAACAAAAGGCAGGTTCATTCCAGCTCTGCAAAATGATGGAGCACACTTTAGTTTCTTATGGCATTATTCCTTCCTTTTTCAATATATAATCAATATATATATGTATATATATTTATGTTTACACATATATATATTGGAAAACCCCCAAATTAAGAGACATGAAGAAATGGTAATTAAGAAAATGTAAATATTAAAACATAATTTTTTTCCATTTTCAATATATCATATATATGAAATGTATATATAATAGTGATGATATATAATAATGATTGTGCTGACTTATATACAATAAATATTTATATATTAGATATATTTATATATATGTGTATATATATATTTATATATATATTTATGAGTAAATCTATATGTATTAATATATATGTATATATACTTTAGAAAACCCCCAAAATTGAAAGACATAAACAAAAAATGATAATTAATAAAATTGAAGTATTAAAACATTATTTTTTTCCAGTTTCAATATATTGTATATATTGAATAAATATAATATTGTATTAATAAATATAATATATAAACATTTATGAAAAATATGTTTTAATATTTATATTTTCTATACATATATAAAACTATTATCTTTATTATTGTTTTTATTTAATTTTATTCTTAGATATTATTTTTATTATTACTGTTATCTATATATATATATATATATATATATATATATATATATATATATAAAACACTGATAATAATAGTAAAATATTAAGTATGTTTGTATATATATATATATACATATATATATACCGGTATATGAGAACCACAAAAATTGAGAGACATAAACAAATAATGATATTTGAGAAAATAAAAAAATATTAAAATAATATAATAAAAAATTTAATAAAATAATAATAATAAATATGGAATATGTCTGCATGTTCACATTTCAATGCTATAAAAAAAAGAATAAAAAAATATAATGGTAAAAATAAAAATATAATAATAACCAAAATAATATATAAAAATAAAATAAAAACACTAACAATAAAAATAATATAGTTAAACTAAATATATATAATAAAAATAGTAATAAGAATGATAATATGCAAAAATAAAATAATAACACTAATAATAAAAATACAATATTTAAACTATATATATATATATAGTAAAATAAATAATAATATGTAAAAATAAAAGTAATAATAGTAAAAATAATAAAAATAATATATATTGAAAAAAAATATATATAATAACAATAATATAAAAAAATATAAACTAATATATATAAATAAATAAAAACAACAACAATAATAATAATAATAATAATAATACATGTATATATAATAACAAGAATAATAATAAAAATGATAAGACTAAAATAGCAACAATAATAATAAAAATAGTATTTAAAAAAATAATACCTATATATACACATTTCACTACAGTGTGTATTTAAAATATATATACATTAACATGTATTCATTATTGTTATTATTTTTATTATTATTGATTTTATTTTTATTTTACTGTTATATATTAGTTGTATTATTGAGATATATATATATATATATATATATGTATATATATATTGTTTTTTACTATTGTTATAAAAATATAATAACAGTAATATTAAAAATAATACCCACAATAATACTGTGTGTAAAAATAAAAAAACACTAATAATAATAATAATAATAGTAGTAAAATAATAAATATATATGTTAATATACATACATATATATAGTATGCATATGTAACAATAATAATACAAATTATAAATATATATATAAATGCATATATATTTTATATACACACTTTACTGAAATGTGTGTATATATTATATATAAAAATATATAAATGCATATATATGCAGTTTAATAATAGAGAGAAAGTTAAACAAAATTAAAAGGTCAAAAAAGTTAAATCAATATTAAAATACATAAAGAAGAGAAAATAAAAAAAAAGTGAAATATTTCATGACGTTGAGGATTTTTTCTCTTTTTTTAAGATTTACGAAGAGATTATAGCGAAAGAATAGATAAATACGTAGACTGAGGTTTGTGATAGAGATAGATAGAGACATCACAAGAAAAGAAGTGTTGTTTTGATCAGAAAATAAGGGGTTAAAAAGTAAAATATACTTTACATTATACAGAATAAATGATAGATTTTATATTGTCGGCTTTATTGATATAAAACAACACGGATCAGGAAGAATCATAAAGTATATTTATCACCTAGTTGTGACCTTCGCTGTTTCCAGATACGTCTCCTGTAAACACTTCTTAAAACCATGTAAAAATAAAAATAATATTAATAAAATATTCCCTCTCCAGAAGCTCATCAAGACCTGGAATTGTCAAAATATCACATTATGCAACTCGGTAAAAGTGAACTTATTGCTAAATACCCATTAAGATCTCCAGAGAGGCCTGGCATTAATTGTTTAGTGAGCGCGCCCCGAGGCCATCACCGGGGAGGAACATTTAATGCATAAAAAAGGAATCTGACAGAGATCCCTGTAGAACAAGGAGCATGTACCATCTTAAAAATTCTCCTGCATGTCACTATTCAGAACGGTCATCTCTATGTTTACTGAGAAAACAAAAACCAGCAAACCAGCACGACAGCAGAGTACATCACGACGCCGACCGCACAACACAACGCCAACACACAACACGACGCCGACCGCACAACACCACGCCGACCACACAACACCACGCCGACCGCACAACACAACGCCAACCGCACAACACAACGCCAACCACACAACATGACGCCGACCGCACAACACCACGCCGACCGCACAACACAACGCCAACACACAACACCACGCCGACCGCACAACACCACTCCGACCGCACAACACAATGCCAACACACAACACGACGCCGACTGCACAACACCACGCCGACCACACAACACCACACCGACCGCACAACACAACGCCAACACACAACACGACGCCGACCGCACAACACTACGCCGACCGCACAACCCAACGCCAACACACAACACGACGCCGACCGCACAACACCACGCCGACCGCACAACACAACGCCAACCACACAACACCACGCCAACCACACAACACATCGCCAACCGCACAACACAGCGCCGACTGCACAACACAACGCCAACCGCACAACACAACGCCAACTGCACAACACAGCGCCAACCGCACAACACCATACCAACCGCACAGCACAGCGCCAACTGCACAACACCACACCAACCGCACAACACCACGCCAACCGCACAACACCACGCCAACTGCACAACACCACGCCAACCGCACAACACGTCACCAACCGCACAACACAGCGCCAATCGCACAACACCATACTGAACACACAACACCACGCCAACCACACAACACAGCGCCAACCGCACAACACCATGATGCTCACACAACACCACGCCGACCGCACAGCACAGCGCCAACCACACAACACCATAATGCTCACACAATACCACGCCGACCGTGCAACACAGCGCCAACTCCACAACACCAAACCGATCACACAACACGACACCGACCGCACCACACGATGCCATCCACACATCACAACGCCGATCGCACAACACCACGCCAATCACACAACAAGGCACCGACCGCACAACATGACGCTGACCGCACAACACCACGCCAACCACACAACACCATGCTGATCACACAACACAACGCTGACCGCACAACACCACGCCAACCGCACAACACCATGATGATCACACAACACAATGCTGTCCGCACAACAACACGCTGACTGCACGACACCACGCTGACTGCACAACACCACGCTGATCACACAGCACGACACCGACTGCACAACACAATGCCGACCGCACAACAAGATGCCAACCGCACAACACGACGCCAACTGCACAATACCACGGCGACCGCACAACACCACGCCGATCAATCAACGCCACACCAACTGCACAATACCACACAACCACAACATGACGCCAGATGCACAACACCACGCCGATCACAAAACACGATACCGACCGCACAACACAACGCCAACCGCACAACACCACGCCGACCACTTAACACCACGCCGACTGCAAAACACCACACCGACTGCACAACACGACGCCAACCACACAACATGACGCCGACCATGCACCACCACACCGATTGCACAACACAACACTGACCGCACAAGACAACAACTGCACAACACCATGCTGACTGCACAGCACGACACAAACTACACAACATGTCGGTGAAAACACAATACGACGACAACCACACAACACGACGCCGACCCACAACACGACGCTGACTGCACAACACCTCGCTGACCGCACAACATGACCCCAACTACACAACACCTTGCCGACTGCACATGACGCCAACCGCACAACACATCGCCAACCGCACAACACGATGCCAACCACACAACATGACACTGACTCACAACACAACTCTGACCACACAAAACCACGCTGACCACACAACACCACACTGACCACACAACACCATCCCAACCACACAACACAACACCACACCAACTGCCCAACTCCACGCAAATCGCACAACACTTCACCGACAGCACAACATGATGCCGATCACATAACACGACACTGTCTGCACAACACTATGCTGACCAAACAACACGATGCCGACTCACAACATGACGCTGACCGCACAACCACAACACCACTCCAACCACACAACACGACGCTGACCGCACAACGCCATGCCGACCACACAACACGACGCCAACCGCACAGCACCATGCCAACCACATAGATAGATAGATAGATAGATAGATGTTTAAATAGATAACTAGATAATATATAAGGCCCAGTTACACACACAGGTAATTGTGCAGAGATTGTTTGCAGATCTCTGGTTGCAGTGAAATCATGGACACATTGTTACATTTGTACACAGCAACAAAATGGAACAATGTGTCCATGATTTCACTGCAACCAGAGATCTGCGAACAATCTCTGCACAATTATCTGTGTGTAACTGGGCCTATAGATAGATAGAAGGATGGATAGAGGGATAGAGATAGATAGATAGATAGATAGATAGATAGATAGATAGATAGATAGATAGATAGATAGATAGATATCAGCTGATGAAGAGGCCATAGTGTCCCGAAAGCTTGCTTTGCTTACCATCTTTTCAGTTAGCCACTAAAAGGTATCAACCTTTGAGGACTCTCAGATTCAAATATATTTAGATGATAGATAGGAACAGAGAGATAAAAATTAAAGAATACCTTCTATAGACTCAAAACTTTATTTTAGATCATTGTTACATTTTTCTTCTAAATGACAGATTATTGGCTTGTCAAATTATTATTATTTATTTATAGAGCACCATTGAATCCATGGCTCTGTACATGAGAAGGGGTTACATACAAACAAGTTACAAATATAATGAACAAACTAACAGTGACAGACTGGTACAGAGGGGAGAGAGGGCCCTGCCCTTGCGGGCTTACATTCTACAGGGCAGTGGGATGAGAGATAATAGGTTGAGTCTGCTCTGGTGGTGGTGGATCGCCGGGTCCAGTGGGGGTGAGGTGGCACCATGGTCATTGCAGGCTGTAGGCTGTTCTGAAGAGATACGTTTTCAGGTTCTGCTTTAAGGTTCTGAGTGTATGGTGTAGTCAGATGTTTTGGGGTGCAGAGTTCCAGAGAATGGGGGATGCTCGGGCGAAGTCTTGCAGGCGGTTAGATGAGGAACGTAGAAGTGTGGAGGAAAGGAGGAGGTCTTGGGAGGATCAAAGATTACGAGTTGGATGATATCGAGAGATTAGTTCAGAGATGTATGGGGGGACAGATTGTGGACGGCGTTGTAAGTCAGTGTTAGTAGTTTGAATTGGATACGCTGGAGAATTGGGAGCCAGTGGAGGGATTTGCAGAGGGTAGAAGTGGAGGAACAGCGAGGAGAGAGGTGGATTAGTCGGGCAGCAGAGTTAAGGACAGATTGGAGAGGTGCAAGAGTGTTAGCAGGGAGGCCACAGAGGAGGAGGTTGCAGTAGTCGAGATGGGAGATGATGAGGGCATGCACTAGTAGTTTAGTAGATTGAAGGTTGAGGAAGGGACAGATTCTGGAAATATTTTTGAGTTGGAGGCGGCAGGAGGTGGCGAGAGCTTGAATGTGTGGTCTGAAGGATAAGACAGAGTCAAGGGTCACTCCGAGGCAGTGGACTTCAGGTACAGGGCAATGTGTGATATCATTTATTGTGATAGATAGATCAGGTAAGGGAGGTGCGCGAGATGGAGGAAAGATGATGAGTTTGGTTTTGTCTACGTTTAGTTTTAGGAAGCGACACATTTCCACGTTTTATCAAAATGTGAAAATATAAAATGGAGGTCAAACAAAAATAAAGGTGTCATGATGTAGATAGAAAGATAGATACATAGATACATTAATCTATCTATCTATCTATCTATCTATCTATCTATCTATCTATCTATCTATTACCTATCTCATCATCTGCTTCATGTCACCTTCACTCTTACGTAATCATAGTTTGACCTTTATTCTATACATTTGCGTTTTGATAAGACGTGCACAGTTTTATTTGCCAAATCAATAATCTGAATTGTAGAAGAACGTCATCGATGATCTATCACAATATCTAGACCGCGTCGTTATCTAGAAATCCAAGTATAATCTCTGTATTTGTATAGATTGTGACCTTTCCTCTCGCACACTGTTGACCTTTTTCATTATTATTCCTTGACATCTTTGGCTTCTTGATTATTTCTACCTTTTCTTTAGGTAAATAGAATTCAGCCTCATCTGGTGTCATATTCTTCTTGGCCACAAGGGGGAGCAGATGTTAAACAATCCATCGGAGCGGAGGCTGTGTGCTCCAGGGTGGGGTGCGCGGAGCAGCAGACGGAGTGTGAGTGGTTAATAGACGCACGTTCCCCTCTTTCGGGGTAACTCAGGTGATACATGTGTACATAAGGAATATTTTATAGAAGATGTTAGGAATTCTCTCTATTACAGCGCCGATCTCTATCTGTTGTATATTTGTTTTACAGAAAGAAGAAAAGTTTTCATGTGCGACAATCCGGGAGCTGTCATCACGAGCCGGGGATATTCATTCATCCTTTCCTCCGTTGTGTCACAATGACAATCGTGTACCAATCTGCGAAAAGTCGGCAAGATTCGTCTTCACTAATATTTAATGTTTTGTTTTATTTCAGTTTTATGTAGATTGAGATGAATATGATGTACAGTATAAAGTTCTGCAACTTTACATTGAGAACCCTGAGTAGGTAGTATTATTCCCTTGTTGCAGTTGAACTAGGTAAGACTGTGGATAAACTCCATGATAACACATGGCAGCAGTGTATGTTACTACCTGAATACTCAGGCGGCACACAGCCACCCGTACTGGCCTTAAAATGCCGTGGGTGATTACATCAGAAGTGCATGACTTCCACAGTCGTAAGAGAAGGAAGATCTCTGGAGGACACACTATAGAAAGGGGCCCCTGTGCAAGAACAATATATGGGTCCAGGGGCAGACTGGCCCAGGTGGCAGGGGGGCAAGTGCCCCCCAGGCTGGTGTTATTGCCCTCAACTAGGGACGACCTCCCCCACTGAAATGGGCCGGCCAGCTTTACTTTACGGCCGGAGGTGCCGGCAGCACAGCAGGCGACGCGGCGGGCAGTCTGGTAAGTGAGCACCGATACCCCCCCTGCTCCTCGCCGCGTCTGATAGCACCCTCTCCCGCTCCTTACCGCGTCCAATAGTACCCAATATGCCCCCCCCCTTATTAAAGGGGTATTCCAGAAGTATGCCATGGCATCCTCTCACTTCATTAATGTCCACCACCTCATCAATCATTACCATGTGGTCACTGTCCTTGGACCAAGAAAGGTCGGTCCCTCATTCTGGTCATCTATAAATATCTAACACTAGTGCATTGGAATATGCCTTTATATACAACTAGAGGTTAATGGGATATTCCTAGTGATGAGTGAGCACTACCATGCGCGGGAGCTCTGGACTCAGAACGAGCAGTTGGATGATCGGCTGGAGACTGAAATACCTGAGTATAATGGAAGTCCATGGGAAACTCGAGCATTGCTCTGGTAGAGTTCCCCATTGACTTCTATTATACTTGGGTTCTCAATTCGTACCCGTCCAAGCATCCAACTGCTCGTTTTGAGTCCTGAGCACCCGAACATGGTAGGGCTCGCTCATGACTAGTTATGCCCAAAAACAACAAGTTATCATTAGAGATGAGTGATCACTATCATGTTCGGGTGCTCGGTACTTGTACAGAGCAGTTGTATGCTAGGATGGTCTCAATACAAGTATAATGCAAGTCAATTGGGAACTCGAGCATTTTTCTGAAAGAGTTCCCCACTGACTTCCATTATACTCGGGTACTCAAGTTGCACCCATCCGAGTATCCAACTGCTCATTTCGAGTCTTGAGCATGTGACCATGGCAGTGTTCACTCATCACCAATATGAACTTATCATTTCTAGGAATAACTAGTGATGAGTGGGCAATATCATGTGCGAACACTACAATGCTTTGGTACTCGGTACTCGTAACAAGTAGTTGGATACTCAGATTGCCGTGACTCGAGTATTGATGGAAGTCAATGGGGTACTCTTCTTCTGAAAAAATGCTTGAGTTTCCCATTGAGTTCCATTATACTCAAATACTTAAGTCACCCGTCCAAGCATCCAACTGCTCGTTTCGAGTCCAGAGCACCCCAGCATGGTAGTGTCCACTCATCACTAATGATAACTTGTTGTTTTTGGGAATAACTAGTGATGAGTGAGCAATACCATGCTCAGGTGCTCAGGACTCAAAACGACCAGTTGGATGCTTGGACGGGTGACTTAAGTATTTGAGTATACTGGAAGTCAATGGGAAACTCAAGTCTTTTTTTGGAAGAAGAGTAACCCATTGACTTCCATTATACTCAATTCTCGAGTAACGCCCATCTGAGTTTCCAACTGCTTGGTATGAGTACCGAGTACCCAAGCATTGTAATGCTCGCACATGATAGTGCCCACTCATCACTAGTTATTCTTAAAAACACCAAGTTCATATTAGTGATGAGTGAACGCTACCATGCTCGGGTGCTCAGGACTCAAAACGACCAGTTGGATGCTTGGTGAGTATACTGGAAGTGAATGGGAAACTCAAGCCTTTTTTTGGAAGAAGAGTAACCCATTGACTTCCATTATACTCAGTTCTCGAGTCTCGCCCATCTGAGTTTCCAACTGCTTGGTATGAGTACCGAGTACCCAAGCATTGTAGTGCTCGCACATGATAGTGCCCACTCATCACTAGTTATTCTTAAAAACACCAAGTTCATATTAGTGATGAGTGAACGCTGCCATGCTTGGGTGCTCTGGACTCTAAACGAGCAGTTGGATATTCAGATGGATGCAACTGGAGTACCGAGCATAATGGAAGTCGAGCAGGGAACTGCTCGAGTTCCCCGTTGACATCCATTTTACTCAGATCCAATCAGGGTTGGCAGGCTCAGAGGCAGGGGGGTAGACAATGGTCAAGCAGCAGTTTTTGGGCCGCTCGGTCATCTTGTCAGCTGGGAAGCCCTCTGCTCATGGTCCACTGTTGGATGCTTGCCTCCCCAGGCCGAAATTTGCCTGGGTCCAATCATCTAACTGTTGGACCCATGCATGGTAGCCCTAGTTATTCCCCCCCAAAAAAAGTCATCATGTATCCACTGAATAGGGGATGACTTAGTGACCACTAGGGACCTCTAGGAACCTAAGAACAGAGCTCTGCAACCTTGTCTTGAACAAAGCACAGTGCAGTCACCCTCAACTCCATTCATTGTCAATGGGACTACCTGAAAAAGTTGCCATAGTCAATGAATAGAGCAAGCACAACCTGCTGATTCTCTTCGATTCCAGAGACACCAATCTCTAAAACTGCGAATTAGCTACAGTTGTATCCACCCTGGCAATGTTCGGCATCACACATTTCTGAGGGATTGATATAATGTAGCAGCCCATGGAAAATCTATTAGGCAATGTGAACATGATCAGACTTTACAGCCGAAATTTCTGCGGCAAATACCGATGTGTTCCCAAGAAAATCTCTGTGTAAATTACGCATGTCCTAATACGCAAATTGCCTCTTCAAAGACGAAAAATACTGAATGAATTGAAACTGCTTCAAATCTGCAAAGGAAAAATAAGCAGTAAACAGTGGAATGGTGAGTTCTTCATGGCATGGAAAAATGTAACTGGTGAACATAGTCTTAAGGTACCGTCACAAACAGCAATATTGCTAGGCAATTTCACTGGTAATTTGCTGGTTGCAGTGAAATCATGGACACATTGTTACATTTGTACACACCAACAAAATAGAACAATGTGTCCATGATTTCACTGCAACCAGCAAATTACCAGTGAAATTGCCTAACAATATTGCTGTTTGTGACGGCACCTTTAGTCTTTTCTTTGATAGAAAGTAAGACCTTTGTTTGTAAGTAAGTTACTTTGTCATTGTACTTTTTACAATTTTGAAGATCAATAGTTGCTGTCAGTAAATCTTATTAGCATTCAGAGCCTGAAACCTCCGAGTGACTTATCACAGCTGAAGTTTTGCTACAATTAAATCCAGTTTGATAATACTTCTGCCAGCAGCTGAGTCCTGTATTTCTCAGACCCCGACTCCTCTGATAGCGACTTCTCTGGTATCTGATGAGGCGTAGGTCTAAGCAGCACAGACCGGAAGAATTGGTGCTATTGCTGTGAAACAGTGGGAACCGGTAAAGATGGATATAGAGGATGACAGCTAGATCAATGGAGGAGGAAGCACCAGATGCAGCAGAGCCAAGTGTGCGGACGGCACAAGAACCATAAAGTAGTGTAGGCAATATGGCAACTGAAAGCACACAGGAATACCAGACAAGCAGGTTGGTTGACACCATTAAACACAAAAGTTGGAAGTATTGATAGCACTAGGAATAGCAGAGATGAGTTGGCTATCAGGTACCCTAATAGTAAAGCTGAATTGGCAATATTCCCATGGTGCAGTTGAACTTGATTGTTCATCAAGTTGTGCATGATAACACATGGTAGCAGTGTGGACTACTACCTGAATACTCAAGCGGCATGGAGCCACCCGTGTCAACCTTAGAATGCCTTGCATAATGACATCAGAAGTGCATGACTAGAGCAGAGAAATTCTGTCATAAAGGAAGAAACCTGAAACTGGTGCTGGAGCTAGAACAAGTAACAGCTACACCCAGGGCTGGGGGGCAGGGGGACACATGCCCCCCAGGCCAGTGGTCAAGCAGCAGTTTTTGGGTCTCCCGACCATCTATCCTGTTGGTGTGGGAGGCCGCTCTGCCCCTGAGGCTCACTGCTCATGGGTCACTGCTGTGTACTTGCCCCCAAGGTAGCAATTTGCTAGCCAGCTCCTGGCTACACCCCTTCTGTGTTGATAGTTTGCAACATTGTATCACTGTAGGACAGTTTGGAATCTAGATTGAAAGTGACTGGCCAAACTGGAATCAATAGTAGCAAACTCTCAGCTGTGAGAAGTCCGCTTGTTCCTTTCACAGTGATGCAGTATAGTTGTTGATAGATGTACACAATGCACCCATCCAAGTAACTGCAGGTAAATGATGCATTATTAGTTGTAAAATGGGTGTAAAAAGCATCAACTACTACCGAACCTCTTTGTGAAGAGACAAAGCATAATAGACAGTCAATAATCCCTTGTACATGGAATACTGCTGTCTATCCCTTTAATACCTTAACAGCGTCCCCGCACTTCACGGCTCCTCTTCTATGGCAGGGATGCAGAGATACTCACCGTTATGGCCGCTGTATGGTGTTTGCTCTGTCCTTGGTACCTGCCGTCTACTGGGGTGAGCACACACTGCACAGGCCTCCTGGGAATGCTCTTAGGGTGCGCACGCAAATACACACCTATTCTTAAAGGGCCAGTATTTGCTAAACCAGAAGTGTCTCTCAGCTACGACTGAGAGGTATAAGGAATTTAAAGCATCCTCTCCTTAAGGGATGTGCCTGGGCAATGTGTTCTATTTTTATAAACGCACTGCTTGTTGTCCAATTCCCAGTATCCTGTGCCTGTGTGTCTCTGTTCATTGTCTGCTACCCGGTGTCTCTGTCCTAGTACCACCTTGCATCTGTCATGCCACCATATTCCAGCTTACACTTTCCTGCACCTGCTGCATCACCATATATCTGCCACACCTGCCTGAGATCCGCTGTGCTGCTACATACCTGCCACATCTGCCTGTACCGCTGAGCCGTGCCACCTGCCAGCATCGGCCTTTCAGACCACATCTATCCAGAGATTCTGTTCACGTGAGCTCAATCTCTGAAATCATCTGTCGTGGTACTGAGACCCCCTGGCACTGCACTTGGTGACTACCAACCAGCAACAGCCTATCCTCACCACCTGGGGCTCTAGTGAAGACTTAGTAGTCCTCCAGGTTTGTTCCTCCAGGTGGCGACCGGTGCACAGGCCCAGTGGCTCCACTCCAGGACACTCACCCTATGAGCGTTACGGTCCCAATATACCAAACCTTAATTTCCGGATTGATCCATTGGCCCAAAGCTAAAAAAATGGAGGAATATAATAGGATGATAAAAGAGGAGAGAAACCTCTTACAGAGCACATTTCAATCTTCCGGCATCGCTCGGCTCACTCTACCCTTCATTATCCATATCAGATAACCACATCATCCGCTCCACCTAATTAAATCATCACTTTCCCATCGGCTCCTCTTAATTTTTCAAAATTTCATCTTTTTCTACTCTTCAGCCCAAATGGGAGCACGTTCCTGCATTTCCATATAACGTACGATTCTCCCGAATCTTCCTCTCCTCCGACTAAACTCTAATTAAATATATTTTATTTGTCAGGCCGTAAAAAAAGATCTTCCGTAAAATTACAAATGGTGCCACCGCTGCGCCGCCGCCGCGCAAGGAGAAAGTACGGCTTTATTGGATTCAATCTAATGTTGTCCAGCAGTTTGGGGCTATTAAACAGCGTGATACAGACATTGTTGTACTAGTCACCGAATAAATAATCTATAATTATAGAGATCCATGCTCCAGCCGCACTCCGCTGGAATGTATTTTAATGCACCAGGCACTACCTGATGACAGCTACAATCAAGAGTGGCTGCAGGCAGCTGCTTAGCTCGGGGCCACATTCAATTATGTCGGACTGCATTAGTCCCTGGTGAAGCTGTCACCTTCCAGCCTGTGAAGTGATAGGAGGAAAAGTATCCTGAAGTCTCCGCAGTCATCAGCACTGTTAAGGGAACATGGGAAATAATGTGGAAAACAACATTAGCGCTGTTTTGCAGGACTCGTTTTGCTTACAAAAAAAAAAAAGAACCATGAAGCCGAGCAGCTGAATCCACAAAGTTTCTCGGCTCTTTGATGGCTCCGGTACATGTCAGTGATGGGACTTCTTAAGGGAATAGCTGACACCGAGCTAATCAGTCGGCAAAGGTCAATCATTTGCATATGTAGATTAGGGAGGGGAGGGGCGGGTTTAGGTAGTCATACATAGAATGCTGCGGTTATAACTAATCTGATATAATTGGGAATGGAAAATGATGATCGTAGAAATGAATAACCCAACTGAGACATATTGAGTGCTGCCGGGATTCGGCACCTGTGGGACCGCCAATCTCCTCCACCACATAAGGAGACACCAGGACTTTAAATTTGTTCAGATTTTACTTCAAGGCCCAGGAGTTTTATTTTACATCTCTAGAGTCAAGATTAAAGATGAAAATAACACATAGGTGTTTGAGTCTTTAAATTAAATTAGGGGAAGTCTTAATGTCTCTACAGGAATTGGGGGCAGGTCTCTATGTCTCTGTGTTTAGTAGGGGAGGGCGTTTGTCTCTATTCACTCAGCGCAACGGGTTTTGGTCTTTCTACAGGAAGTGTAGGCCTTTGTAATGGAAGTGGGGCAGGTCTTTGACTCTTTACAGGAAGTTCAGTGGCCCTTGGTCTTTCAACAAGAAGTATGGTCTGGTCTTTGTCCCTCTACAGGAAGAAGGCAGGGCTTTGTCTCTGTACAGGAGGTGGGTCTGGACTTTGTCTCTGAACAAAAAAGTACAATTGGTGTCTCAACAGGAAGTGAGGGCAGGTCATTGTGTCTGTACAGGAAGTGGGACAGGTGTTTGTGTCTGTACAGGAAGTGGGGCAGGTCTTTGTCTCTACAGAAAGTAGGTTTTAGACTCTCAACAAGAAATAAGGACAGGTCTCTTTACAGGAAGTTCAGTGGGTCTTGGTCTCTCAACAAGAAGTAAGGTCTGGTCTTTGTCTCCCTACAGGAAGTGGGACAGGTGTTTGTGTCTGTACAGGAAGTAGGGCAGGTCTTTGTCTCTACAGAAAGTAGGTTTTAGAATGATGATCGGAAAAAAGGTGTGTCACGGTCCGCTCTGCTCCAAGCTCAAAAACTCACCAATGAGTCAGGGTTTCATCAAGCAGATTTTCATACTTTATTCTCCTTCCTCCAACACGTTTCGGCGCCCCACCTGGCACATTCCTCAGGGATATTCAAGGGTTTCCAGCGGGGCTCGAACCGGGCACCTTTGCATTGGTAGGCAGCAGCACTTACCACTAGACCACGGCACCTATATAAATATCCCTGAGGAAGGTGCCAGGTGGGGCACCAAAATGCGTTGGAGGAAGGAGAATAAAGTATGAAAATCTGTTTGATGAAACCCTGACTCATTGGTGAGTTTTTGAGCTTGGAGCAGTGTGGACCGTGACACACTTTCTTTCCCATCATCATTCTGGATATCACCGCTGGTTTAGTGGTTGGTGGAGGTCTTGCAGCAGCTTTTTGAGTATCATACGCCTTCAAACCAGTTGTGGGGATCACAACTATATCAGGTGAGTGGTTTCATAGCACCACCCTGACGTCTCGCAGTGTCACTAGTGATAGGGCACTATTGCGCCTCTTGTCCCCCACCCTTTTATATTTTTGAAAGTAAGTTTTAGACTCTCAACAAGAAATAAGGACAGGTCTCTTTACAGGAAGTTCAGTGGGTCTTGGTCTCTCAACAAGAAGTAAGGTCTGGTCTTTGTCTCTCTACAGGAAAAAGGCAGCTCTTTGTCTCTGTACATTAAATGGGTCAGGTCTTTGTCTCTGTACAGGAAGTGATTCTGGTCTTTTTTCAGTGAACAAAATGTACAATGGGTTTTGGTGTCTCAACAAGAAGTGAGGGCAGGTCATTGTGTCTGTACAGGAAGTGGGACAGATCTTTGTGTCAGTATAGGAAGTAATGAAGAGGGCCGGGCCTTTATCTCTGTAGAGGAAGTATAGTGGTTCTTTGTTTCTGAAGAAGAAATGAGGGCTGGTCTGTGTTTTCCTACAGGAAGTGGGAAAGGTCTTTGTCTCTGAAGAAAAAATACAATGGATCTTGGTGTCTCAACAAGAACTGAGGGCAGGTCTATGTATCTTTACAGGAAGTGAGATAGATTTTTGCATCTGTACAGGAAGTGGAGCAGGTCTTTGTTTCTGTATAGGAAGTGAGGAAGTTGGCTGGATCTTTGTCTCTGTAGAGGAAGTATAGTGGGTCTTTGTTTCTGAACAAGAAATGAGGGCGAGTCTGTGTCTCCCTACAGAAAGTGGAGCGCAGGTCTCTGTCTACAGGAAGTGGCCACGTTATTGTCTCTGTACAGGAAGTGGCCAGGTCTTTGTCTCTGTTCAGGAAATGGCCAGGTCTTTGTCTCTGTCGAGGAAGTGGGGTAGGTCTTTGTCTCAGCACAGGAAGTACAGCAGGTCTTGGTCTCTTGACAGGAAGTATTCATGAGTCTTTGTCTCTCTCTAGGAAGTGGTGACAGGTCTTTGTCTCTTTACAAGATGTATAGCGTCTCTTGGTCTCTTAACGAGGAATGAGGGTGGATATTTGTCTCTTTACAGGAAGTGGGAAGGTTTTTGTTTCAGTACAGGAAATATACCAGGTCTTGGTCTCTTAACAAGAAATGTGTGTGAGTCTTTATCTCTCTTCGGGAATTGGTGACAGGTCTTTGTCTCTTCAGGACGTAGGGACAAATTTTTCTTTCTCTACAGGAATTGGGGCAGGTCTTTTTCTCTCTTTCTACAGAAAGTCGACCAGATCTTTTTCTATCTACTGGAAGTGTGGTTGGGCTTTGTCTAGTACAGGAAGTGGGTTGGATTTTTGTTTCTCTGCCGGAAATATATAAAGATGTTTATTTATCTGCTCCTTATGTACTGCCTGTAAACCTGGATGAAGGCATGGTAGAGAATCAAAGCTTTCAGTTCAGGGCAAGAAAGTCATTGGTCAATACCAGGAGCAAAGCATTTTGGTAAGCAATGGAAGTAAATTTCTGGCCCCTATAAATACTTAATGGATAGCAAGCTACAGAATATATTAATTTGCACAGATTCTAGACATATTGGATTGATACAGGGGTAGACCTACCGTGGTGCAGCTGGTTCAGCTGCACCAGGGCCCTGACCGGCTAGGGGGCCCCAGGCCGACCCCCATGACCCTGTGTCAGAGGAGAGGGGGTTAACCGAGGGAAGCTTCCTGCTTCCCTCGGCTGATCCCACCCCTCCTCTCCTCTGGCCCGGCTCCCAGGACTGTGCAGCCCGGCACAGGTAGGAGCCGCAGCATCTATAATTTTCCCCCTCCGCTCCTCACCGGCAAGCGCTAGCACCCCCCCACCAACCCCCCCCCCCCCCCCCCCCCGCTCACCATCAGCTGCACCAGGGCCCTCATGGATCAAGGTCTGCCACTGGATTGATATGTCCACCAAAAGCATTTTTATGTTGTGAGGAATAATTTTGTGTGAAGGGACAGGTGCATTTAAAAATGTTTGTATACTAAAGACATATCTTTAGGAAGTTGTCTGACATCTGTGAATCCAATCAGCTGTTTGCTTTGCCTTCTGTGGCTGGATATATGTGGTGTCCCTTTGTCTGGTCGCTAAAAATGGTATATCCTTAACATTGTTTGTGATGCCATGTCTGAGGAGAATTGGAGCTCTCGCTGCTGGAAGTCTGAAGCGAACACACACTGCCTGATCCCTTATTAGGAAACTGTGCACTTGATGACTAATTTGGACATGTGTCACACTTCTTGGAAGGGGTAAGCTGACTGTAGTAATATGGAGTAGGCACAGGAGAGTCCATTGAGGAGGCAGCTGCTCTGCAGGGACACGCTGCATGCAGGGTATCAATTCCTAGGTCACCCAGGCCTTTTGGCAGAAATTGGAGGCTGGTGCCCACTAATAACCACTCAAGTGGAACTTTGTGGGGCATCAGTAATAAAGAGGATCAGAGAACTGCTCTGAGTGGAGCACGGATACACACAGGATTCACACTACCAACCTGGCAGGAGGTAACTTACTGGAACCAAGGGGAAGCACTGAAACACTAAAGGCATCCGGAAACCTACAAACAAGGGGAACTCAACAAGAAGGCCATATTACTAACCCAGCAGAATGGACTACAGTTTGCATCAGACTGGCCAGACCATGTGGCTGGTGGTGGATGTACAACCCTGGACCTGTTACAGAAACCTGCAATAAAAGGTAGGCCAAGTCTGACTTTTTTTCTCCTTCCTTCACTACACCTCACCACCACACTCATCATCCTCATCAACTCCATCTCCCTGGGAGCCAGCCTTAGTTGGGATGGGTTAAACATCTGCGCTGCCACTCCACCTATATTCCAGGAATCCTTTGCAGTGCCAGCTATATACTGCCTGTTTATCCCAACTGACACCATAAACTTATTTTTTACTTTGTATTTATTTCTCCATTTTTCAAACTCCCATTACGTGTTCGGTTAGGGCCACAGCTGCTGGGCATCGCCACTGTGAACTTATCCCCTTGCCCAGCTGCTGAGTACACCAGCCCTTGGGACCAACACATTTACACAGTGGTTTATTTGGGAGTAATAACAATTAAAAATGATAAGTATAGTCTATATGGTAGTAATTCAGGTGAAAATTCATATATTCAGTATTTTCATATATGTTGGTGCATACATTGTGTTGCTGCAATTTTTGGTTTATAACCACTTTGAAGCAGAGAAACAAATTAAATGTGAGTTGGTAAAATCCAGCAATTTGGTGGGATCAGCTAACTTATGTGTATTAGTGTGTCTCTCTTCTCTATCTCTCTTCCAATGGCAGATGCCAGTGTGAAGGATTGGACATGTTGTGGCTGAACATGCATGATCCCACTGGATACATCTGCTTAGTTTATCGTTTTTAGTTGACCTTTTAAACTTTGAAGGTCTTTTCACGTTAGGCCACTCCATAAGACCTTAAAAATAAACTAGTAATAAAAGATGTTTTCTGTGAAAGAGGCCATATGTGACCACAGCAGTGAGTCACAAGAATGTGTGTTGATGTGACCACTTGGCCACCACATTTCTTTTTTTAACATCTTAGGCCCATCCTGGTATATATATCCCCCATCCTTTTATATACAGCTCCGGAAGAAATTAGAAGACCACTGCAAAATTTTCAGTTTCTCTGGTTTTTCTCTTTCTAGGTATATTTTTGAGTAAAATGTACATTGTTGTTTTATTCTATAAACTGCTGACAACATGTCTCCGAATTTCAAAGATAAAAATGTTGTATTTATTTGCAGCAAATGAGAAATCGTCAAAATATAATACATAAACAGAACAGTGCTTTCAGACCTCAAATAATGCAAAGAAAACAAGTTCATATTAATTTATAAACAACAATACCAATGTTTTAACTCAGGAAGAGTTCAGAAATCAATATTTGGTGGAACACCCATGATTTTTTATCACAGCCTTCATGCGTCTTGGCCGCTTTCCTCCAGTCGTTCACGCTGCTTTTGGGTGACCTTATGCCTCTCCTGGCACAAAAATGTAAGCAATTGTTCTTTGTTTGATGTCTTGTGACTATCCAACTTGAGAAAGACGCACACTGCGTTAAAATGCATCGTGGTTAATGGACCCGCGTGTTTTACACATTTTTATTAAAGCCTAAAGGTAATTTACTACTGGCCGTGGAGCTGTAATTAATCCCTAGCGCTTACCACATACTCTATCCTTTCTTTATTACCTTGTGAAAGTATTTGGCCCCCTCTCTTGAACTTTTCAACCTTTTGCCACATTTCAGGCTTCAATCATAAAGATATAAATTATAATTTTTTTGTGAAGAATCAACAACAAGTGGGACACAATCGTGAGGTGGAACCAAATTTATTGGATATTTTGAACTTTTTTAACAAATAAAAAACTGAACAGTGAGGCGTGCAATATAATTATGCCCCCATGAGTTAATACTCTGTAGCGCCCCCTTGTGCTGTGATTACAGCTGCAGTCTCTTGGGGTTTGTCTCATTCTTCCTTGCAGAACAGCTGGAGCTCAGTGAGGTTGGATGGAGGCGTTTGTGATCAGCAGTTTTCAGCTCTTTCCACAGATTCTCCATTGGATTCAGGTCTGGATGTGACTCGGCCATTCTAACACCTGGATACATTTATTTTTGAACCATTCCATTGTAGATTTTGCTTTATGTTTGGGATCATTGTCTTGTTGGAAGATAAATCTCCGTCCCAGTCTCAGGTCTTTTGCAGACTCCAGCAGGTTTTCCTCCAGAATGGTCCGGTATTTGGCTCCATCCATCTTCCCATCAATTTTAACCATCTTCCCTGTCAAGCTGAAGAAAAGCCCAAACCATGATGCTGCCCCCACCATGTGTGACAGTGGGGATGGTGTTTTGAGGGTGATGAGCTGTGTTGCTTTTACGTCAAACATATCGTTTTGCATTGTGGCCAAAAAGTTTGATTTTGGTTTCATCTGACCAGAGCCCCTTATTCCTCATGTTTGGTGTCTCCCAGGCGGCTTGTGGCAAATTTCACACCAGACTTTTTATGGATATCTTTGAGAAATGGCTTCTTCTTGCCACTCTTCCATAAAGGCCAGATTTGTGCAGTGTATGACTGATTATTGTCCTATGGACAGACTCTCCCACCTCAGCTGTAGATCTCTGCCGTTCATCCAGAGGGATCATGGGCCTTTTGGCCTCATCTCTGATCAGTCTTCTCCTTGTTCGAGATGAAAGTTTAGAGGGACGGCCAGGTCTTGGTAGACTTGCAGTGGTCTGATACTCCTTCCATTTCAATATGATCGCTTGCACAGTGCTCCTTGAGATGTTTAAAACTTGGGAAATCTTTTTGTATCCAAATCCTGCTTTAAACTTCTCCACAACAGTATCTCGGACCTGCCTGGTGTGTTCCTTGGTCTTCATGATGCTCTCTGCACTCTGAACCCTGAGCCTATCACAGAGCAGGTGCATTTATACGGAGACTTGATTACACAAAGGTGGATCCTATTTATCATTACCAGTCATTTAGGACAACATTGGATCATTCAGAGATCCTCACTGAACTTCTGGAGTGAGTTTGCTGCACTGAAAGTAAAGGGGGCAGAATAATATTGCACGCCCCACGTTCAGTTTTTATTTGTTAGCAAAGTTTAGAATATCCAAAAAATTTCGTTCCACGATTGTGTCCCACTTGTTGTTTATTCTTTCTGTTTGAAGCCTGAAATGTGGCAAAAGGTTGAAACGTTCAAAGGGGCCAAATACTTTCACAACGCACTGTATGTCCTTATCCTGGGGCCCTTCCTGGGATATTTAGTTCCATTTCTGTCTTTTACGCATAAAACAAACAAACAAACAAACAAACAAAAAATTCTGCTCACCCTCCCTACTCCCATCCCCTTCGTTGCATGCCGCACAGGTCTCCCAGGAGTGCACTTAAGGAGCCACCCATGCTTCTTCCCTGCTCTTAAAGAATCAGTGCACTATTGATTCTCAAAAAACAAACCAATTCTCAAAACACAGCACACTATTACCCAGAAGTGACTCTCAGCCTACGGCTGAGAGGCACTAGTTAGGTAGGTATTTAAGGCATCCTCCCACTAGGGGATGTGCTTGAGCAATGTGGTTAGTCAGTTGTCTTTCTTCTGCCTAACTAGTTGTTAGGTCCTGTTTCTCTGTGTCCATCACCTATACCTGTGCCCGCCTTCACATTCCTGTCAGTGTCTGCCATGCTCCCTGCACCTGTCAGCCCTAGGGACTTCCTGTTTGTACCATAGTCCGTCCCTGCCCTGCAGGTCAGCTGGCACAGTTCACTCTGTGGTCCAGTGGGTCCACTCCTGCTCGTCACACTGGCGTGCATAACAACAGGCAGCTGACATCAGCTATAGTGATATAGTGATGTATGACATCACTGTCATGCGCCCCCAGTCATGGGCATGCTGACGACAGCTGCCGGTGTCTGTTGTGCACTGCAGGCAGGGACCCAATGGGTCTCTGCTAAGCAATGCATTTCAACTGGATAAGCATCCTTGGATGCACATTCAGTTGAAGTAGTAGCTGGGGTCAGTGGGACCCCTCTACATCTGGGCATGGTTGCAACCGCTACAATCACGATTATAACGCCCCTGGCCATATGTACCTATCATGTTTTTTGAACCATCAGTAGGATTTTTCTTACTACGTAAAGCAACAAATACTAAGTTCAATATGTCTCTTTAATGTCTTGAATGCGAACACTCCATTACTTTAGCCAACCAAAATGAAACAAACTCATAAGTATGTTCACAAACAGTGACATATGTTTTGTAGCCATATTAACAAATCCAACATTTCTTAACATCAGTGGTTTTTAACATCAGTGGTTTGCCATGTTATTGATCCCTTTGGTCACCACAAGATAGTCAGGACAGTTTTTATTGGCAGAGATTCAAGTGATCCTTTTGCAGTTTAACATGAATGATATAATATAGAGATTTGACCCTAAAATAGGGCCAAACACCCACATGGCTTGCACACTTACCTTGGGTCACCAGATGCTGCTCTTCTACAGAAGCACATTTGCGTATTCTTGTATTTACAAACCTGAGCCCCGGCCGTAGCTCCTCCGGTAGGCGGTTGAATGCTTTCAGATTCTGCAGAATGCATAACATTTTTCGGGGTGCAGGCATAACTCCACATAGTTACAGGGGAAATTCCCTCATGCCTGATGTTGGCAGAGAAGAGGATGTATCCGTACTTGCCGACGCCTCCTCGGTTCCTGAATAGTTGGGTACTTCCCCCAAACTCTCTGGACAGCACCTAGTTAAAAAGGACTAATTGGTATTAGTCATAGCTGCCATTTTTAAAAACTAGATCTGCAGCCTGGTGTCATGAGGTGGTATATTAGACAAGGGAATAAGGAAGCAGGATAGCAGTGAAGGACAAAGGTATTAACGGAACTAGACTTACCCTAGACTGGGGGTCCCTGGCTCACTATGTTCCCAGGATTACCTCTGAAGGTGAGTATGTCTGGCCCGCCAACCTTGTCATTGTACCGTTGCATTAAGCTAGAACCCTCTCACTTCCACCCACAGACTGGGAAATACAGGAACTCTCACAAAATAAGTAAAACTTCAGGTAATAAACTGCAGGAAGGCTTCAGCATGAACTGCACTAACATCCTCACAGCTCACGGTCTTGCAGAGAATAAACTCTATCAGCGACACCAGATGCTGGTTAATGGGAGTATTTAAAAGGTGGCGGAGTGGACAGACACATTACCAGACACACCCAGCAGCAGCAACTAACCTGCACCTGCAGAGCCACAAATGTTAACCCCTATAAGCGTCTTCATCTTCTATCACTGTTGCTTTGGTCAGTATACAGCAGTTTGGGTACCTTTACACGCCGCCACAACAGGATGGATACCAACTGCTACTTCACGTGCACGAGCACGCCCAAACGGTTACAAACGGTAAACGCACCTCCTTTACACGCCGCCACAAGGTGCGCTACGCTACGCTACATCTACAGCTAGATACATCGCCGGGTGTCTCAAGTAGCCATCTGTAGCTCATTTACACACCGCTACAACCAGCTACTATGGGCGTACCTGGTGCAGCAGGGACAGCACATAGGCGTGCTACAATTGTGGATTACGAGACGTCCATACGCTGATAGGACAAAGCAATAATACCATGATTGGGCAGGCATCGCAGGAGGCTGATTAATACATGACGCTCGAGCAATTGTGTAGTGTGACTCGTCAGCTCCTTAAATATGCCGCCCTGTGCGCCGACAACCAATCGGACCGCAGCATCTTCCACCAATGATCGCAGATGGGGCGCGGTAACACGGAGCCTGGGTGACGCCTTAGCTACATTGCAGCTACATCGCCGGGTGTCCACAGTTCCCTTCTGTGGGTTCTTTACACGCCGATACAGCTCGCTACAATCGGCGATGTAGCCATCTGTTTATGGGCAGTGCACGGATACAGATGTATCTGTAGCCGGCTGTGTCGTCCCGTCTTCAGACGCCGCTACTACGGGCGATATTGGCGCGACAAGCCACATTTGTAGCCTGTAGCGGGTTGTATGCATCCTGTTGTGGCGGCGTGTAAAGGTACCATTTGTGATCTCTTCAGTGTCTCATGGAACGCGCTGGAGGTCATAACTCAACACAACTCTATGAGAGCCTTGATCTGCCTCTCACAAATTGTATTGAGTGCTTGAGACTTCATTTCCAACTAGTCATAATGTATACGCACAGAAAAACGTCTCTGGAGAAGAATAAAATAATGCTGATTTTACAATCTTCTTGTCAATTTCTTCTGGATTGCTAACAACCTGAGATTGGTCATTGTACAGTCCCTATCTCAGCCACTTCTGATGAGTTCTGTGTCCCCTTGGCTGCATTTTCCCTTGTTACCCACTATTTTCCATCCCAGCGGTGCTCACCATTGTAACAGCTCACCTTTTCACGTTCTTTTCTATCTAGTCCAGAATGCTATAAAGATTTCTATAAAGCTAACAGTGATGGCAGGGTGGGTATAGACCCACTGCGAAACTGGCCGGCTTACCATGAAGCCAATAATAGTGAAGTTAGGCTTGAGCCACAGGTAGTCACCAGGTGCTATGGCAGGGCAATTCTGATGGTCTGTAGCAGCTGTCTGGAGTATCAGGTGCAGGAGTCAGAAGGCAGATCCAAGAGGCAAGCGCAGGCAGTCTAAGGACGGGACAACAGCACTGGTAAAAATAGACGAGGATAGTAGAGGAGAGGTAAGACAAACAGGAGGAAAGCTAGGAGAAACTGGAAAGATGAAAGAAAGACTAAATGGACTGACGAGAAGTAAACAGACCAACTTAACACTAAAAAGACAGACAAAGCAGACAGAGCTCTCAGGCTCACAGAACAAGAGCTTCTTTAAGGCCAGACCCAGAATAGAGGGAGGAGTGGACTATTAAAGCACCTGCTGGGAGGGGATAGGCCAGGAAAGCAGAACAATGCTGGACACAGCAAATATAAATTCCAGCAGAGTCTGGCTGTGCCTTCTTATAGCAGAGGAAAACTCATCAGCCACAGGTTGTTGCCGCAGAGCTGGTTGAGTAGCACGAGGTCTCTCAGAGACGAGTTGCACAGCAACTGCATTGAGTAGGATGACACCTACAAGCCTCCTCCTGCATTCCCCAACTAGACAATTTTTACTGTATTTTATGTAGAACAAGCCACTTATGCCAGTGAAAGATACCACCTGCAGCCATATATGACCTTTATGACAGCCATAGATTCCTCCAGACCAGAAAACATGCAATCAAAATTTTTGAGGCACAAAACTACAGCTCCTGCCACTCCAGCCATGTTACCCCTTAAGAATTTTATCCTCAATGACAGCAAATTACCCTATGCCAGCTACAATGCCCTCCCCATGATAAACACTGATGCGCTAAAGCCCATTACTTTGCCCCTTTGAAAGTCATAGCGCTCCCTACGTCAGCCATAGATGTACCATGCTGTCCACAAATGCCACAATTCTGAAAGCTGATTTCAATGGAATTGGTGATCACCACAGGCAAAACACAGAGGACCCTGCTGCCAATGGAAGTAATGATGTGGAGACAGAAACAAGAATAAGGGAGCACTCCTATAGTATTACCCGGTGGTCAAGTGGAGAATACTTAGTTATGGTTAAACTAACCTGGGGAGGTTATGCATCCGGCATAACCAAGGAAAAGAGCCTTAGGTGTTCAAAGCTCACCACATGATGCACTCACTTTTGGGTCTGGGAGACAGAGGGTCACAAGGGTGATCATGCGGACAATGATGTCACCAAAGGTCCTCAAGCCTCAGGTCCTGTTTGCATCATGCCAGCGATTTCATGCCACACCGACGGTTTACCCTCGAGGGGAAATATTGAAGTGGGAGCTTATAGTAGTGGTTAGATTGGATGCTCAAAATCAAAGGCGGGGAACAAGGTTAAGAACTTCTTCTTTAATAGCCACTTCATGACTATGCATTTTGGGTGTCAGCTCCGCCTTCTTTACATGTTTCAGCGATCAGCTCCTTCTCTACGCATTTTGGTTGTCAGCTCCGCCTTCTTTCAGCAGTCAACTCCACCGAAACACGTAGTGATGAAGTGACCATTAAAAAAGAGTTTCATTGTTAACCTTGTGCCCCCTGCCTTTGATTTTGAGCGCCTGATCTAACCGCCTGTCTAAGCTCCTACTTCAATGGAAGTAATGATGACCCTTCCATCAATCACCCAACACTCAGGACAATCAGTGACCTCATTGATAAGGAGACTGAATGGATGGGACCACCAGAGACTACCCCCAGTGTCCAGGATGGCCTTCCTTAGTGGTACTTTAATTTTATAAAAATCCCTTGTTTCTGGACAGTTTTGCAAAAGACATGGAAAAAACTTTTAAAGGGTTTGTTCCGTGCTGTATATTTACACCACATCAGCAGGATATGGTGTAAATGTACCATAGATTTGGGTCCCACCTCATCCAGCTCAAGAACGAAACATGCGCCTTTGTCAGTGGATATGTGTCTGCACATGCACAGGTTTTTCCATTGATTTGGTTGGAAGTTCCCAAAAAAATGATACATGAAAAGTTAAAGGGAGTCTGTCAGGTCAAAAATCCATATGTAAGTGATATCATTTTCTAATTCCTTTCTCTTAGCTCTCTCTATTCATGTATTCCTATTCTTTATGCTCCCCTCTTACCCTCTGTAAAATGCAAAATAAAAGATTCATTCCATCGGTCAATCACAGTGAGTTCTCTGCTGCTTACTCCCCAAGGAATGAATATTCATGTATCACTACATTGCCCTGCCCTCCTGTGATCTTTTATGCTGTGTAACTTAATGCAGACAGAGTAGAAAGGAGGGGGAGGAGGTGTGTGCCCTTAGCTGCAGCTCTGAGATCTTCATGTCATTGTGTGTATCTGATGCATGTGTGTACTTGGTGCAGTCTGAGATATCTCTATGTGATTATAAGAACATTTGAATATTTGCTCAGAAGATATATGTCGGGCCCCAGGCCCTGGGGTACTCGGGTATCAGGCTCGGTGGTTGCTTTCGCGGGGATGTCACGGGTGGCAGCGCCGCAGCCCGTGGCCTGGGTGACACCTCAATAAGGGGTGTATATACAGGGGATTAAGTTTGTCATGTGACGCCACCTGCAGTACGTGGTGATGGGTCAACAGCGCCGCCACTCCTGAGGTCGATGGTAATGCGGCTGAGATGGCAAAGCTCCCTACAGGTGGAGCTGGTCCTCCAGGGCAGCATAGTGTAAAGAGGCAGTTTGGAGTGGAACTTTAAGTTGGGGTAGGGAGTGATGGAGCAGTCTATAAGGGGCACCGGGAGCGGAGAGGAATGACACACACACACTGTAGAAAGTCTATTTTACCTTTTACTGGTGGTATAGCAGGTAAATCCGTCCAGAGCAGTCGGGTGACCAGGTGCACAGTTAGCTTCCACAGCAAGTGGGTATAAAGCCTTCTCAATTACTCTACGCTTGTTGAAGCCCTGTCTGCAGCCAGAGAGGCCTCCTTCTTCCTCTGTTCCTCTCTCCCTCCTTCTGCGCGGTCCACGGGTTACCCTCTCTGATCACTGCTTTGTGATACCTCACTGCGGGGACTGGCTCCCTCTTTCTGGGTACGCAGGGGGACCAAGTGACTGAAGTCTCCACGGTATGATGGGGTTTTCTGTAGTCTTGAAGTAATCCTACGGGTGCTGACCCCCGAAGTCCGGTACGTCTTTGGGTGAACCTCCACCGGGTCCTCACTCCCTTGGCTCTGTTCCTTTCCTTCAGTGCCCAGTCCTAGGCTTGCTGGACGGTAGAAGGGCCACTCCGGGCCACTGGTTTGGGCCTAACCGAGGCACCAATCACCAGGGCGTCTTTGCAGCTCTCCTAGCGTCTGCACACTCTAACTAACTCCGCCCCCAGCAGCAGTATTTATAGGGGAACTCACCTAAAGTCAGTGTGTGTAACTCCCCCTACTGTGCCGGGGTGGAAGGTGTTGTATGCAGTAGTTACTTGCTGTGGAAGCCCAGCTGTGCATTAGGGAAGTCTGTGGCTACCTGTGTGAGCAGAGCGCCACATATACACATTACATGTATGTAGAAAAACCAAAGTTCATATATACACATAGAAATCTCTTACAGATAGCACACAATTCAGGACAAAACACTTTCCCCCTTCCAGCACAGAGGACAGGGACAGAACACTAGCTTGGATAAGTGTTGATATTTAAATAATATTTACACAGCCGGACTAATTGGCTGTGAAAGTAATGAAGCTGGACTAATGCACCACCTGCATGGTGTGAAAATGCTTATAGCAAGGAAACTGCAGAGGGTACAATAATGATTTTACATGTTTTTAAAAGGTCTGCCAGGCACTATTCAAGGGTAGTATTAGTATCATACTGAAAAATGACCTGACAGAGTCCCTTTAAGTCTATGTAACATATAGCAGTGAATAAACCTAATAAACTAGAAGGAAACTAAAACTTGGAATTTGGAGGCAAAAGTCACGGAGAAAAACATACTTTGTATACAATACACTTGTAATATAAAAATAAGGTGGCACAAACTATTCTTGCTAACAATTCTTCTTGCCGGAGGGAATATATTTGATAAAATTTTCAAACAGAATATTGAACATCACAGGAGAAGCCTCTATTAACAATGCACAAGTGGTAGAACAGAGATGGCAGGGGGGAGAAATCACCACCACGTCTCCCTATTAATTACACATTTGTTGAAATACAATTAGCTCCCCGCAAAGACGAGCGTGACAAGTCCTGCGACAAGAAGCTTACTCATTGGAAATGGGATTTGGATAAAAACTTAAAGGGATATCTCTTTTTAGAAGCAGAAGTTGGCTCAGCCTGAACAATAGGCTGGAGATCCTACATTTGGAGAGATGCTTATGAGTTATTTACCATTCTTCATGCAGACATACACTCCCTGACACAAGTTATGTCAATAAAATCTTATAACCTGACGTTAAATTCATCCATTGGTTGTATAAATTACTCTTATGAAAGCTGAAACCCTGCGAAATGTGGTTTAGGTTAAGAAAATAAATTGTCATCAATGCTGAAATATTGATCATTTAATGAACACAGAATGGTCAGATTTTAGCAAGACAAAAGTTTTGTCGCCTGATCATATAATGCACCCAATCCTAGTTTACATCCTCACCTGTGCTCAGTAAATGATCGGTTAATTAGCGGGTGTGTCTAAAAAGAAACCCAGCACCCTGGACCTTCACTTGAACTGCAACTTGAGCTCTGACAACATGCCAAAAATACTCCCTGCGACCAAAGCCTTGATTATCAAGAGGCTGAAGATCAGATCCACTGCAGAGGTAGCTGGCACCTTTAATGAGTCTCAGCGTCAAGTACAAAGAATTAAAAAAAAGATTTGAAGAGACTGGAGCTGTGTTTGACAAGTCCAGGTCCGGCAGACCACGCAAGAAAACTGCTCAGGAGGAACGTTTGTTAGTTAGAAAATCCAAAGCAAGCCCCTCTTCCACTGCAGCAGAGCTCCAACAGGCCTGGTAACCTCAAGTCCCTGAGTAGACTAGAACAGTTTGTAGGATTCTGTCTCGAAATGGCCTCCATGTTCAAATCAGTGCCCAGAAGCCAGCACTAAACAAAAGGCAAATTAAAAACCGTGTGGCATTTGCAAAGTCTCGCAGCCTGCTGAACAGATGGACGCTGGAAAAGTGGCAGAAGGTGGATTTCTCTGATGAATCTTCAGTAGAATTACACCACAGCCACTGCAAATACTGCAGGAGACCTACTGGAGCCCGTATGGATCCAAAATAAACCCAGAAAACTGTTAGATTTGGTGGTGGAAAGATCATGGTCCGGGGTTACATTCAGTATGGGGTGTGTGAAACATTTGCAAGGTGGAAGGCAATATCAATAGCCTAAAATATCCAGAAGTATTAACTACCTCTTATTTTCCAAATCATAAAAGAGGCAAATACTGCCGCAGGATGGTACTCGATCTCATACATCCATCTCTACAACAAAGGTCCTCCAGGCAAAAAAGATCAAGGTGCTCAAGGACTGGCCAGCCCAGTCACCAGACATGAACATCATTGAGCAGGTTTGGGGTAGGATGAAAAAGGAAGCTTGGAAGACAAAACCAAAGAATCTAGATGAACTCTGGGAGGCATGTAAGACTGCATTCTTTGCTATTCATGATGACTTAATTAATAAATTGTATGAATCATTGTTGAACCACATGGATGCAGTCCTTCAAGCTCATGGAAGTCACACAAAATATTAATTATAACTCTAATAGCACCACAACCTCATTCACCAATGTTATGCAACATATATTTGTATTTTAAGTTAATTATTTGTTTGAATATCACATTACTTTCTGTGAGCGACAAAACTTTTGTCTTGCCAAAATCTGACCATTCTGTGTTCGTTAAATGATCAATATTTCAGCATTGATGCCAATTTATTTTCTTAACCTAAATCACATTTCGGAGGGTTTCAGCTTTCAAAAGAGTAATTTATACAACCAATGGATGAATTTAACGTCAGGCTATAAGCTTTTTTTTATAACATAACATGGATAAGTGACATAATTTCTGTCAGGGAGTGCATACAGGTGTAAACTTCTAAAGGAAGACTCCAATGAAAACCTATAAGCTACTTAAAGTGATTTTTCCCAGGAGAGGTTATAACATGTGTGATGACTCAGCATCAATGGGGAAATGTCTGACCACTTGTGTGTGATTGAACGGTTCTTTCTTATGCCAGACGTATTGTTCCTTTGTTCGCGGGATCAGAAGACATTGACCATTGTTTAGTTTGGGACTGTTCGGTGAATAATTCTGTGTGTTAATTTGTGAAATGTCTGTATTTAGGGGACAATTATGAAGTCTAATTGAATTTGTGAATAATAAGGGGTAGCCATGATTGTCTTCCCCATAATCCTGTGGGACACAATGCCCTAAAATGGGAGCTGAGCAATATAAAAGGAACTGTGACAGTGTGTCATTTTACAGAACTTCAGCCTAGGGTCCATGGATCCAGCCAAAGGATTACAAAATTGCTCCATTGCCCAACACTGAGCCCACAAATTCGCTTAGAGAACCAAAGTTGGGACAAAGTTGGGTTCATCTCATTGGGTGCCAACCAAACGTGGGGTGGTGCTGACTGGGATAGTTGGCCCTGGATGCCTCAAAGCCATGAAGTTTCTAATCCCTGATGGGCCAGTGGAAGGGTGATACTCTTTCACTTGCACCATCCTGTGACTTCTGGCTATGACTTTCTGGGCCTACTAGCAGCTGGAACTATCGTGAAAATGCCAAAGTTTCCGTTTGAGGCAGCGATATGAACAGGCACCAAAGATCGTGTGGGAATATTGAGCAGCGGAGGTGAGCAGTAAGGTTAAGATGGGTATTAGTTATATTTTTTAAATTTTGTTTCTACCTCTCAAGTTTATGTCCTGAATCTCTCCATACCTCACCCTGAGCATATTAAGGGACATTCAATTTTTTGAGAATATATTTGCTGCAATCGGTAAAATATACTCATTTTGGCGTCTTTAAATTTTTTCTGAATGTTTGATCTCTTTTACTTTTGTTACTTCACTGACATATGAGCTCATATCCCTCTTATTAATCATTAAGATGCCACTGCCAATCTCTGACATAAATGATTTTTTACTAGAGTAAAATAAATGTTTGCACCGTGTTAGTAAGTAGATGGAAAAATATGAAAATCTGAGAGTCCTCAGTGGTTGAAGAACAGACTTGAGTTGTCTTAAATGCTTGCTATTACCATCTTTTCAGTTAGCTATTAAAAAACCTTCAGTTGCAACCAGTGCTTTTTTTGTGGGGGTACGTGCCGGTACGGCGCACCGGAAATATGCCAAGGGGGCGGAGCTATATGGGGACTGCCGTCCACTGCATGCCGCCCCCCGCGCCTCAATCACAGCCGCCGCTGGTGCCTAACAGCACCCCCCTGCTTCTTAATCACGGCCGCCGGCGCCTGACAGCACACCCCCCTCCCTGCTCCTCGCCTCAATACTGGTAAATATTCTATTACAAAAAAAGCACTGGTAGCAACACAACCAATGGGGTGTTCTTAACTATATGTACCAAATGTCCAACTGGGGGTCTGTATGTAGGAGAGACAAGACAGAAACTTAGAACTTGGATAAACTCTCATCACCACACAGTTACAGACAAAAGAACAGATCTACCTGTGGCCAATCACTTTTATCGGGGAGGATTCAATTTGGGGAGATTTTTCTACCTGGGCACAAAAATGCTGCAAACAGCATTTTTGTATCTGGGAGAAAAATCCGAATTGCACTGGATTCTCCCGGAGAGATGGAAACCGGATGGCGCATAGCTGCTAGGATACTATGGGGCCAAAATCTGATCCGGGGCTGTCCGGTTTGCACTGGACAGCCCCGTATCGGATTTCACCGTGGTGTGAAGGCAGCCTAACAGTATTGAAAGGTCCTTTCAAATCCCAAAAAGACAGCAGAGTTTGGGAATACAAACCGATGATAACCTTTGACAAATTCAGAGCAGGAATACGAGTGTGTCACATGGATTTATGTTCTTTTTTACATCAATTAAAAAATCTCCAAATCCAGGACTAGACCACAAATGAAAGGACAATAAAATAGTACACTTCTTATCTATGAAGTGCTCTAATACTTACTGCCCCAACTACTTTCCCATCTCCATACTGACCATTCTTTTTTGCTTCACATCACTTATATTATGTAATGGATTATCCAATCCTCCTTTTGTGTATAAATATGTGTGTTATTATGAGCCTGATGAAGAGACCTGAGTAGTTTCGAAAGATGACTATTTCTTAGCTCCTCTTCAGTTATACCATGCCTGATAAAGAGACCAGAGTAGTCTAGAAAGCTGCTATTTAGTACCATTATTTAAGTTATACCATGCCTGATGGAGAGACCAATGTAGTCTGGAAAACTACCATCTTTTCAGTTAGCCATTAAAAGGTATCAACCATTGAGGACTCTCAGATTTTAATATTTTTAATATAGAAGTCACAGACAACTCTAGCCATTTAAAAAAAATGCAAACTGGGCTTACGATGTTAGCCATGTATACTTATGGAAAGGTGGATCTTTAATTACTTCTCCCCACCCACTGCTAATGACTGACAGGTCTCTCTCTATAAGCACACACTCATCACTCATGGAGAAAGCCATCAGGGATCTGCCTTTTTGATTACTCTCTCATGTGGTTTGGTCACTTGTTCATAGAGATACACTGCTATGTACAGATATATCTATATGTACCTGTATAATCTGCTTCTGCCTTCAATGCAGGTCAAGACTATCAAATCCTCTCAGTGTGGGCTGTGGCTCATTGGTAGAGTACTGCCTGTAGACAATGAGTTCACCTGTAATCAAGAGGTGAAGAAATCATCATATTGTTTTGTTCTTTTTAAATTACTAAAAAAAAATTAAGAAAAAAGCAATTGCAAAAATGCCATTTTCACTTTTTTTGTGATTGTTCCTGGCACTTGAATTGAGAACCTCTGCAGTTGCAGTCAGCAGCTAAACCTCTGAGCTACAGCACAGGCCCAGATTATACAGGTACATAGAGATACATTGTACAGAGCAGTGTATTTCTATGTCCCTGTAATCTAGAGGGAAAATAAAAGACATTTTTTTTCTTCTTATAAAATTACTAAAAAAAAAATAAAAATAAATTAAAATAATGGCATTCTTTAAAAAATTAATAAACATAACACATTAACGGATAACATGGACCGATAACATGGACATATTGGTGTCCCTGTAATTGTAACAACCCAAACAACACAGGGATCAGATTATTTATGGTGATCGGAAAATGGTGTCAAAACTTAACGTGTTTGATTATTTTTTTTCTATTAAACCCATAAAAATATAATAAAAATGTAACATCTAATTTGCTTGGACATGTATGCCATGTCCACATGTAGCATAAATGCTGCATTCTTTTGCTGTTTTTTTTTTGCATAGAAATTCTACTGTGCTTTTCTGTCCAAGTAATTTGGAAGTCAGTGGCTGGCTGGCCCAGGGGGCAGGAGGGCAGATGCCCCCAGGCCAGTGGTCAAGCATCAGTTTGGGGCCGCCCGGCCATCTATCATGTTGGTCTGGGAGGCTGCTCTGCCCCTTAAGCTTATTGCTTATGGGTTACTGCTGTGTGCTTGCCCCAGGCATACAAAATGCAACAAAAATATAATCAGGAAAGAATAATATTGCATAGTTTGGTGTGGGCACCTGCAGAAAACCAAAAACACAATATTTATGCAACTTGTGCCCTATCAACAGAAAAAAGCAACATGTCATATAGTGAAGCTACATAAACAAATATGTCGGGTCTTCAGTATATATTCCTCTTCTTTAAAGGGAGCCTGTCACCCAAAATAACCTTTCTAAACTGTTAATACCTCTCCCTGCAGCCTTACACTACTATCTAAGCCATCCATATTTGACCTATTGTAGTAATCTAGGAGTAGAATAAAGTAGTTTGCAAACTTACAAAATCCATGACAGAGGGGTGTTCCTCAAGGCATCTGTGACGGGTAGGCGGGTCCCCTGTGCCGCCCTACCCCTGCCTTGCTGCTCTATTATGCCCTAATGGGCGTCATTCCAGCCTGAAGAGCTTGGGCACGATTAAAATCTCGCGCCCGCAACGTCACCACTGTGACGTGGTCACGTGACGCCGGGATTGCGTCACTTCCGGTCGCCGCAGGTCTCACACAGGCTGACTAAGTGCATGTGCAGATTGCATGCTGAAGTCAGCCTGTGTGAGACCTGCGGCGCCCGGAAGTGACACGATCCCAGCGTCACGTGACCGCGTCGCAGCGGTGACGTTGTGGGCGCGAGATCTTAATAGAGCGGCGAGGCAGGGGTAGCGCGGCACAGGAGATGCCCCTCTGTCATGGATTTTGAAAGTTTGCTAACTACTTTATTCTACTCCTAGATTACTACAATAGGTCAGATAGGGATGGCTTAGATAGTAGTGTAAGGCTGCAGAGACAGGTATTAACAGGTTAGGCTGCCTTCAGATCTGCAAAACGCTGCGGAGGCATCTGCAAATCTGAAGGCAGCCTTAGGAATGTGATTTTGGGTTACAGGTTCCCTTTAAGTAAATTTTGCTCCCTGCAGCCACCATTATCACTATGGCCAGCATGTCTGCAAGTCTTCCATAAAATGGCATTGGATACAGCGCATGCGCATATATCTTTGGCGCTATTTTATTGAAGACAATGTGGATATGATTAGTAGTGGGTGCACAGATTGAAAATGTATTATTAATCTGCGCATGCGTCTCCAAAGCTTATAGTCATTTCCACAGTGTCTTCAATAAAAATGGTGCCAGAGATTTCAGTATGTGCATCGGCTGAGTCCAGCACCATTTTATCGAAGATTTCAACTAAAACTTCACAGTAGCTTTGTGCATGTGCCGGACACAGTGATAATGGTGGCCACGGGGATGTGAAATTTAAATAACGGGGAGGGAGGCATAGAGGTGGAGTGCATACTGAAGACCCGACCCACGAACTCCCACTCTGATGCTCAAGCCCGTGTGCCAATGATGTCATTTCTGAAGGTTTGAACAAAGATTACTATTTAGTCAAGGATTGGATTTCTGCACTAAAGTTATCATTTCAATCAATGTCTTAGCATCATTATGACACTGCCTTTAGTTATAGGGCAAAAACCTGATGGTTGGTTCCTTTTAAAGATTTGGAAAATTGTTGGTAATCTGCAAAAGAACATAGTTCTAAAAAAGAATTTGAAACCCCCTTGGGATGGACCAGATAAGGCAGCACCGATATTTTTTGATGTGCCTAATAAAACGTTTTGTCACCTAAAGCACCAATCAATGGCAGGACTTGGTGGGTAACAGTTGTTTCCAGGTAAAATAAGGAACCTACTTAATGACCTCAGGGGCTGCAGATCACATCAGGTTTTGACCACGTCGTGGCCGTATCAGCGCTGTTCATTATCGGCTTACTCCAAAGATTTCAGATTGTCTTGCAAGTCTGTGGTTAAAATCGGTGCAAGAAAAAGCAAAGCTCACCAAAAAGATGTCTCCACTGCCACTTATGATTTCCAGGAGTTCCCGGATAGCCCACCGGCACAATTGGGCAATATAAAATCCAAAATGGAAAAAAGAAGGGTTTGGTTTTTCCACTAAAAATTAATCAATTTTATTCCATAGCCAATAAAATAAAATCGTCATTTTTTGGAGGCAGCTCATGTTGACACACTTGCAGCAGTATTCTGATTCTTTAAGGCAGTAAGAGACTCTAAATCCTTTGTAGTCAATCCCTTAGATAACTGTATGATTGTTGTATTCACATGCGATACATCCTGAGAATGTTCCAACTCGGCCACACTGACTTGTAATAAGAGTCCAGGAGAGCCGATTCTTTCTGAAATCTTGTATTTAGGAACAATGCAGCAGGTGGAAAGTGAAATCCAACAGAGCAGTACAACATGTGCATCCAAAAATGACTACAGCAAACTGATAATGGAGAAGAAGGGAGGAGCTAAGTCACACATCATCAACTACTGGAGGGACATAGGGACAAAGTTCAGGAGGCAGGACTTCTGGCTAGCAACAGCAGAATGCAATACATAACATAGAAAACACACACAATGAATTATTCCATTCATGGGACACAAAAAGCAATGCATATAATAGAAAGTCCAACCTGCATCACCACTCTGTGCACCACAGGCCAATGAAATCGGAAATAGAGTGTAGATCCATGCAAAATAAACCCTGCTCTAGTGCATAACGCTTCCAAAGGAATGTTCAATATAATGCATCAAAGATAGAAGGAATGAAGCTGCACTCACTGGATATATTTCTTCATGCACTTTATTTCAACAAGGATTCAGGCGGGCATGTAGCAGGATGCGGGCTATAGATAGGACTACGGCCGTTTCGCACACATGTGGTGAACCAGTGCGAAACTGCCGTAGTCTCATCTGTAGCCCGCATCTTCCTACATACTCACCTGAATCCTTGTTGAATTATTGTGCATGAAGAAATACCTCCGGCGAGGGTAGCTTCTTGCCTTTTATTTTTGATGCATTATGTTGACACGTTTCGACCCGACGGTCTTAATCATACCATATTACGATTAAGACCATCAAGTCAACATGTATTAAAATCAGTACAGGACTCAAAAACCGGGCACCAGAAGACATTAACGGCACATCTATTGCCGGTCTGTTTTTGCCTTAGCGAACTTCTGCACACCTGGGCATGGTGTTGCACGCCAATAGGAAGACAAACCAAGTTGCACAGTAGAAGAAAGAAAGGCGACTCTCACCAAATGGTTGAACTCTGTTTATTCGATCTGTCCTGCAGACGACATTGCGGAATGATCAATGCAGGGAGAGGGAATGAATAGGAACCGTTGAAGCAGCAACCCTGCGTCGTCCACCGACTCCTCACTCCCTCTCCCCGCACTGATCATCCTGCAATGTCATCTGCAGGACAGATAGAATAAATGGAGTTCAACCATTTGGCGAGTGCTGCCTTTCCTTCTTCTACTCGCTGAGCATACATAGATATGATATCGAGCCTTTTACTGGTTTTAGCCTATAGATATAACGACCATCCATTGTGTTTATCAATGGAAATGTTTCAATAATGTTTCGAAAAGCAAATATACTGGTGCAGACAACTAAAATTCTACATTGCTTTAAGAGGTTAAATGCCGTCCTTCCTATGTAAACACTTTGGATAAAATCCAGACGGGCAGATTATCTGCGTATAAGCAAATGGAAACAACAGAAATGAAGAGAAACCCATCCTAAAAGCGCCCGCTGCTTAATATTATTATTTTTATTTATTTATTTCATTTCGGCATGTCACTGTAATAAAAGTTGGTTTTG
Source organism: Allobates femoralis (assembly GCA_033576535.1). Classification (NCBI taxonomy): domain Eukaryota; kingdom Metazoa; phylum Chordata; class Amphibia; order Anura; family Aromobatidae; genus Allobates; species Allobates femoralis. The sequence continues at coordinate 11,692,961 of JARQOC010000001.1, forward strand.
ACTCCAGGGAGATCTCTGTAAAGTACAGTGCCTTGGGCAAGAAGAGATGGAGCCCTCAATAACTGATATGAAAGGTCGTTAATTAAGCACTTAACATTTCAAGGCAGTTATCACGGCTAGCCCACAGACTGAGCTGCCGGTCCGTCATCACCGATAGGCCACCTAGATGACTAACGTGAGTTGAGTTGAGTCTTTTGTACTTCAGGCGAGGAGCCCCGAGGCAGAGGCTGATCTAGTGACCCTCCCAGATACAATCTCACAGCCATAAGGAACTAGATATCGGATGTGACAACACTGCAGACGGGAAAGGATTTTTTTCCTCCCCCTAAAGATCAAGCAGTAGGAGAGAGTACGAACGAGCCTGGCATTTTCTTGGCTTCGGCAAAAATAAAACCCAACGTAAACTACGGTGACTATGACCAAGCTAAATGAGTACATGGGCCGACAGGAGTAATAAGTGGAAAGGGCATCCCCTGGAATAATAAACATTCGTTCTTACGTGGTTATGCAATCAGCTATCACCTGTTCATTGCTACTTTAACCATTTCTTATCCCTACACTAGGGCATTTCAAGTCTATGTTATGCTGAAATTCAGTTATCAAAAAACTAAATACATCCTCTTTGAATTCTATGGTTTTAGGTATCAGGACCTAACCTAAACAAAATCTGTTCCATATAAGATCTTAAAGGGGTACACCGGAGAGATAAAAAGAATTATTCTAATGGCCCTGCCCTACTAGTAGCTTGTAACCCCCTTGGTAATATTTGTTTTTATATATCAGGGTAATCAGGGGGTGGGATGGGAGCGTGGCCAGCTCTCTGCTAGTAGCTGCTATCCCCCTGATGATATCTGTTTCGATTCAGTCTGGAATCAGGGGGTGGGGTGGGAGTGTGGCCTACTCTCTGCTAGTAGCTATTATCCCCCTGATGATATCTGTTTCGATTCAGTCCGGAAACAGGGGGTGTGGTGGAGACATGACCTGCTCCCTGCTTGTAGCTACTACCCCCTGATGATATCTGTTTCGATTCAGTCTGGAATCAGGGGATGGGGTGGGAGTGTGGCCAGCTCTCTGCTAGTAGCTATTATCCCCCTGATGATATCTGTTTCCATTCAGTCTGGAATCAGGGGATGGGGTGGGAGTGTGGCCTACTCTCTGCTAGTAGCTAATATCCCCCTGATGATATGTGTTTCGATTCAGTCTGGAATCAGGGGGTGGGGTGGGAGTGTGGCCTACTCTCTGCTAGTAGCTATTATCCCCCTGATGAAATCTGTTTCCATTCAGTCTGGAATCAGGGGGTGGGGTGGGAGTGTGGCCTACTCTCTGCTAGTAGCTATTATCCCCCTGATGATATCTGTTTCCATTCAGTCTGGAATCAGGGGATGGGGTGGGAGTGTGGCCTACTCTCTGCTAGTAGCTACTATCCCCTGATGATATCTGTTTCGATTCAGTCTGGAATCTGGGGATGGGGTGGGAGTGTGGCCTACTCTCTGCTAGTAGTTATTATCCCCCTGATGATATCTGTTTCCATTCAGTCTGGAATCAGGGGGTGGGGTGGGAGTGTGGCCTACTCTCTGCTAGTAGCTACTATCCCCCTGATGATATGTGTTTTGATTCAGTCTGGAATCAGGGGGTGTGGTGGGAGTGTGGCCTACTCTCTGCTAGTAGCTACTATCCCCCTGATGATATGTGTTTTAATTCAGTCTGGAATCAGGGGGTGGGGTGGGAGTGTGGCCTACTCTCTGCTAGTAGCTACTATCCCCTGATGATATGTGTTTCGATTCAGTCTGGAATCAGGGGGTGGGGTGGGAGTGTGGCCAGCTCTCTGTTAGTAGCTATTATCCCCCTGATGATATCTGTTTCCATTCAGTCTGGAATCAGGGGGTGGGGTTGGAGTGTGGCCTATCTCTCTGCTAGTAGCTACTATCCCCTGATGATATCTGTTTCCATTCAGTCCGGAATCAGGGGATGGGTTGAGAGTGTGGCCTACTCTCTGCTAGTAGCTACTATCCCCTGATGATATGTGTTTTGATTCAGTCTGGAATCAGGGGGTGTGGTGGGAGTGTGGCCTACTCTCTGCTAGTAGCTACTATCCCCCTGATGATATGTGTTTCGATTCAGTCTGGAATCAGGGGGTGGGGTGGGAGTGTGGCCTACTCTCTGCTAGTAGCTATTATCCCCCTGATGAAATCTGTTTCCATTCAGTCTGGAATCAGGGGGTGGGGTGGGAGTGTGGCCTACTCTCTGCTAGTAGCTATTATCCCCTGATGATATCTGTTTCCATTCAGTCTGGAATCAGGGAATGGGGTGGGAGTGTGGCCTACTCTCTGCTAGTAGCTAATATCCCCCTGATGATATGTGTTTCGATTCAGTCTGGAATCAGGGGGTTGGGTGGGAGTGTGGCCTACTCTCTGCTAGTAGCTATTATCCCCCTGATGAAATCTGTTTCCATTCAGTCTGGAATCAGGGGGTGGGGTGGGAGTGTGGCCTACTCTCTGCTAGTAGCTATTATCCCCCTGATGATATCTGTTTCCATTCAGTCTGGAATCAGGGGATGGGGTGGGAGTGTGGCCTACTCTCTGCTAGTAGCTACTATCCCCCTGATGATATCTGTTTCGATTCAGTCTGGAATCAGGGGATGGGGTGGAGTGTGGCCTACTCTCTGCTAGTAGTTATTATCCCCTGATGATATCTGTTTCCATTCAGTCTGGAATCAGGGGGTGGGGTGGGAGTGTGGCCTACTCTCTGCTAGTAGCTACTATCCCCCTGATGATATGTGTTTTGATTCAGTCTGGAATCAGGGGGTGTGGTGGGAGTGTGGCCTACTCTCTGCTAGTAGCTACTATCCCCCTGATGATATGTGTTTTGATTCAGTCTGGAATCAGGGGGTGGGGTGGGAGTGTGGCCTACTCTCTGCTAGTAGCTACTATCCCCCTGATGATATGTGTTTCGATTCAGTCTGGAATCAGGGGGTGGGGTGGGAGTGTGGCCTACTCTCTGCTAGTAGCTATTATCCCCCTGATGAAATCTGTTTCCATTCAGTCTGGAATCAGGGGGTGGGGTGGGAGTGTGGCCTACTCTCTGCTAGTAGCTATTATCCACCTGATGATATCTGTTTCCATTCAGTCTGGAATCAGGGGATGGGGTGGGAGTGTGGCCTACTCTCTGCTAGTAGCTACTATCCCCCTGATGATATCTGTTTCGATTCAGTCTGGAATCAGGGGATGGGGTGGGAGTGTGGCCTACTCTCTGCTAGTAGTTACTATCCCCCTGATGATATCTGTTTCGATTCAGTCTGGAATCAGGGGGTGGGGTGGGAGTGTGGCCTACTCTCTGCTAGTAGCTACTATCCCCTGATGATATCTGTTTCGATTCAGTCTGGAATCAGGGGATGGGGTGGGAGTGTGGCCTACTCTCTGCTAGTAGCTATTATCCCCCTGATGATATCTGTTTCCATTCAGTCTGGAATCAGGGGGTGGGGTGGGAGTGTGGCCTACTCTCTGCTAGTAGCTACTATCCCCTGATGATATCTGTTTCGATTCAGTCTGGAATAAGGGGATGGGGTGGGAGTGTGGCCTACTCTCTGCTAGTAGCTACTATCCCCCTGATGATATCTGTTTCGATTCAGTCTGGAATCAGGGGATGGGGTGGGAGTGTGGCCTACTCTCTGCTAGTAGCTATTATCCCCCTGATGATATCTGTTTCCATTCAGTCTGGAATCAGGGGGTGGGGTGGGAGTGTGGCCTACTCTCTGCTAGTAGCTACTATCCCCTGATGATATCTGTTTCGATTCAGTCTGGAATAAGGGGATGGGGTGGGAGTGTGGCCTACTCTCTGCTAGTAGCTACTATCCCCCTGATGATATCTGTTTCCATTCAGTCCAGAATCAGGGGGTGTGGTGGAGACATGACCTGCTCCCTGCTTGTAGCTACCAGCCCCTGATGATATCTACTTCGGTTCAGCCCATGATCAGGGTATGTGGTGGAGACATGGCCTGTTCCCTGATCTAGGACTGCAGGAAAGCAGATATTATTAGGGAACTGGCAGCTATTTTTATGGAGCACGCCACACCCACATCACACCCTCTGTTTTAAGACTGAATGGAAGCAGATATTATCAGATAGCAGCAGGGACAGGGAGAAGGCCACAACACCTGATGTGTGATGTAATGCTCCATAAGGGAAAATGAGCACCAAGGTGCAGCTCCACTCTCACATTGAATTACAGGTATTGTGTGGGTGGAGAAAAGCACTATGGATCTCATATTAATAGTTTATGAGGACATGTCCATTAAAAAATTTTTTTATCTCCCTGAAGTAATCCTTGAAAATTAAGTGGATTATCCGGGACTGTTTAATTTTTTACTCTGGGCCTGATAACTAACAGGCAGGTAGTTGCCATTTCTGCCTGGCACAAATCTTTGCTGGCACAGAACAGTTATGGATTACTCTTCAGACAATTATGCTGCTTCGTGTCAACAGAGCAGTTTTTCCTCTTCCGAGGTTCTCTATCCATGGTGCACGACTGCCGACGTCATACTGATTGACAGTAAGCCACCTGCAGCTAGGCAGCAAAGAGCCGGCTGTCAATAAGCATGACGTCGACAGTCAATGTCCCATCAACAGAGCAGAGTGGAAGAGAAGCTTCAGCTCTGTCAATGTGACGTCAGCAGAAGTTGCAGAGTCGCGGTCTAGGGGTCAATGGTCTATGACAGCTCTGTGTTGGCAGAGATCTGCACTGGGTGTAACAGACAGGGAGTTAGAAACTTCCGGACTATTAGTGCTTGGGCCCATAGTAAAAAAGTAGCATAGTCCAGGACAAGTATATAAAAAAAAACTGTAAAACAAACGTATAAAGCATACTCTGTTGTAATAAATAATGTAAGGAGCAAGTGCTGATAAAAAAATATTAAAAAGCAGGGCATTTGGTTGATACATTTTTGCAGAAAATGTAACCTAAGCCGCACTACCAATCGTCAAGGTAACCCATGTCAGAGCAGTCCCCAACTGATGTGTTTAAAAACCTGATAAAATGTATAGTACCTATAAGGCAGGGTTCAGGCAGGAACATTGACACGCTGCAGAAGACAGCTTTTTATGTGCAAGGTTCATAGTGCAGGACAACCCCAATAAGTAAATGTAATTTCAGATCAGCAAAAACATGATAAATTAATCTGTCATTATTTATTTATCAAAAACTATACTAAAATGCAAAAGCAACATTTGAATAATTACGGTAAGTACACACTTACTACTTTAATATGAATTAGGCGGGTACATAGCAGGCAGGTGCTCTTAAATGCCCCTGATCAATTGTTACTCACAAATGTATTCATCTCTATAAAAGCAGAAGTTTTGGGATTTTGTTGGTCTGGAGCAATCAGGTGTATGTTAACACAACGCCAAGGAGGAAAATATCAGCAATTGTTACTTTCTAATCTGGGAAGACTTAAAGTGCCATTTACAAATAATATTCAGTCCAACATTCCACTTAGACAAAGTTATATATATATATATATATATATATAATATATATATATATATATATATATATATGTAAACCATTGGAAAATAATGGACATCCCATCAAATACATCCCAAAGTTCAACCATGAAATGCTTTAAGAATTTGTCAAAAAAAAACCAAAAAGAAACAATAGCTCAGGGTCTGAAGGCTTCAATTAGCAAGCGAATAGTTATGATTCCACCTGACCTGTGGATGATGTGAGTGACAGCTTAGCTGCCTATAGTATCTAGGGGTTACTAGGCTATCAGTATTGTGAGTGACAGCCCAGTCATCCAATCTGAAGCAAGTGCATGGTGGGCTGTCAGTATTGATATTGACAGATACCCTATCCAGCTATTTAGCTGTCTAGCAGTGGTCAATTCACTTCCAGTTGTAGCTTTGCTCAGTGGTGTGCTTGCTCTTTGTTCTGATATACTTATTTTGGTGCCTAACCTCAGATTTACCTTTTGACTACTTGCTTGGCTTATCCCTTTTGCCTTGATTCACAATGACCTTAGTTACCTGTCCCCATACTTTGCCTCTGACTCTCTTTTTGTCTTATTCCTTTGTCTTTGGTGTACTCTCCTTGCTTTTGACCTTGACTCTTTGACTTCCCTACCACATGACTTGTCCATGAGCCGTGATTTAATGTCACAATAAAGACTGAAATTCACAACTGTACAAGCATGGCTTTGTGACATCTGCACAGGTGCCTTCCCTTCCTGCTTCTGTTACCACGCGGTGCTGCACTGTTGCAGTTCTACTCTTGTGTCCTCTGGGACTTGTAGTCCCATCTATAATGCGAGCCATAGTTTATTATCATGGGGATTGGATGGGGTCTCAAGCTATCTATGGTCCTCAAATCCTGCTGTCCACTGCCCGTTATAAGTTGACTTGCTCCTAAAGAAATTCTCTGTATCCTACTTTTGGCTCCCTGTAGAGACTCCGGTTTTTTTGACTATTCTTCTGACTTGTTAAATTTGTTCCTATATTGACCTCCTGGTACTGATTCAGCTATCCATATCACCAGGCTAGGGGTGTCTGGATCCATGTATAGGGGTTAAAAATGTACAGAGTAAAACTTGGGATCTGGAAAGCGGAGTAGCTTGTGCCAAGACTGTTTATGGTAGACCTCTTGAGATCTGCCACGTGACCACAAACACTACTCCTATTATTGGCTTGTATGGGAGGATTGCAATTTAAAAGCCTCTTCCTTCAAAAAAAACATGGCAGAGGGGTAACAGTTTGCAAAGTTGCATGTAAACAGACAAAAATACTTTTGAAGCAATGTTTTTTGAGTAGAGGAGTCCAGAGTTGAGATAATTAGGTATAAGGTATTGTGCCATCTTGGATGAAAACCATATACAACATATCAGCATTCTCCCCTGGCTTGATACTTCACGTTGCCTCAAACAACTGGAACTGGTGAATATTATCCAATAAAATGATTTGGATGGCTTGGTAGGTGACATGGGATGTGTCAGGATTCTGGCTTTTACATGTAACCTTCTTTGTCTGCTTTCCCTGATTCAAGATGGTGTCTGCTGCCCCATCATGACCATGTGTTCTCTGCCTGTCCTGCTTATTTAAGCCCCACATTCAGATCCCACCTGAGTATTTTGTGTCTTCTTCAGTGTTACTGTGGTGCCCCACTGGTCGAAATGCCACATTGGGGTACTGCACCCATAAAAGAGTGTGTAGTATCCCTGTGACTGGGGAGCTGAGATGTTGAATAAAGGACTCTCTTACACCCATCCACACACCTTAGAGTGGGGGACTTGGGTGGACCTGTTGTCAGGGAGACCCAGTCCCGGTGGGAGGAGATAGGTGGGTTAGTGGAAGAGCGGGAAGACGGTTAGTTCAGTTGAAGTCGGAGGAGAGCTCCTGTGGGGAGCGAGAAGTATAGGATGGAGGAGGAGCCATCCTGCTAGAGGGGGACCCTAGGGGCACCAGGTGTCGCAGTGCACCCGAATCTGGACCCGGTATGACTATTGACCGGAGGAGTTCAGTCCCGGAACGGAGGACCGACTCCGAACACGGTGTGGGAATCTATCCACGAGCCATCAAACCGGAGGCCCAAGCTTCTTTAGGAACATCCGGCGCATCCATTAAAAGGCACTGTATAGGGTCCAGAGGGCCTAGAGAAAAAGCCTCCAGAGAGGATCCGTGGGAGCTAGTTGAAGGCTCTGTGCGCAGGAGTGCTGAAGGGAGGCAGAAGGAAGAGCGCAGTGAGGGACAGGCAAGGAACGGCAGGCTCACCACCGAGGGTCCTGAGGGAAGCATCCCGGTTCATTAGTGACTACCCAGGCCACCAGAATCTGTAAGACTGTAACATCTGGCTGCCTGCATTAAGAATCTGCAAGTAAAACCTTGCAGAGATAAAGACTATGTGACATACTTTATTTGCCTGCGCCTGAGGAGCCGCACACTTGCTGCAGTGAAAGGACTGTACCTCAGTACCTCCACCTGACGAGCTGCTTCCTCCACAGTTCAAGAGAAATGGCGGTGCAGACAGCAGCCTCCCTGTGCAAATCCCTAATATCCCACAACTGCCCCAGGGATCCCGCTCCACCTACGGGGAGCGTCACCAACTTGCTTGTTTCACCATCACCACAGAGGTCTGTTCTGCAGCGCCGGTAATATTACTGGGAACTGTAGGTGGCGTCACAAACTATTTTTATTATTTTATTCCCCATGGGACCAGGCACAGGCCCCATTGACAACCCCCGTGAACAACGCCCGTGACCATGTACCCCACAGCCCTGGGGTAGGTTCATTAACCCTGAGACATGCTCCAATTCCAGCTCCTCCATATCAGCTCTTCATCCACCTGCTGCTAATAATCTGCTCTATTAAACCCTGCTAGTACTCCAGGTTACTTCCAGCAACGTTCTTTTCCTGTGAAGGACTGCACCAGTTTGCCTGATTCTGCTCTGCTCCATGTAAGCTGCTACTATATGCTTTTGTCTCATCACTTATATTGCTGGGTGGTCTTCTGGACATTCTGGACTTGTGTGTTTACCTGCACTGCACTGTGCTGTTTGTGTGACTGTTTCTCAGTAAAGAGACTATTTCGGTTCTGGCCGTGCAGCTGTGTGTGAACAGTGCTCTGCAAGACTTTATCAATTTAGCCCACATCCAGTGGCGTAACTAGGGTTCGGTGGGCCCCGGTGCGAAATTCAGACCTGGGCCCCCCCCCCCTCCGCAAGGGCACACGTTGGTTGGATGTTTGGGCACCATGTAAAGTTCAGAGTTCTATAAAGACTCACAAATTGACTCCTCTATGTATTAATGTCCCTCATCCTGCTATATATGGTCCTGCTCCTCGAATATGGCCCTTATTGTGGTATATATATTCCCCTTTCTGGCATATATGGTCTTCCTCCTCCCGCCATGATAGATGTCCCAATTATTATAACGTATCCCATACTCCTCCATATATTACAATATACCCCCATAGTCCTCCATGTATTATAATGCATCCCATAGTCCCCCATTCATAAGGTAGCCCCAAGTCATCCAATTATTATAATGCACCCCCACTATCCTACATATAGTACCCTCATAGACCTCTGCAGCCTCACAGCCCTGTATACAGTATAATGCAGGCTCAGTTCTCCATGTAGTGTAGCCCCTATAGTACAGCCTTATATATGCAGCCTCATAGCTCTCCATTAGTGCAGCCTTATATCTCTCTATATAGTGTATATATGCAGCTCCACAGAGATCTGAAAAATAGGATTAGTGACAACTGCACAAAACAGTAGACTCACTCCAAAACCCAGTGTCACCCCCCAAGCTTATTCCAGTAGTGGAGTCTTCTGCTCTCCACCTCTGTCCCCCGCTCTTCACCTCTGTGCCCCACCGTCCACCTCCTCCTGTCTCCTCTGCTCTCCTTCTCCTCTGTCCCCCATTCTCCTGTGTCCCACGCTCTCCTCCTCCTCTGTCCCCCGTTCTCCTGTGTCCCTTGCTCTCCTCCTCCTGTGTCCTCCATTCTCCTGTGTCTCCCACTCTCCTCCTCCTCTGTCCCAGTTCTCCTGTGATCCCCACTCTCTTCCTCCATCCCCCTGTGTCCATCACTCTCCTCCTCCTCTGTGCCCAGTTCTCCTGTGATCCCCACTCTCTTCCTCCATCCCCCTGTGTCCATCAATCTCCTCCTCCTCTGTCCCAGTTCTCCTGTGATCCCCACTCTCTTCCTCCATCCCCCTGTGTCCATCACTCTCCTCCTCCATCCCCCTGTGTCCCCCGTTCTCCTCCTCCTGTATCCCCTGTCCTCCTGTGTCTCCCGCTCTCCTCCTCCTCTGCCCTCCGTTCTCCTCTGTCCCCCGGCGCTTTCCTCCTCTCACCTTTCTCCTCTTCTGTGACAGCGTGTCCTCAGTTCCTGGATGAGAGGCCCTGCACACGGCGGGAGACTGAGGCTGCTGCCGCCAGACTCTCCGTACCTCCAGAAGCTCAGGGCTCCGTCCTGAGACACAGCACGTGACGCAGCAGCCGCGGAAGTTTCAAAGCTCCTGCGCCGCCGCCCCTTCCTGTCCTCCGGCAGCCGGTGTAAATCACCTGGGGACCGGCCTGGCAGAGCGGCAGAGAGAGATGGATGTGCGTCCTAGGTATGCTGCATGCACATCCATGTAAAGCAGGCGCAGGGGTCGGCGGGCCCCTGTACTCCCGGGCCCAGTCGCACTTGTGACCTCTGCGACCGTGGGTGGTACGCCACTGCCCACATCATTGTTTGTTTCCACCATTACCAGCACCTTGTCTATATTTTACTGCACTTGTTTAAATACAGACTTGAACTTTAAATCCTGCCTTAGGTCTTTTATCCAGTTTCACGCCACCAAATTCCATAGGTATCCACTAAAAATGTTACAGGATGATGCTTCCCTTTCTCAGGCTGCCCATTGACATCTTTTGTATTGATTCCTTTTATAAATGACTAAAATGTAAAGTGACTATTATTATCAATGTGACAACAGTTAAAGAGGAGATAAAACCCAAAATAAAACTTTTTGCTTAAAATTTGAGAGGTTTACCATTCAGCATTTTTATCTTTTGACCAGTGGTGAATGATTGCAAGGATTATCGTTTGCTCTGGAGGACCTGTCCTGTCCTGTATCATCCAGAAAACTTGAAATGAGTGAATCAATTCGACGTAAAGTTCATTTGTAGCAAATTTTTAAAAAATTCAGAATACACAATTTGCGTTGCATTTTCAGTTATTTGACAAGAGAGGTCGCCATAATTCCCATACATGGAAAATGATTGTATCAGCCAGAGAAGACTCACATGACCTTGGGCACGGCCGGACGTGCTTCTGTTCCCCAAAACATACCAAAATTGGTGTGATGCTGAGTGCATGTATCCGACTACTATGATGAATGCTGTCTTCACTGATATTGTAAGAATATTAACATTCTGTATTTTTCACATTTTGGTGAAGTGAAAACTTGCAGCATTGCGATAAACAAAGAAAGTCATAAAACACTGAACAAAATGTACCGATAGTGTGTAACAGCAGAACAATGAATCAGATTAGTGTTTGAAGAAATGGCTGTTAGTTACCATCTTTTATCATCTGTTTGACCACAGCTAGGTCTGTATTAGCACTCCCTTAGCACTTTAAATTGTTATGTCTATTACTAGTAAGTCAGACCAAAAGTAGCCATACCCTTAAGATTAAAGCCCCCATAGACATTATGTTACTGTCAGAAGAACCAGCCAATAAACACGTCTTCAGCAGAGAGTATAATGTGTATGGGGTTGCTGAAAAATAAGTAGCGAGGGAGATAATAAACTGGCATGCCCGATTTTGGACTCTTCTTATGCAGGCCCCAATAGTGTGCCCTCACACTATATACAGCTCCCCATGATGTTCCCTCACACTATACAATATCTCCATCACATCATATATTGCCCCCATACAGTGCTGGCATAATATAATCTGTCCAAATATTGTGACCTCACACTATATACTACCCCCTTTATTGTGCCTTCACAATATGAACTGCCCCCATACTGTACCATCACAAATGCATACCTTTACCCATGGTGTGCTTTCACAGTATATATTGCCCCTTAGGAACTATCCATTCCCTGTGCACTGACACTTTATATTCTGCCTCTCATCCTGTGCGATCACACTATATACTGCCCCCTGAATTGTGCCCTCACAATATGAAGTGCCCCCTGAATTGTGCCCTCACAATAGGAACTGCCCCCATACTGTACCATTAGTAGAGATAAGCAAATCTTTTGCAGTTTGGGATCAGTTTGCCGAACGGGCAAATGTTTGCTAAATAGATTGGCGAACAGTTTGCCAAACGTCCGAATGCCATTCAAATCAATGGGAGGCAAAAATCAAAGGCCTAGAAAACACTTTCAAAGGGGTCCAAAAGCTGCCAAGCACAGCTCATACTGATTTACAGTGGAGCCCCCCTGTTGTGGCACAGACATTACCTTCCTAGACTATTATTACTTGAATTCAGCGCCACTGTCACCCTGCTTCCGGTCCACTAGTTACCCTAGCATATATTTACTGCCCCTCTCTGATTGGTTAAAGTCAGACTCAGCCCCGCCCACTCTCTCTGCAGGCCTCTGTAATAGGTTGCTAGTATCGCAATCAAACTGATGTCACATTAATGTAAAAATAAATAAATAATTGAAAAAATTGGCCTGTGGTTCCCCCCAATTTTGCTATGAGCCAAGATAAAGCGCACGGCTGGGGGTTGGTATCTTCACCCTGGGAGGTACATAGTTATTTGAGGCTCCGGTTCCGGGGCAGCTGCGACCTGCTATTTTGAGGGTGGTGAGGGCCGATGAAAGATGGCCCTTTCAACACTGAGAATTATCTATTCTTTTTATGTATCCATCTATTCATCCATTTAAACATGCTACCCCCCTGACCTTTCACTAACTGTCCCTACGCCTTCCTAGCTGCTCCCTAAGCATCCCTCTTTGCTGTAAATCTGCCCTATAAAGATGATTAAAAATGTCTTATAACTCAGTCAGGAAACTGGAAAGGCGGCTCTAGGCTCCATTCTCCCCTCCGCGCTGCATCACTGCACGCGCCGCTGGGCGTCATTATTCTTTCTTCATCTCCTCCTCTGTTGGAATCTCCCGCCCTCCTCTCCTCCTATGAAGCACTGGCCGGTACATCATATCCGACCCGGTGCATTGTGGGGCTAAATCCCGTTGCACGGTGCCGGCTTCTAGATGCACACTGCGCATGCGCCAGAAACCGGTGCCGTGGTGGGAGAATGAACCCAGAGCCGTGTCTTTCCAGTCTCCTCAGAGTGACGGCATGTGTGTTAAAAAACATTTTTAAACATCTTTATAGGGCGGATTTACAGCAGAGAGGGATGGTTAGGGAGCAGCCAGGAAGGTGTAGAGACAGCTAGTGAAAGGTCAGGAGGGGTAGCATGAGGTGACAGGTTCCCTTTAAAATATTTTAAAATCTTTAAAAAAAATTAGCAGCCTACAGCTGCCCCAGGAGTGGTGCCTCCGATAGACGCTCCACTTCTGGTGCTTCACCCCGCCTCTCTTCCCTCTGCCCTGGTACATGGGCAAACAGGGTAATGGTATGTGGAGTTGATGCCAGCTGGGTAATGTCAGCTGACATGAAGCCCAGAGGTTAGTAATGTCGAGACGCAAATAAGATACCCAACATTACTATTGAAGTCAATAAGGAAACAAATAACCACACCAATAAATATTTTATTTGAAAATGAATCCCAATACATTCCTCTGTCATGTTTTCTTTTACATTAAAATCGATTTTTTAAAAGTCACCATTTGACCAAACAAAAAAAAACCTATGTAAAAAAGAAATTTGAAAAAAGAAACAAAAATTAAACCCAAATAAATGTTGAAGTAGTTCCAGCATATAGGGGGGCAAGATTAGTGACTGCATCCCCCATAAGGTGGGACACCAGGCACTGCACTGCTCTCAGTTGGGTGACAATTGGTGGCTAAACTGAGGTTGTCAGGTTACACAGCAGGTATCACACAGCAGATAATCCTGCTGTGTGACCTGAGATAACATCAGTGGCATCAGTGCTCGTGACATTCGCTGTCTCATGAGAGCTGCGATGTTGTGCAATATGTAGCAGGCATATCTCACCAGAATCTTGAGACAGCGCGTACTAGGAGCAGTCTGAACTGCAGTAATCTTTCTGACGGCGCAAAGTCATGAGCTGACTGCTTGTCACACTTGAGAAAGGGAACAATCAACTACCGTGTGAGCGTGGCGCACAGACCACCAATGTCTGGCTCCCAACAGAACCAGGTTTCCCAGCCGGTCACCAACATCGGCACGAGCCCATCCACCACCTGCGTAGCTGTTAACAGAACCGGTGTCCCAGCCAGTGTGAGTTCATCGCCAACAGCAGCCGGTCTCCCATACTGGTACCAGCCCAGACAATCCCTGCTTAGCTAACACCAGCACCGGGTTCCCAGCTAGCAGATAACTCTATCAGCAGCTAAACATAATAGTGAGTGCAGATCTAGCGCACAACACAGGTGGCAAGACCTTCACAGCAATACCTCATGCAGCTCTTAAAGGAAAACAACACACACAGCAGTATCCGGCAATGTCAGCGCAAACTAAGCGCGTGACAGTACCTCCTCCTTTAAGAGAGGCCTCTGAACAACAGACACATCCTAAAAAAGTCTACATCTCCAAGCGACGAGATATGAAAGACATTACGGGTTGCCAGAACTGGGTGTAGGTCAAGTTGGTACAGCACAGGATTGCAAATGGCTGATATCCGAAACGGTCCAACAACCCCGGAACTAGGAGCCCAGTAGCACGCCTTCACCTGACGTGCTTACACAACACCCACACATACTCATTCACTCTCAGGTCTGGACCTGTATGTTTATTTCCACACATGCGGGCACAGTTAGAGTGTGCAGGATTAGGTAGGCAAGTACCAGGTTCATCTCTCTGGACCACAGGACTCCCTTCCTTGAGATGCACAGTAGAAACAACCACCCTTTACCTGCCCCTCTTTCTAGGACCACACCCAGAATCACCAGGAGTTGTGAGGGTGGTGTGCACTCCTCCCCCACCCCCAGGTAAACTCCCCTCCCCCTTGAGTGAAGAAGTTGGTGTTGACGCCACCAGCACGGCAGAAATGGAAGTACCCGGCAAGTACACTCTCAGGCAGTACCCAGCGAACCACATCCTGGGCTCACCAGTCAATTACCGGGTTGTGTTTTGTCAGCCAAGGGAGACCCAAGATGAGCTGATGTAATGTGCTCCACGGAGCATGCGTAATGCGCAGATTGAAGTCGGGCGATACACCTGACTGCAGTACTGAGCCCTCAAACCAGAAATGTCATGCTGAAACCTGGATGGTTAGGAGCTATGGTCTTAAGCTCCCTATAAAAGTAGTCTTAATGTGTAGTCTGGAGATGCTATAACAGCAGCCTGTCATGGTGGTATGACAACCAAAGTATTAGTATGACTATCAGGGTTACTTCAACCCCCAGGGAACCCCGATTGACTGCCACCACAACCAAGGGTATATCAGGCAACAAGAAGCTTGGGGAAAAAGGTGTACTACAGTCCGCGCTGCCAGGGTGACTCACATCAAAGAAGACAAGTAATCGATGTTCAGTGCAATCCTTCTTTATTCACCTACGCGTTTCGGTGATGTGAGTCACCCTGGCAGCGCGGACTGTAGTACACCTTTTTCCCCAAGCTTCTTGTTGCATCTCCACGTGAGTGTGGCCGGTGGAAGTCCAGCAGCAGCCATCAGGACATTATTAACAAGCCCTCAAGCCAGTTGTGGGTTACACAACTGAAGTAGGTGAGTGGATTATATTTCTCACCGTTGCACAAACTAGTGTCTAGTGATAAGGGCACTATTGCGCCTCTTGTCCCCCCCCTCTCTTTAAGGGTATATCAGGGACACAGTAACAATGGTGGGCCCTGATGCAAGGCGCATGAGAGATGGGCCATGCCCTAGTGTCCTTATATGGGATGTTTCACCCTGTCACCAAACAGAATACCTAGTCCCGCACTAGCCCTGAACTTACCCCTCACTAAGGTAATGGCCAGTGAGCGCACTAGTCCCATCACTGCAATAATAAACACGAGTGAAGGTAAAGAAACAGGGAAACATATCAAAGGATATGCACCGACTTCACCCAGCAGGACTACACCAAGAACAAGGGCTTCCAGCGGCAGCCAGGTCCTTGTGAGTCCATGACCAATCTTCTTCCTCCATGGCTAATATAAGAATGGATATTCAATAACTGGTGCCCTCTGCTGGAACATAGGAGTATTTAGAGGTGATGGATGGGGTCATCAACTGGATGCACATGAAGAGAAATAATCAGCTGCTAGAAATGCAAACTGACATTGACCCTTGATAGATCAAAAGAAAGGAAAACACATTAAATATCCAGAGTCGCAAAGGGAAAGTGACTCTGGCCCGAAACCTTTCAGTAGTCTCCTCCTAAATATGGGAGGCATTCGTGACACAGCCTCAATGTGTAGTCTTGAGCCCCTCTCTAACAGCAGTCTGGATGTGTATTCTGGAGCCCCCCTATAACAGCAGTCTGGATGTGTAGTCTGGAGCCCCCCTATAACAGCAGTCTGAATGTGTAGTCTGGAGCCCCCTATAACAGCAGTCTGGATGTGTAGTCTGGAGCCCCCCTATAACAGCAGTCTGAATGTGTAGTCTGGAGCCCCCTATAACAGCAGTCTGGATGTGTAGTCTGGAGACTCCCTATAACAGCAGTCTGGATGTGTAGTCTGGAGACTCCCTATAACAGCAGTCTGGATGTGTAGTCTGGAGCCCCCCTCTAACAGCAGTCTGAATGTGTAGTCTGGAGCCCCCAATAACAGCAGTCTGGATGTGTAGTCTGGAGCCCCCCCTATAACAGCAGTCTGGATGTGTAGTCTGGATCCCCCTATAACAGCAGTCAGGATGTGTAGTCTGGAGTCCCCTATAACACCAGTCTGAATGTGTAGTCTGGAGCCCCCTATAACAGCAGTCTGGATGTGTAGTCTGGAGCTCCCTATAACACCAGTCTGAATGTGTAGTCTGGATCCCCCTATAACAGCAGTCAGGATGTGTAGTCTGGAACCCCCCTATAACAGCAGTCTGAATGTGTAGTCTGGAGCCCCCTATAACAGCAGTCTGGATGTGTAGTCTGGAGCCCCCCTATAACAGCAGTCTGGATGTGTAGTCTGGAGCCCCCTATAACAGCAGTCTGGATGTGTAGTCTGGAGTCCCCTATAACACCAGTCTGAATATGTAGTCTGGAGCCCCCTATAATAGCAGTCTGGATGTATAGTCTGGAGCCTCCTATAACAGCAGTCTGAATGTGTAGTCTGGAGCCCCCTATAACACCAGTCTGAATGTGTAGTCTGGAGCCCCCCTATAACAGCAGTTTGAATGGGTAGTCTGGAGCCCCCTATAACAGCAGTCTGGATGTGTAGTCTGGAGCTCCCTTATAACAGCAGTCTGGATGTGTAGTCTGGAGCTCCCTTATAACAGCAGTCTGGATGTGTAGTCTGGAGTCCCCTATAACACCAGTCTGAATATGTAGTCTGGAGTCCCCTATAACAGCAGTCTGGATGTATAGTCTGGAGCCTCCTATAACAGCAGTCTGAATGTGTAGTCTGGAGCCCCCTATAACACCAGTCTGAATGTGTAGTCTGGAGCCCCCCTATAACAGCAGTCTGAATGGGTAGTCTGGAGCCCCTATAACAGCAGTCTGGATGTGTAGTCTGGAGCCCCCCTCTAACAGCAGTCTGAATGTGTAGTCTGGAGCCCCCAATAACAGCAGTCTGAATGTGTAGTCTGGAGCCCCCAATAACAGCAGTCTGAATGGGTAGTCTGGAGCCCCCTATAACAGCAGTCTGAATGGATAGTCTGGAGCCCCCTATAACAGCAGTCTGAATGGGTAGTCTGGAGCCCCCTATAACAGCAGTCTGAATGGGTAGTCTGGAGCCCCCTATAACAGCAGTCTGAATGGGTAGTCTGGAGCCCCCAATAACAGCAGTCTGAATGTGTAGTCTGTAGCCCCCCTATAACAGCAGTCTGGATGTGTAGTCTGGATCCCCCCTATAACAGCAGTCTGAATGTGTAGTCTGTAGCCCCCTATAACAGCAGTCTGGATGTGTAGTCTGGAGCCCCCCTATAACAACAGTCTGGATGTGTAGTCTGGAGCCCCCCTATAACAGCAGTCTGGATGTGTAGTCTGGAGCCCCCCCTATAACAGCAGTCTGGATGTGTAGTCTGGGGCCCCCTATAACAGCAGTCTGGATGTGTAGTCTTGAGCCCCCCTATAACAGCAGTTGTATATATAATTCTAGAACCATCTAGAGCAAGAATATAACTTTTTTAAATTTTACATTTCTCTATAATATAATATGTTATGTTATCACATTATTTAAAGTCCTTTGGAAAAGTAAACCCAAAGACGAAAACTCTGCAAAACAACTCATTCCATTGAAAGCAAATCCCCGCCCGTCTGCTCCGCCGAGCCGCTGACTGCCGAGAGTCGAAAGAGTTAACGGCGTGAACCACACAGACTAAATTGTATAGCAATCAAAGAAAACCAAAGTGTTTATAGCAGAGAACCATCTTCTGGTATTTGGGTCTGTGTCAAGCCACGGAAGTGGAAAATTAGAGCCATATTGAAGAAAGAAATGAACCATATCTAATATATCCCCGGCAATAAAATGGTTTCTCTAGGACTGTAAAGCTCCGGCTTATATTAGAAGAAAGAAAATCAGCCTATATGTCAATTCCACATCATAGGACATGAAGTGTCCGCAAAAATTTATATTACTATTTAAAAGTGTTTCATTCTCCTGTTTTATTGTGATTGGATGTGCCCTTTTCTGTAGCTTTTGACTGGTATGAAAATGATTTGAACTTGTTTTTTTAGCATTTATTTTACATCTATTACCTGTTCTATTACTTTTTATTATTTTATTGTGCTTGTGTAGAGGATTTTTTGCACAGTTTTCATTATAATGTTACATTAAGCCAATTTATTTGTGTATTATAGCCTGCATAATTGCACCTTTTCCCCGGAACAATTTACTTTTCATTATCTAACAAATCAACGGCGCTCGATCCCCGAAAAATAAAAAAAATATATAAAATGTTGGTAAATGAGAAAGGATGTGGAAAGTTTGCCGGATCAAGGTCGTTGGCTAATTAATTTAGGCTTAAATGGGTTGGAGCGCTATAGTCATGTTGTGCTTTGCCTATCCGGTTTGTACTTGTCTTAAAGGGAATGGTCTCGTGACCCAATTTGACGGAATGTTGCTAGGATAATCAACAAGTGTCTAATTGATTAGGGTCAGGTAACCGAGACCTTGTCAATGATTGAGGCAGGAGATTCCAGCATCCACATCTTCATAAAGCCACCTTGATTGTAAAATCCATAAGTCGGAAGACCTAAACCAAAATAGAAGCTGGCACCCTAGTGGGAGTTGCTTCAATGGAAGGCTCTCACTAGAGTGTAGAGAGATGTGTTGTATACAAGAAAAAGCACTCCCTCACTTCCCTGGAAATGTGCTGGGTTACCAAATGCATTTTGGACTGGTATCCTTAGTAGTGATGAGCTAATATACTCTTTACTATACATTATTTGCACACATAGTAAAGTATTCAGGATGTTTATTACTCGGAGAGTATCACTGGCGCTTGAGAGTGTTATCTTGATTGTGAATGATCTAACACAAATTGCAGATTCCGCTGAGTGAACAACGGGAGCTGGCACCCTAGTGAGAGCCTCTTGCAAGGAAGGCTCTCACTGGGGGGTAGAGAGATGTGTTTTATGCTGTGAAAACACAAAAGAAAGAGCCCACCCACCTACCACCAGAAATGCTCCTGATAAGGCTGGCTGTGTGAGGGTGGAGCCCATGACTAATTGACTTGAATTAGGCTTGGTATTTGAATTGAAAACCTTACTAGTACTTGTTAAAGACTACAAAGGACTTAAAAGGAATAGTCTTATGACCCAATTTGATGCAATGTTACTAGGATAATCAACAAGTGTCCAAGTGATCAGGGTCAGATAACTGAGACCTTGACAATGATTTGGGAAGGAGATTCCAGCATCCACCTCTACATGAAATCACATTCATTGAAAAATCCTTAAAACCCTTGCAAAAGTTGGAAGACCTAAACCAAGACCTGAACCTGGTTTACATGCAGTAATGCATTTTGAGCGGGTGTCCCTAGTAGTGATGAACTAATATACTCGTTACTATTCACTACTTGCACAAATAGTAAAGTATTTGGGATGTTCATTACTTGGGGCTCAAGAATGATGTGTCGATCATGAATGATCTGACACAAATTGTTGGTTCCCTTGAGTGAATAATGGGAGCTGTCACCCTAGCGAGAGCCTCTTGAATGGAGGACACTCACTGGGGGGAGGGGGGAGGGAAAGGAGGGGTAAAGTGATGTGTTGTATGCTATGAAAACCCAAAAGAAAGAACCCACACACCCTTCCCCAGATATGCTCATGTTATGACCAGCTGTGTGTGGTGAAGCCCATGACTAATCGACTTACATTGGACTCAGTATTCAAGTTAAATACCTAAGTAGTACTTGTTAAAGGAAAACTGTCAGGTCAAAAATCCACATGTAACTGCTATCATTTTCTAATTCCTCACTCTAAGCTCTCTATTGATGTATTTATATTATTTATATTCCCCTCCTATCTTCTGTAAACTTCAAATAAAGAGATTCATTACATCTGTCAATCACAGTGAATGATCCACTTAGTTCTCTGCTGTCCACTCCCCATAGAATGAATATTCATATCACATACTCACACCATATCACTGCACAAGAGATTACTGGGGGTGGGGGGCTGTGTCCTCCTCTGTGCTCTCTGTCTGCAGCATCACAAGAGATGAACTATGACACAGAAACTGTCACAGTACAACAAGGCATTTGCTCTACAGAAACAAATAGAGTCTAGATCAGGCAGACCTGCAGTAGCTCTCTCCATCCGTGGTGATATCAACTGAGCAGACCTGTAAGTGAAACATGACACTGCAGTGTTAGCAGAGGGAGGAGAGAGCTGCTGATAGGGAGGAGAGAGGATAGAGCTTCTGAGAGGGAGAAGGGAGCTACTGATAGGGAGTGCATAATTACATGACAGTTTATACAGCACAGGACTAATTGTCTCTGCTTATAATGGAACAGGACTAATGCAGCAGCTCTCTGCAGGGTCTGACAATGGTGATAACATGGAAACTACAAACAGTACAATAATGATTTTACATGTTTTTAAAAGGTCTGCAAAGGCACTATTCAAGGGTAATATTAGTATCATACTGAAAATGACCTGACAGTGTCCCTTTAAAGGGATCCTGTCACCCCGAAATCACCTCTAAACCTATTAAAACCTGTCCCTAGAGCATATTAACACTGTCCCTACACTCCTTTTAGCTCCTAAATGGCATTAGTCAAAGTGAATATAAACGTTTTATAAGTACCTGATTAGTCATGATAATGAGTGACTATGCTATTCATAGTCACTCATCAAGGCAGCCCCTCTTCTTCATATCACGCCTATTCAGGCGTGCTCGTCAGTCTATGTTCAAATTCGCGCCTCCCTGCGCGCCTCCCCTCTCTCTCATAGCGTCCGGGCTTCACTGTAAGCTGTATGACGCGATTCGCGTCATTCCCGGCGCCGGATGACGTATTTGCAGCCGCGCCGCGCTGTCAGCTTCAAAATACGCACTGCGCATGCCCATGCGCATGCGCAGTGCGGGACTTGAAGCTGACAGCGCGGCGCGGCTGCAAATACGTCATCCGGCGCCGGGAATGACGCGAATCGCGTCATACAGCTTACAGTGAAGCCCGGACGCTATGAGAGAGAGGGGAGGCGCGCAGGGAGGCGCGAATTTGAACATAGACTGACGAGCACGCCTGAATAGGCGTGATATGAAGAAGAGGGGCTGCCTTGATGAGTGACTATGAATAGCATAGTCACTCATTATCATGACTAATCAGGTACTTATAAAACGTTTATATTCACTTTGACTAATGCCATTTAGGAGGTAAAAGGAGTGTAGGGACAGTGTTAATATGCTCTAGGGACAGGTTTTAATAGGTTTAGAGGTGATTTCGGGGTGACAGGATCCCTTTAAAGACTAACCAGGTCTTCAAAGGAATAGTCTTATGACCCAATTTGATGGAATGTTACTAGGATAATCAACAAGTGTCTAATTGATTGGGGTCAGGTAACCGAGCTTTTGTCAATGATTGGAGAAGGAGATTCCAGCATCCATGTCTTCATAAAACGACATTGATTGAAAAATCCATAAAATCCATACAAAAGTCGGAAGACCTAAACTAAGGCCTAAACCTGGTTTACATGCGGTACTTGGTCACCAAGTGAATTTTGGACAGGTATGCTTAGTAGTTATGAGCGAATATATTCGTTATTACAGTATTCAGGATGTTCATTATTCGGTGAGTATCGCTGGTGCTTGAGAGTGATGCTTCGATCAGGAATGATCTGACAAAAATTGTGGATTCCATTCAGCTGGCACCCTAGTAAGAGCAGTTTCAATAGAAGTGTGGCACCCAAGAGTCCGGATACCACAATGTCATTATCTCCCCCAGGGAATAGTGTCATACCTGAGAGCAACAGAGGGTATTCACACCAGGGAAACCCAAAGCAAACAACACATGTCTGCCTCCAGGCCTGAAGGGGGAGATCTGAGCCCGGTTTCAGGGGCAGCTCCCCTATAAATTCTGGTATGGGTGGAGTTAGTGAGTTTATTTCCTAGGACTGAGGTAGACATCCTGTGGACTGGAGCAGTGCTAAGCTCCTCCCAGGAGAGCTGAACCTAGCTTGAGTGACCTGTAGGCAAGGATCTGAGGAAGTGAAGGAGAGCCTGAGGAGTAGAGCGGTGTCGAGCTCACTCCTGAGGATTAAGCACCAAGAAATGGACACCGGAGTCCAAGGCCTAACATCTTGGCAGCCAAGACTGGAGGGTGGGGATTCCAAGACCCCATGCACACCAAAGTGCCTGGAGGCAAAGCAGCATAAAGAGCGCAGTAGCAGACCCCTGAGATGTGGGGCTGGAGAAGGACTCGAGCTGCCTCTCATACTGCCACACTGCAGGAGAGAGAGAGGGCCGCATCTTAGCTTCAGCAGCCGCAGGGACCGCTAAGAAAGTGCAGCAGGGAGGCCTCAGAACTTGCCAAGTGAGGAGAAGCCCAAGTTGCTTCCAGGTTGCCGGATTCCAGCAATACCATCTGTCCCTGTGCCAGTATCACCGGTAAAGGACTTGAGGAACCAACAAACCGTGAGTCTGTCTGTTACTTCGTACACCCAACATCTTTTCAACATCCACTGCCCTGGGGATCCGGTCCGCCCATGTGAAGTCATTACATCTTAGCTGCCCATTCATCATCCCCGGAGGTTCTGCAGTAGCAGTGGGCACTCATAGCCACAAACCATGGGTGGCGTCACAAATCATTTTCCCTTTTAAACCACCCAATTCCCAAAAACACTTTGAAGCTGAACCCAGGATCACGGAGCCAAGTCTCGACCCCTGTGACTCCCCAGAAACACCACATCCCGGTTCCGAGTACCCCACGACCCGGGGCACATCAGAAGGCTCTCACTGCAGGGTAAAGCGATGTGTTATATGCTCTGAAAACACAAAAGAAAGAGCCCACCTACCCGCCACCAGAAATGCTCATGTTATGGCTGGCTGTGCGGGTGGAGCCAATGGCTAATTGACTTGCATTAAGCTTGGTATTTGAATTGAAAACCTTAGTAGTACTTGTTAAAGACTAACAAGGACTTAGAGGGAATACTCTCCTGACCCAATTTGATGGGATATTACTAGGATAATCAACAAGTGTCCAATTGATTGGGGTCAGGTAACGGAGACTTTGACATTGATTGAGTAAGGATGTTCAAGCATCCACTGCTTTATAAAACCAACTTGATTGAAAAATCCATAAAATCCCTACAAAAGTCGGAAGATCCAAAGCTAAATCAAGACCTGAACCTGGTTTACATGCGGTAATAGATTTCGGACAGATGTCCTTAGTAGTGATGAGCAAATATACTTGTTACCATTCGTTACTCGCATGAATAGTACAGTATTCGGGATGTTCGTTACTTTGCGCTTAAGAATGATGTGTCGATTGTGAATGATCTGACACAAATTGTCATTTCCCTTGAGTGAACAATGGAAGCTGACACCCTAGCGAGAGCCTCTTGAATGTAAGGCTCTCACTAGGGGGGAGAGATATGTGTTGTATGCTGTGAAAACACAAAAGAAAGAGCCCACACTCCCTTCCTCAGAAGTGCTCATTTTATGTCCGGCTGTGTGTGGGTGAAGCCAATGACTAATTTAACTTGCATTAGGCTCAGTATTTGAGTTAAATACCTTAGTATAAGTAGTACTTGTTAAAGACTGACCAGGACTTAAAGGGAATAGTCTCATGACCCAATTTGATTGGATATTACTAGGATAATCAACAAGTGTCCCATTGATTGGGGTCAGGTAATTGAGACCTTGTCAATGATTGGGAAGGAGATTCCAGCAACCATGTCTTCATAAAATCACCTTGATTGAAAAATCCTTAAATTCCATGCAAAAGTAGGAAGACGGAAAACTAAAATTGAACCTGGTTTACATGCAGTAATGCATTTGGGACAGGTGTCCTTAGTAGTAATGAGCTAATATACTTGTTACTATTCATTACTCACACGAAAAGTACAGTATTGGGTATATTCATTACTTGGCGCTCAAGAATGTTGCGTTGATCGTAAATGATCTTACACAAATTGCCGTTTCCCTTGAGTGAACAATGGAAGCTGACACCATAGCAAGAGCCTCTTGAATGGAAGGCTCTCACTGGGGGTAAAACGATGTGTTGTATGCATTGAAAACACAAAAAGCCCAACCCTCCCTCCCCTGTAAATGCTCGTGTTACGGCTGGTTGAGTGTGGGTAGAGTTCATGGCTAATTGACTTGCATTAGGCTCAGTATTTGAGTTAAATACCTTAGTATAAGTAGTACTTGTTAAAGACTGACCAGGACTTAAAGGGAATAGTCTCATGACCCAATTTGATTGGATATTACTAGGATAATCAACAAGTGTCCCATTGATTGGGGTCAGGTAATTGAGACCTTGTCAATGATTGGAAAGGAGATTCCAGCAACCATGTCTTCATAAAATCATCTTGATTGAAAAATCCTTAAATTCCATGCAAAAGTAGGAAGACGGAAAACTAAAATTGAACCTGGTTTACATTCAGTAATGCATTTGGGACAGGTGTCCTTAGTAGTAATGAGCTAATACACTTGTTACTATTCATTACTCACATGAAAAGTACAGTATTGGGTATATTCATTACTTGGCATTCCAGAATGTTGCATTGATCATAAATGATCTGTCACAAATTGCCGTTTCCCTTGAGTGAACAATGGAAGCTGACACCATAGCAAGAGCCTCTTGAATGGAAGGCTCTCACTGGGGGTAAAACGATGTGTTGTATGCATTGAAAACACAAAAAGCCCAACCCTCCCTCCCCTGTAAATGCTCGTGTTACGGCTGGTTGAGTGTGGGTAGAGTTCATGGCTAATTGACTTGCATTAGGCTCAGTATTCGAGTTAAATACATTAGTAGAACTTGTTAAAGACTTACCAGAATTTAAAGGCAATAGTTGCATGACCCAATTCGATGGGATAATGCTAAGATAATCAACAAGTGTTCAATTGATTGAGATCAGGTAACCGAGAACTTGACTATGATTGGGGAAACGGGTTCGGGCGTCCATATCTTCATAAAACCACATTGATTGAAAAATCTATAACATGCATACAAAAGTTGGAAGACCTAAACCAAGACTTGAACCAGGTTTGCATGCAATAATGCATTTCGGTCAGGTGTCCCTAGTAGTGATGAGTGAATATACTTGTTACTATTCATTTCTTGCATCAATACTACAGTATTCGGGATGTTCATTACTCGGCGTTCAAGAATGTTGTGTCAATCGTGAATGATCTGACACAAATTGTAGGTTCCCTTGAGTGAACATTGGAAGCTGGCACCCTCTTGAATGGAAGGCTCTCACTAGGGGTAAAGTGATGTGTTGTATGCTGTGAAAACACACACAACAAAAAACCCCACCCTCCCTCCCCTGTAAATGCTGGTGTTATGGCCGGCTGTGTGTGGGTAGAGGTCATGACTAATTGACTCGCATTAGGCTCAGTATTCAAGTTAAATACTTTAGTAGCATTTGTTAAAGACTAGCCAGAACTTAAAGGGAATAGTCTCATGACCTAATTCGATGGGATATAACTTGGATAATGAACAAGTGTCCCATTGATTGGGGTCAGGTAACCGAGACCTTGTCAATGATTGGAGAAAGGAGAGTCCATCATTTATGTCTTCACAAAACCGCATTGATTGAAAAATTCTTTAAATCCATACAAAAGTTGGAAGACCTAAACCAACACCCAGTGGCGTAACATCACCTTTGCGGGCCCCGATGCAGCATTTACACCGGGTTGAAGAGCAGGGGGAGGCTTGGAGTGCTAGTGGTAGTTAAAGAGCGGGGGGGGGCTGCTGGGAGTTGAAGAGCGCAGGGGCTGCTAGTGGTGGATAGTTGCACCCTTGCACACTTGCTGTGGCTCCCGCGGTCAGCTGACCCGCCATTAAGAGGAGGGGCGGGCACAGCTGCAGGAAGTGAGTCTTCACTCACTTCCCGTCCTCCCTCCTCTACCCAGACACACGCGATCGCGGTCGCAGCGGGCGGCTAGAAGCACGGGCCTCCCTGCAATTTATAAGCTCAGAAAGCAGGCCTACACTCTTGACAGCTAGGGGGATGGTTGATGTACGCAAGGGAAGGGTGCCTATACGCATATTAAACTGTGGAGAAGACGGGGTCAAATTACCCAGATATTCCACCTTTGCTAAACTGTGTACTGTAAATAACAATGCAATACATTCAGTAGAACCCTTAACCCCGCCAGATTCGGTAGAGGATAACAGTTCCTTAAAGGACTGGTGTTAAGAGCTCCATATAGGAACTGGCCACACTCCTTTCCACCAAAAGCATGGTGTCTATCAGGTGGTTCAGGAGTATGAGCGGGTACTTAGTAAGTATCCACTTGATTTTGTGAGGATAGAAGGGGTACATCACCATATACCCACAGGAGATCATCCACCCATGAAAGAGCGATATAGACCTATCCCACCAGCTCACTACCAGCGTGCCAAAGAGATGTTGCAGGACATGAAGGACGCAGGGGTCATATGAGATAGTTGCAGTCCCTGGACAGCTCCATTAGTCCTAGTCAAAAAGAAAGATGACAGCATGAGAATGTGTGTTGATTATAGACAGGTAAATCGCATAACACATAAAGATACTTACCAGTTACCCCGCATAGAAGAGTCACTTGCTGCATTAAAGTCTGCTAATTACTTTTCAACCCTAGATCATAGTAGTGGGTACTGGCAGGTCTCCGTTGCACAAGAAGACCGTGAGAAGACAGCCTTCACGACACCAATGGGCCTGTGTGAGTTTAACAGCATGCCATTTGGACTCTGTAATGCACCCTGAACGTTTTAAAGGTTGATGGAGTGTTGCCTGGGGCACCAAAACTTCGAGACTGTACTACTCTACCTGGACAATGGTATAGTGTATTCCAAGACCTGTGAAGAGCACCTGACACACCTGTATTTGAAGCATTGTCTAAGTTCGGGATGAAGCTGAAGCCATCAAAATGCCATTTGCTGAAACCGTAAGTTCAGTATCTCGAGCATGTGGTCAGCTCAGAAGGAGTGGCACCAGACCCTTGACAAGATCACTGTCATCATGGAATGGCCAGAACCGACCAATGTCAAAGAGGTACGTAAATTCTTGGGACTGGTAGGGTACTAAAGGAGGTTCATCAAGGGCTACAGAAAAATGGCAGCACCCTTGCAAGATCTCCTGGTAGGCCAAACCTAAAAGGGCAAGTCAAGAGGTCCTCTGTTTGAATGGGGTAACAAGCAAGAAGAATCCTTCAAACAGATGAAAGAGGCCCTGAACGGAGAAGAGATCTTGGCCTATCCTGAATACAACCAACCGCTCTTGCTGTATACTGATGCCAGCCACATGGGATTGGGAGCTGTTTTGTCACAGAAACAGAATGGCAAGGAGAAGGTGATTGCCTATGCCAGCAGGAAGCTCCGTCCTACAGAAAGGAGCCCAGAGAACTACAGCTGATTCAAACTGGAATTCCTGGCCTTGGTCTGGGCTATCACAGAACAGTTCAAGCACTTCCTGACGTCTGCAAAGGTCACCGCCTTCACGGATAATAATCCTTTTACCCACCTGGAAACCACGAACTTAGGTGGAAGGGATCAATGCTGGATGGCCCGGTTGTCAAACAACAACTTCACCATCAAGACTGGAAGAACCTGTTCAAGTTCCAGAAGAAGCACCCATTGTAGCAGAGCTAGAGGATCCTGCAATCGGTCTGAACCTGCCAGCCCTGTAGTGAGACTAAGGTAGGGCAGACAGTTACCCAGTATACCTACAAAACCTTGGTTTACTCAAAGCATAAACACTAGAGTACACCACAGACAAACTGAAACACCTGAGCTACGTAGTTCTAGCCGTAGTAACAAGGGTCAACCGCCGTCCAGGAGAATGGGTGTACAGTGTAAAGTGTAAAATGGGTATACAGTGTAAAATGTAAATATGACATTATATGTGTACATTGAATGTGAATATTAGTGTACAGAAGGGTGGAGGAATTGGGCCCAGCCTCAAGAATATTAAGTTAGGAAAAGAAAGTTCCTGGGGTTGGGATGTAGAAACCAGGACTCCTAAGCCGAGACACCCATAGGGAAAATATTTAGTATTTATAAATTTATTGAATTTTAAAAGACTTGAACCCATACCCGTTAAGCATTGAGCCTACAGAGACTTTACTGTATGAACTCTAACATTTTCCCTGGACTTCCCCACTTTATTTAAAAATGGACCAAAGCCATAGGACTGGTTATGGCAACAACTCTTTACAGCCTGCGGTGGATGGACTAGTACCGTATGGACTGTACCTTACCTGTTTTTACCATTTTTCAGTGGGTTTTGTACTTTTTAATTTTTAAGACTCAGATAGCCACAGGAACACCTAGTGAGGGATTTCCACATCTGGTACACCTCATACACACATCACCTTCCACTCCAGGCTTGTAGGGGAGCTCCACTTGCTGCCTTAAGCAAGATCCCCTATAAATACAGGTGCTGGAGGCGGAGTTAGTCAGTCCGTGCAGTATGGAGCAGTATTGTGAAAACAACTTGAGTGAATGAATGCAAACAGGTAGCTCGCCCTCACCTCCAATGATCCGATCCCAGGTGTCCCAGGTCCATAGACAAATTCAAAGAAGTTCAGCACACTGGGTCCATATTTCCTCAATGGATTATTTCTTTATTGGGGGCTCACATGAAAATTAAAAGCAGCATCTTGCGGGGCAACCCGGTCAGACGTTTTTATCGAAATTGCATGGGAGAGATAAAGCCAGCGGAAGTCCACTGAAGGTTCTTACTAACAACTATAGGCCAGGTTTCATACAGGTCAGGGCTTCAACACAAGTAAGACAGGAACGAGGAGGCCTTACAAATCACTTGCTGTAAAAAATCCTGAAGTGCTTCCCGACCACCTGGAGTGTACCCTGGACAGTGCCGGTTTAACATCAAATAAAGGTACGGAACACTACTAACAGTGTGTGTGTCAGTTCTTATAGTCCTGATTCTGTCCATCCCAGAGACTGTAGAGACATTCCGCCTGCAGAGCCATCTCCCTGTGCCAAATCCTATTCCACAGTCAATAGGTATAATGGTGTGCACACCGCGTAGGTGGTGAGTGGAGGTGCCAACTAACAGGATTTCTTCAATCCCAGTAAATACAAATATGGATACATCTGTGGCCATTAACTGTTCATAATAAACCTTGCATCAAAAACATCTAAAGGAGTGTGCAACTTTGTATCCATATTTGTAAATCCTATTCCACATCACTGACCCGCGTACCCAGCTTCACCTACAGGGAGCAACACCATCAGGCTGCCCATCCATCATCCCCGAAGGTCTGCAGCAGGGCTGGTGCCAACACCAGACACCATAGGTGGCGTCACGATCAGTCAACAAATCCCCTTTATTTTCCAAAAATCCCCCATTTTAAGCGACCACCAGGGCACAGACCCGGGTATTGATCGCCCGTGACAATGCCTCGTAATCAACGCCCGGGATCCGAGTTCCCACAACCTTGGAGTGGATCAGATACCATGTTTTGGTGTCAAAGGCACCGCGTTGGCTGCAGTCGATTGTTCACAGGCCTGTGTCAGACAATTGCAACAAATGCAAAAGAGGTGGGGGAACAAGAGGCGCAATAGTGCCCTATCACTCAAGACACTCAAAACGTGGGTGGTAAAACAAGGTTCACTCACCTAGCCCAGTTGTGAGACCCACAACTGGTTTGAAGGCAAAGGATTATATTTGGCTGCTGCAGGACCTCCACCGACCACTCACACGTGGAACGACCATCAAAGGATTGGGAAAGCAAGGTGTGTTTACAGTCCGCGCTGCCAAGTCCCCACAAATCACCAGGAATCCAATTTGGATAGCAAAAGATCTTCTTTATTTCCTTTCCTACGCGTTTCGATGCCTCTCCTGTCACCTTCCTCAGAGATACAACACCAGACACCGTAGGTGGCGTCACGATCAGTCAACAAATCCCCTCTAGTTTCCAAAAATCCCCCACTTTAAGCAACCACCAGGGCACAGACCCGGGTATTGATTGCCCGTGACAATGCCTCGTAATTAACGCCCGGGATCCGAGTTCCCACAACCTTGGAGTGGATCAGATACCATGTTTTGGTGTCAAAGGCACCGTGTTGGCTGCAGTCGATTGTTCACAGGCCTGTGTCAGACAATTGCAACAAATGGTGCCAAGAGTACCTGGGTTTCTAGTTTGTTAAGGTGTAATTATACATGTATTTGATAAGTTTGTGAATCAAAGTGCTACTGTTGAGGTTCACTTTGCAGCTTACCAAAAGGATTCATATTGCTCTGGTAGTGGTGCGGCGTTATTTGGTTCAGGTTCTGGTTTAGTCAAATTATTTCAGAAGGTCGTGGCACAAACCTTCAATTTGCCTATACATGAACCTAAACTAAAAAATGAAGGTCGTGGCATATTTGTGGGAGTCCTTAGTGTCAGCACTTTGATCCTGGTTTTCTGGTCTGAGTGCATGTGATCATTTTTTTGGTACAAACCGGAGGGTGTATATATGGAACATATCCTATTCTTTTTTCTTCTTTGATCCCTGGAGTAAAGAATTTGTTGATTTAATTAATTTTTGACCCTACCCTGGTTTGTGACCCACCGAATGCACCTTGGGCTCTTCAGTCCAGACAGGTGGTTATCTTGGAAAAGGGTTGTACTTGTGTGTAGGACCTTTGCAGGGAAATTACACTTTCTCAGAAACAGTCACGATGGTCGTTTTTACTTTGGACACTTCTGACAATGTTGACACCTGTGTCTCATTCCTGTATTGTGACTTCATATTAAATGTGTTTATTTCCTTTGGCAGTTCAGGAGTTAATGTCAGTTTCTGTTGCTAGCAAGCTAGCTAGGTCTTAGTTCAGATGTGGCTACTTGGTGATCACTCCCATCCCCTTTATATGGTCACATGTTTCTGACACGCCCACTCCAGGGCAATGGGGATACTTAGAACCGGGCTGGTTGTTACGCTCATTTTGCATTCGGGGATGTCACAGCAGTGACCCGGCTCTCTGGCCCTGATGGTGTCATTTAATAAAAGGATACTGGTCTTTGATGATGGGGGATATCGGGAAAGGGGTATTCGTGACGCCACCCGCGGCATGCGACCAGTGGGGCCGCCGCTGCTGCAGAACCTCTGGGACGATGACCGGCAGCTTGGATGGTTTCACTCCCCGCGGGTGATGCAGGGTCCCCAGGGCAGTGGGTAGTGAAGTCAGTTTATTCTTGGCTGGTGTTCCTCGGATCATCAGCACCTCGGTGGTTCAGGTGGCCTCTGCAGCCAGTGGTGTCGCACAGAAAAGTCTCACACACCGCAATTGGAGTTCTGTACCTTCACTTTTAACACTTTAACCCGGCCGCCAGGTGCTTCACTCTGACATTCTCCAGTCCAGTTGTTACTCAAGAACCGGGACAGTATCGTTGGGGCCCTTAGGTGTTCCTTTCTCTCTCTGCATTCTCTCTACTCTCGGTGGTATACTCAGTGCCTCTAGCTTGTCTTGCTTCTTTTATCAGCTCCTCCGCACAAAGAGCTCGGGTACAGACAGCCACAGGCATTGATTGGCACCATTTTGTAGTGCCGCGCCTTAGTACGGCCTCCTTCTCTGAGGTATTCCTGGTTGTTGGGCCACAGTTCCCCTTTAGGAGCTCATGGCCTTCGGTTCAATAGTTTCGGTATGGATCCTTATGCCGTGTTCAGGTCCAGCTCCCTGTTTTGTCCACCAGCCCCTCTGTTCCCCTGACAGATACAGGCGTGCAGGGAATGATCTTAACCTTTGTCCGCACTGCAAAGGCTCCTTCACTTTTCTTCACCCTTTTGTCTTTCCCTCCTGGGGCAAGCGTGACTATGCTCCAGCCCGTGGGAGCTAATGTGGCGCCGCACTGGTCAGTGCACCATAGTAGAGGTACTGCACTCACAAACGAGTGTGCAGTTATTCCTGTCACAGGGGAGAGTAAGGTTTGCAAGTGGATCCCATCCCCAGCACTCCCACACTTATCCCTGGGTAGACGGGTAGTCCCAGTCCCATTGGGCAGAGTTAGGGGAGGAGGGAAGTCAGACAGTGGAGTTTTAGTTTGCACTAAGGAACGAAGCAGAGGGGAGCCACCGAGAGAGAAAAGAAGACTCCCAGGAAGGGGGCCTATAGAGAAGAGGCAGCCCGGGAAAAGAAAGAGGGGACCCCAGAGCGGAGTGTCGATACTCTGGGGGGACCCTAGTCCATCTAACGGAGTACCGGCTCCGAGGATACGATGCAGGGAGTCCATCCCCTGAGCCGTCTGCACCAATCGTTACGGGTCAGTTCATCCACCCTGACACCTTGCCTAGAAAGTTCAGCCTCACCAGGATCGCCCAACAAAGGTCGATCCCCTTCAGAGTAAGTGAGAGGGAGAGGAAGGGATCTCACAGCACCCCAATGGGCCTGGAATACAAGAGGGCTGTGTCAGGGCAGGTTTTAGCAGCAGGACACGGGATTGACAAAAGAAAGTATACTACGGGATCCGCTGAATGACCTTGCAACCCTCTGTGACTACCCAATCAGCTACCTGATTATAGACTGTTTCTGCTGTAACCTGAACTGCTATCTGAACTGGTTTACAGAGTAAAGTACCCGTATAGAGTGACAAAGCCTCCGTGTGTCTGCACTGCTCCACAGATCATCTCCACATTCTGCACCACCATTACAGGTGCATCTCTGCCCTGGGGACTCAGCTCCACCTGCAGGGAGCTGCTCCATCGAAGCTGCAGTACCATCTCCCCTGGAAGTCTGAAGCGGCGCTAGTGCCATCACCAGAATCTGCAGGTGGTGTCACAACAAACTTTTAATCTCTTTACTACCATTCCCTAACTCCTTTACCAGTTGACCACCAGAACCACGAGTCTGGGCAGGCCACCAGTGACATCCCAACCATAGCAGGGCCTAGACTCCCAAGTCCCCCTAGGCCCCTGGGTTAGTCAACACCTCCACCTCTCGGCTCCCACTCCGACTTCCTACTCCTTTGCTGACGTCCTCATCACTCTCTTCATTCTCACCCGTGTCCCCTTGTCTGAGACTAGGCCCACCCTCCCGGGTCAACCCACCATCTCTGCCCAGGGTCCTACCTATGTGTGTTGCGATGTCGAGTCTCAACTTCACCGTCCCAATCCAGAGAACAGGAGCACTACCCTCCTGCTAATGGAGGAGTGCAGTACTCCCGTTGGCGGCGAGACCAGTGGGGCGCTACATTTCCAGCATCCTTTGCTGGTGATTGAACTTCATTCCTGGCTTCATGAGGAGAAGGAGGTTCTCTGGAGAACCTGACCGTTGCCAAGCAGGCGTGAAGTTGTTTGTAGCGTCCTCCTGTCTGTCTCCCCTTCCCTTTTGTGTTATTTTTGCAGTGGCTGGGACTAGTGCTCCTGCCGACCATTTTTCCATTGAGGGCTATCATCAGGTCCAGCGAGGGACTAGGTATACTGTTAAAAGAACCCATATAGGGGAGGTAGGGAGATCAGGGCACAGCCGCAGGTGAGTGCAGGAAGTCACCTCTACCCCATACCCTATGACGAGGGCCCTCCCCTGTGTTTGTCCCCCCGGTGTCTCCCCATCTGTTGTTTTGTGTAGTGTGCCGGACATCACTGTCACGCTGGACTAAGGGATGTCCTGCTAACGTGCATGACAGTCCAGGTCCAGTATAATCTAGGTCTAGGGGCAAAGTTTTACAATCAACTTTTTTTGGGGCATTTTAAGTGGTTCCTCACCCCTTTACTCCCCCATGCCATCATAGTTTAGTACATGTTCATGTCCACATTCAATTTTCAGATCCTTTTAGTCGTCCTCTATCATGAACTTATAAAATCTCCAATTTCTCTTTTGCATTATCCAAGGGGAAAAGATGAGATGGTGTTTGGGTGATGCTGTGTAAATGAAGTTAAGCAAGGCTGGGGAAAACACAAGGCAGCGTTCGTGAAGTAGGTTTTACTAAAGCAATGTGAAGTTTATAGCCAAGCTTCCACGTATATGACTTCTCTCCGGTGAGGAAGATAGAAGCTGACATCTCAGTGCAAGGCTTTGTCAAAAATATACATCTGCATGAGGAGAGTAGAGTTAAAAATTTAATCTGCAAAGCTATTTAGAGAGTGTATAGGCCTTGACAGGCCTCCCAAATGTATTAAGAGAACAAGAACAGGAGCATAAAGAAAAAAATGCTTCTGCAGCAAGCAGAATGAAACTAAGCTCTCCTGACAGAATCAGTTTGCCAAATGACTTTAAGATTGCACTTTGTCTTGCAGGATTTCTTAAATAGACTTCTACTTAAATGTCTAAGAGCAAATAAAAAAAAGTTGTGTGATTCTTGTTGTGCCCTAAAACTAACAAAAAAAAACTGGCTGGTGACAACGGGCGTCCGCTCCACCTTCTGAAGTCAGTGGTGGGTGAAGATTCGAGAGGAGGTCACGTCTGCGGCCGATTACAGAAAATAACACAAGAGCTGCTGAGCTTCACGTCTTATACTGTATACTTCACGAGAACGGGGAAAGGGTTCCACTATAATACTGCCTCTATGTTCAAGAATATAACTACTATAATACTGCTCCTATGTACAAGAATATAACTACTATAATACTGCCCCCTGTATACAAGAATATAACTACTATAATACTGCTCCTATGTACAAGAATATAACTACTATAATACTGCCCCCTGTATACAAGAATATAACTACTATAATACTGCTCCTATATACAAGAATATAACTACTATAATACTGCTCCTATATACAAGAATATAACTACTATAATACTGCTCCTATGTACAAGAATATAACTACTATAATACTGCCCCTATGTACAAGAATATAACTATTACAATACTGCTCCTATATACAAGAATATAACTAGTATAATACTGCTCCTATGTACAAGAATATAACTACTATAATACTGCTCCTATGTACAAGAATATAACTACTATAATACTGCTCCTATGTACAGGAATATAACTACTATAATACTGCCTCTATGTACAAAAATATAACTACTATAATACTGCTCCTATGTACAGGAATATAACTACTATAATACTGCCCCTATGTACAGGAATATAACTAGTATAATACTGCTCCTATGTACAAGAATATAACTACTATAATACTGCTCCTATGTACAAGAATATAACTACTATAATACTGCTCCTATGTACAGGAATATAACTACTATAATACTGCCTCTATGTACAAAAATATAACTACTATAATACTGCTCCTATGTACAGGAATATAACTACTATAATACTGCCCCTATGTACAGGAATATAACTCATATAATACTGCCCCCTATGTACAAGAATATAACTACTATAATACTGCTCCTATGTACAAGAATATAACTACTATAATACTGCCCCTATATACAAGAATATAACTACTATAATACTGCCCCTATGTACAAGAATATAACTACTATAATACTGCCCCTATGTACAGGAATATATCTACTATAATACTGCTCCTATATACAAGAATATAACTACTATAATACTGCTCCTATGTACAAGAATATAACTACTATAATACTGCCCCTATGTACAAGAATATAACTACTATAATACTGCCCCTATGTACAGGAATATATCTACTATAATACTGCTTCTATGTACGAGAATATAACTACTATAATACTGCTCCTATATACAAGAATATAACTACTATAATACTGCCCTATGTACAAGAA
This sequence comes from Allobates femoralis, assembly GCA_033576535.1. Lineage (NCBI taxonomy): Eukaryota > Metazoa > Chordata > Amphibia > Anura > Aromobatidae > Allobates > Allobates femoralis. Next base: position 11,728,962 of record JARQOC010000001.1, read on the forward strand.
TATAACTACTATAATACTGCCCCTATGTACAAGAATATACTACTATAATACTGCCTTATACAAAATATAACTACTATAATACTGCCCCTATGTACAAGAATATAACTACATAATACTGTCCCTATAACAAGAATATAACTACTATAATACTGTCCTATTACAAGAATATAACTACTATAATACTGCCCTATGTACAAGAATATAACTACTATAATACTGCCCTATGTACAAGAATATAACTACTATAATACTGCCCCTATGTACAAGAATATAACTACTATAATACTGCCCTATGTACAAGAATATAACTACTATAATACTGCTCCTATGTACAAGAATATAACTACTATAATACTGCCCCTATGTACAAGAATATAACTACTATAATACTGCCCTATGTACAAGAATATAACTACTATAATACTGCTCCCTATATACAAGAATATAACTACTATAATACTGCCCCTATGTACAAGAATATAACTACTATAATACTGCCCTATGTACAAGAATATAACTACTATAATACTGCTCCTAAGTACAAAAATATAACTACTATAATACTGCTCCTATGTACAAGAATATAACTACTATAATACTGCCCCTATGTACAAGAATATAACTACTATAATACTGCCCCTATGTACAAGAATATAACTACTATAATACTGCTCCTATGTACAAGAATATAACTACTATAATACAGCCCCTATGTACAAGAATATAACTACTATAATACTGTCCCCTATGTACAAGAATATAACTACTATAATACTGCCCCTATGTACAAGAATATAACTACTATAATACTGTCCCTATATACAAGAATATAACTACTATAATACTGCCCCTATGTACAAGAATATAACTACTATAATACTGCTCCTATGTACAAGAATATAACTACTATAATACTGCCGCTATATAGAAGAATATAACTACTATAATACTGTCCCCTATGTACAAGAATATAACTACTATAATACTGCCCCTATGTACAAGAATATAACTACTATAATACTGTCCCTATATACAAGAATATAACTACTATAATACTGCCCCTATGTACAAGAATATAACGACTATAATACTGCCCCTATGTACAAGAATATAACTACTATAATACTGCCGCTATGTACAAGAATATAACTACTATAATACTGCTCCTATGTACAAGAATATAACTACTATAATACTGCCCCTATGTACAAGAATATAACTACTATAATACTGCTCCTATGTACAAGAATATAACTACTATAATACTGTCCCTATGTACAAAAATATAACTACTATAATACTGCTCCTATGTACAAGAATATAACTACTATAATACTGTCCCTATATACGAGAATATACCTACTATAATACTGCTCCTATGTACAAGAATATAACTACTATAATACTGCTCCTATGTACAAGAATATAACTACTATGATACTGCCCCTATGTACAAGAATATGATTACTATAATACTGCCCCTATGTACAAGAATATAACTACTATAATACTGCCCCTATGTACAAGAATATAACTACTATAATACTGCTCCTATGTACAAGAATATAACAACTATAATACAGCCCCTATGTACAAGAATATAACTACTATAATACTGTCCCCTATGTACAAGAATATAACAACTATAATACTGCCCCTATGTACAAGAATATAACTACTATAATACTGTCCCTATATACAAGAATATAACTACTATAATACTGCCCCTATGTACAAGAATATAACTACTATAATACTGCTCCTATGTACAAGAATATAACTACTATAATACTGCCGCTATATACGAGAATATACCTACTATAATACTGCTCCTATGTACAAGAATATAACTACTATAATACTGCTCCTATGTACAAGAATATAACTACTATGATACTGCCCCTATGTACAAGAATGTAACTACTATAATACTGCCCCTATGTACAAGAATATAACTACTATAATACTGCTCCTATGTACAAGAATATAACTACTATAATACTGCTCCTAAGTACAAGAATATAACTACTATAATACTGCTCCTATGTACAAGAATATAACTACTATAATACTGCCCCTATGTACAAGAATATAACTACTATAATACTGCCCCTATGTACAAGAATATAACTACTATAATACTGCTCCTATGTACAAGAATATAACTACTATAATACAGCCCCTATGTACAAGAATATAACTACTATAATACTGTCCCCTATGTACAAGAATATAACTACTATAATACTGCCCCTATGTACAAGAATATAACTACTATAATACTGTCCCTATATACAAGAATATAACTACTATAATACTGCCCCTATGTACAAGAATATAACTACTATAATACTGTCCCTATATACAAGAATATAACTACTATAATACTGCCCCCATGTACAAGAATATAACTACTATAATACTGCCCCTATGTACAAGAATATAACTACTATAATACTGCCGCTATATACAAGAATATAACTACTATAATACTGTCCCCTATGTACAAGAATATAACTACTATAATACTGTCCCTATATACAAGAATATAACTACTATAATACTGTCCCTATATACAAGAATATAACTACTATAATACTGCCCCTATGTACAAGAATATAACTACTATAATACTGCTCCTATGTACAAGAATATAACTACTATAATACTGCCCCTATGTACAAGAATATAACGACTATACTTCAAAACGCTTTTATTAAGATTTTTATGAACAAGAAGTACAGAAGGAAGAAAAAAAGGGGAGGAAGTCGACGGTACATGGCCAAAACAATTTGCTGCATGGGAATAGCAGTTACTGTACATAGTTAAGAATGTTCTATGCCTTAAACTTATGTACAACATTTATGATAATGTATTGAATTCTGAGTATAAATACGAAACTGAAAAATTGAAAAATCTTTATTACAATAGATATTGTTACAGTTTTGAACTAGCAGTAGAAAGGAGGAGGAGGGAAGGAGCAAGTTAAACTTAGGTGTATACTAGGTAATTGGTTGATTCTGAGGGGTTAGTAATTGCAGAGTAAAGAATATATTTACTACTAGCTGTAGTACCCGGCTACGCCCGGGTTAATAAATAACTGCTGTTAGCTATAACAAAATTGAATTTGAATATGTCATATTAATGACCTGTAGTAAAATAGAAGCTGAGTTGTGATTGGTTGCTATAGGCAGCCTAATAAATCTCCAGCCAACAGTAAACCCTCCCCCCGGCCGGGCAGTATGTGTTACCTCACACATACACATAATAGACAGCTCATGTGACTGACATCTGCCTTAATTCCCTATATGGCACATGTGTTGCATATTGGCTCTTTTTAAACAGATGTTTATTAGTGAAGAGCGAACATGCTCGCCACTACTCGGTACTCGCACGCGTATCACTGTACTCGGGCGACTCGCCGAGCACCGAGTAATCTCGCGACACTCGTGCTGTGCTCGTGGTCGTCATCTCTGCATGTTGGCGCTCTTTTGAGAGCCAGCCCACGTGCAGGGATTGGCTGGCAGACCACTGCAATGCCACAGCCCTGCTAGTTGTGGCATAGCAGTGATTGGCAGCCCTGCACAGCGTCACCGAGCCTTTATAACTCCCGGCGCGCTGTGCTCGGCACACAGCCTTCCAGGCAGTGAGTGTAGGGAGAGTGTCTGCTGCTGATTAGGGACAGATTTGTGGCCCTTACAGGTAGATCCGTATCAGGGCTGCAAACTGCTGCTGCTGACCACAACAGTCCTTCTCAGGACTAATCTAGGAGGATATAGGCAGGGTGATCCAGATCGGAGTCCATCTTTCCAGTGACCAGAACAGTCCTTCTCAGGACTAATCTAGGAGGATATAGGCAGGGTGATACAGATTGGAATCCAAGCTTTTCTGTGACCATTAGAGTCACCACACTCTTGTACTTACTACCTTAACAGAAGTTAGGGACGAAAATCCTCTCCTGAAACCATTACAGTCACCAGACAGGTGTACGTACTACCTTAATACAGGTTAGGGACTAAAATCCTCTCCTGAAACCATTACAGTCACCAGACAGGTGTACGTACTACCTTAATACAGGTTAGGGACTAAAATCCTCTCCTGAAACCATTACAGTCACCAGACAGGTGTACGTACTACCTTAATACAGGTTAGGGACTAAAATCCTCTCCTGAAACCATTACATTCACCAGACAGGTGTACGTACTACCTTTATACAGGTTAGGGAACTAAAATCCTAACTCTTGTCATCTCAACAGTCACCACACTGTTGTACGTCATACCTTATATACAGGTTAGGGAACTGAAATCCTAACTCTTGTCATCTCAACAGTCACCACACTGTTGTACGTCATACCTTTATACAGGTTAGGGAACTAAAATCCTAACTCTTGTGATCCCAACAGTCACCACACTGTTGTACGTCATACCTTTATACAGGTTAGGGAACTAAAATCCTAACTCTTGTCATCTCAACAGTCACCACACTGTTGTACGTCATACCTTTATACAGGTTAGGGAACTAAAATCCTAACTCTTGTCATCTCAACAGTCACCAGACAGGTGTACGTACTACCTTAATACAGGTTAGGGACTAAAATCCTCTCCTGAAACCATTACAGTCACCAGACAGGTGTACGTACTACCTTAATACAGGTTAGGGACTAAAATCCTCTCCTGAAACCATTACAGTCACCAGACAGGTGTACGTACTACCTTAATACAGGTTAGGGACTAAAATCCTCTCCTGCAACCATTACAGTCACCAGACAGGTGTACGTACTACCTTAATACAGGTTAGGGACTAAAATCCTCTCCTGAAACCATTACAGTCACCAGACAGGTGTACGTACTACCTTAATACAGGTTAGGGACTAAAATCCTCTCCTGAAACCATTACAGTCACCAGACAGGTGTACGTACTATCTTAATACAGGTTAGGGACTAAAATCCTCTCCTGAAACCATTACAGTCACCAGACAGGTGTACGTACTACCTTAATACAGGTTAGGGACTAAAATCCTCTCCTGAAACCATTACAGTCACCAGACAGGTGTACGTACTACCTTAATACAGGTTAGGGATTAAAATCGTCTCCTGAAACCATTACAGTCACCAGACAGGTGTACGTACTACTTTACTACAGGTTAGGGACTAAAATCGTCTCCTCAAACCATTACAGTCACCAGACAGGTGTACGTACTACCTTAATACAGGTTAGGGACTAAAATCCTCTCCTGAAACCATTACAGTCACCAGACAGGTGTACGTACTACCTTAATACAGGTTAGGGACTAAAATCCTCTCCTGAAACCATTACAGTCACCAGACAGGTGTACGTACTACCTTAATACAGGTTAGGGACTAAAATCCTCTCCTGAAACCATTACATTCACCAGACAGGTGTACGTACTACCTTTATACAGGTTAGGGAACTAAAATCCTAACTCTTGTCATCTCAACAGTCACCACACTGTTGTACGTCATACCTTTATACAGGTTAGGGAACTAAAATCCTAACTCTTGTGATCCCAACAGTCACCACACTGTTGTACGTCATACCTTTATACAGGTTAGGGAACTAAAATCCTAACTCTTGTCATCTCAACAGTCACCACACTGTTGTATGTCATACCTTTATACAGGTTAGGGAACTAAAATCCTAACTCTTGTCATCTCAACAGTCACCAGACAGGTGTACGTACTACCTTAATACAGGTTAGGGACTAAAATCCTCTCCTGAAACCATTACAGTCACCAGACAGGTGTACATACTACCTTAATACAGGTTAGGGACTAAAATCCTCTCCTGAAACCATTACAGTCACCAGACAGGTGTACGTACTACCTTAATACAGGTTAGGGACTAAAATCCTCTCCTGAAACCATTACAGTCACCAGACAGGTGTACGTACTACCTTAATACAGGTTAGGGACTAAAATCCTCTCCTGAAACCATTACAGTCACCAGACAGGTGTACGTACTACCTTAATACAGGTTAGGGACTAAAATCCTCTCCTGAAACCATTACAGTCACCAGACAGGTGTACATACTACCTTAATACAGGTTAGGGACTAAAATCCTCTCCTGAAACCATTACAGTCACCAGACAGGTGTTTGTGCTACCTTTATACAGGTTAGGGAACTAAAATCCTAACTCTTGTCATCTCAACAGTCACCACACTGTTGTACGTCATACCTTTATACAGGTTAGGGAACTAAAATCCTAACTCTTGTCATCTCAACAGTCACCAGACAGGTGTACGTACTACCTTAATACAGGTTAGGGACTAAAATCCTCTCCTGAAACCATTACAGTCACCAGACAGGTGTACGTACTACCTTAATACAGGTTAGGGACTAAAATCGTCTCCTGAAACCATTACAGTCACCAGACAGGTGTACGTACTACCTTAATACAGGTTAGGGACTAAAATCCTCTCCTGAAACCATTACAGTCACCAGACAGGTGTACGTACTACCTTACTACAGGTTAGGGACTAAAATCCTCTCCTGTGACTGTTGTCGCTGTATACAAGCGAAATGCGCAAGGGCGTTGGCAAGGAACAAGGAGGTGAACATGATTGCGGTGAAGGCAGAGACCGAGGTCGTGTGCAAGCACTAATTTCGCAACAAGAAAGTGGCACATCTACTCGCTCACACACGTCCTGTCCCAAATTGTTGGTGCCCGCTCCAGTACACCGCTCTTGAACCAATACCAGTGTCAACAGCTTGTTACTTGGATAGCGGATAATGCTTCAAGTCTGATTGGCACCTCCACAAACACCCTGTCTTCCACACGGTCAAGTGTCAGTAACTGTGATACTGCACCGCACATTTCCCAACCTGATCCTCCTTCCTACCAACAGGCCGAGTACACGTCCACGGACATTACTGATCCCACACTTGGACACTCGGAAGTCCAGAAGTGTGTACCCATGGGTCAGTGGAGGTACATGGCAAATTCCCATTACAAAATTTAAATTCAGTTGTCATTTGTTGGTGGTGTGGTGAAGTCTGGCCCAATCCAACCCTTGTTCATCTTGATCTCAGTCAGCCTGTCAGCATTTTCAGTTGACAGGCGGGTGCGTTTATCAGTAATGATTCCACCTGCGCCACTGAAAACACGCTCTGACAAAACGCTAGCGGCAGTGCAGGCCAGGACTTCCAAGGCGTAGAGAGCCAATTCATGCCACGTGTCCAGCTTGGAGAACCAATAATTGTAAGGCACAGAGGAATCTCGCAGTACAGTTGTTCGATCTGCAAGGTACTCCTTCAGCATCTGGCCAAACTTAGCATTTCTTGTGGCACTACCCCGCACCTCAGGGGCTGTGGTACGTGAGGGGCTAAGAAAACTGTCCCACCTCGTAAAGACTGTTCCCCTACCTGTGGCGGATTGGACTTGTGCCCCTCTCGGCCGTACGCCTTGGTTATCCACCGATTCCTGACCTTTGCCGCTAGCGTTTTGTGAGGGGAATGATTTGCCTACTTCCGTGACTATGGCCTTCTGGAACTGCTGCATTTTGGCTGACCTCTCTGCCTCATGAATGACAGACATAATGTTCTCCTTGTAGCGTGGGTCTAACAGTGTTGCCAACCAGTACAGATTGTCGGCCAAGATGTTCTGAACGCGAGGGTCACGAGCCAGGCAGCTTACCATAAAGTCAGCCATGTGCGCCAGACTCTTAACAGCCATCACTTCAGTATCCAGACCAACACGATGACTGAACATGCTGTCCTCCTCCTCCTCATCTCCCCTGTCCTCTGGCCAGCCACGCTGAATCGAGGGTATGACTGGTGTGCATGTCATATCCTCAATTTGGCCAGAGAGTTGCTCCATGTCTTCATCCTCCTCCTCCTCGTCATAGTCCTCCACTGCACGTTGTGATGAGATGAGGCTGGACTGTGTGTTTTCACCCACACCCACTACTGTTTCTTGCTCCAAGTCATCGCGCTCGGCCTGCAATGCATCCTCTTTGTTTTTCAGCAGAGTCCGTTTTAGAAGGCAGAGTAGTGGTATGGTGACGCTAATAATGGCGTCATCACAGCTCACCATCTTGGTGGAGTCCTCAAAGTTTTGGAGCACGGTACATAGGTCGGACATCCATCTCCACTCCTCAGGTGTTATGTGTGGAGTTTGAACCATTTCTCGACGGCTTAGGTGATGCAGGTAGTCCACAACTGCCCTCTTCTGCTCATATATCCTGACCAACATGTGCAGAGTTGAATTCCAACGCGTGGGGACATTACACACCAGTCTGTGTGCCGTAAGACGCTAACGGCGCTGAAATCCGCCAACGCCGGCTGAAGCAGCAGGTGACTTGCGAAAATGTGCAGACAGACGGCGAACTTTTACCAGCAGTTCAGACAGCTATGGGTATCACTTTACAAACCTCTGAACCACCAGGTTGAGCGCGTGGGCCACGCATGGAACATGCGTCAGCTGGCCTCGCCTCAAAGCTGCCACCAGGTTCCGGCCATTGTCACACACGACCTTTCCTGGCTTTAGGTTCAGAGGTGTGAGCCAGTGATCTGCCTGCTGTTTCAGGGCTGTCCACACCTCTTCTGCATTGTGGGGCCTTCCACCTATGCAGACTAACTTCAGCACAGCCTGTTGCCGCTTCGCAGAGGCAGTGCTGCAGTGCTTCCAGCTTGGGACTGGTGTGGAGGGTACAGTGGATGAGGATGCGCTGGAGGAGTAGGAGGAGGCTGAAGAGCATGACATTCCGGAGCTGTAGAGTGTCGGTGAAACCCTGACAGAGGTTGGGCCTGCTATCCTTGCTTTGGGAAGGACGTGTTCCGTTCCTCGCTCAGACTGTGTCACAGCCTCCACAATATTAACCCAGTGTTTTGTCAAGGAGATGTAGCGGACTTGCCCACAAGCACTTGTCCACGTGTCTGTGGTTATACACTTCATTCCCTGACCTTACCCCTGCGGTATTAAAGAACAGCAATGACTGGCTAGCTGCAGTTTCCAATATCATGTCCACTCTCTATTTGAAACTAAACCTTTCCAAAACTGAACTTCTTCTGCTCCCCCATCCACTAACCTCCCTAAATCGGACATCTCTTTCTCAGTTTGTGGCACCACGATAACGCCTAGGCAGCAGGCTCGTTGTCTGGGTGTTATGTTTGACACCGATCTCTCCTTCTCCTCCCACACACAATGTCTCGTCCGCTCATGTCGCTTACACCTGAAGAATATCTCCAGAGTCCGTCCCTTTCTCACCCTGTAAACAACAAAAACCCTGACCGTGGCCCTAATCCATTCCCGCCTTGACTATTGCAATTCTCTATTAAGCAGCCTCCCCCTCACCAGAGTTTCTCCTCTCCACTCCATCCTTAATGCAGCAGCCAGGATCACCCATCTGGCCAATCGTTACTCAGATGCCTCTGCTCTGTGCCAGTCATTGCACTGGCTGCCCGTATACTACAGGATCAAAATCAAATTGCTTCTTCTCACCCACAAAGCTCTTCACAGTGCAGCACCCCCCTACCTCTCCTCCCTCATCTCTGTCTATCACCCCACTCGCGCTCTACGTTCCTCAAATGACCTTCGACTGACATCTGTAATAATCCGATCCTCCCACTCCCGGCTCCAAGACTTCTCCAGAGCTGCACCAAACCTCTGGAATGCTTTACCCCAAGAAATCATGACTATCCACAACTTGCATGGCTTCAGACGATCCCTAAAAACGCATCTTTTTAAGGCGGCCTATCATACTCCCTAATAGAAGTCCTTTGTACTGTAGATAGTGAATGGCCTATCCCTCTGGACATTACTCTTCTACAAACTCCACCAAACCAAAAAGGTCGACACAGACTGTATAATGACCATCCATGTAAGCTTAGTTCTATGCCCCATTTCCTCAAGATGCCTGGACCATCAGTGCAATAAGCCCCTGTACCTTGTGCAACCCCTATCTTGTAGTAGATTGTAAGCTCTTTTGAGCAGGGTCACCTTCATTTCTTGCTTTATTTTTTGTATTTTCTTTTTTACATTGATTCTATACCTATTGTTTTGTATCAAATTATTCTACTGTATTTGTTCTCTACTGTAATTACTTACTGTATTATATTTTCTGTACTCTAACCCTACATTGTAAAGCGCTGCGTAATATGTTGTCGCTATATAAATAAAGCTGTATTATTATTATTATTAGGTGGACTTTGGCTGAAATAGCGTTGTTCAGGGCACGTGTGATGCTGTTGGACACGTGGTTATGCAATGCGGGGACGGCACATCTGGAGAAATAGTGGCGGCTGGGGACCGAGTAACGTGGGACAGCAGCCGCCATCAGGTCGCAGAATGCTTCCGTCTACACCAGCCGGAAAGGCAACATTTGTAGCGCTATGAGTCGCGAAATGTGATCATTCAGGACTGTGGCATGTGGGGCGTTGGCAGCGTATTTGCGCCTGCGTTCAAATGTTTGCTGAATGGATAATTGAACGCTGCGCTGGGACAAGGACGTGCTTGATGGTGGTGTAATTTGTGCGTGGGCAACTTCAGGTGCAGGGCCGGAGGCTTGTTCGCGGCCAGCATGGACAGGGGATTGGCTCGCACGCACAACAGGTGAAGACGTAGCAGTGACATCAGCAAGCACCGCTCCTCGACTCTGTTGTACTTCCCACAAAGTCGGGTGCTTGGCTGACATGTGCCTGATCATGCTGGCGGTGGTCTGGCTGCTAGTTTTCGTACCCCTGCTGATGCTGGCATGGCAGGTGTTGCAAATGGCCTTTTTACAGTCATCTGGAGCCAACTTAAAATACTGCAAGACTCGGGAAGACATAACATTTGCACAGGCACCTTGTGTCGTGTTGTTGTTCCGGGGAACGGTTGGCTGCCTTCTGCCTGCGTACCCGACCCTGTTTCGTACTGCCTGTTGGATGCTACGCCTCCCTCACCCTGTGCACTGCTGTCCTCGCTCTGCATATACTCCTGCCAGGTTGGGTCAGCTACTGGATCATCCACCACGTCGTCTTCCTATTCCTTGGCTAATCGCTGGACTGCTCCTCCTTCTCCTCATGATGACCACCATGATGACCGTTACAATAGTTTGGCTGTTGTTTCAGCTATACCCCCAGTGGTAAATGTTTACGCCCATTCTTTTTGAATGGGCATTACAAAGACAGAATACCCGCATCTTTTCAATGTGAAAAATGTTTTGAGGCCCTCCTGCACGTCTCTATCCAGGGACAAAGAGGAGCCTCCCAATTTTTGGCTTCCCTGACCAAAGTGCTATACTACAATACACCCAGTTCTTGTTAACAGGCCCTCCTGCACGTCTCTATCCAGGGACAAAGAGGAGCCTCCCAATTTTTGGCTGCCCTGACCAAAGGGCTATACTACAATACACCCACTTGAGGGTTACAGGCCCTACTGCACGTCTCTATCCAGGGACAAAGAGGAGCCTCCCAATTTTTGGCTGCCCTGACCAAAGTGCTATACTACAATACACCCAGTTCTTGTTAACAGGCCCTCCTGCACGTCTCTATCCAGGGACAAAGAGGAGCCTCCCAATTTTTGGCTGCCCTGACCAAAGTGCTATACTACAATACACCCAGTTCTTGTTAACAGGCCCTCCTGCACGTCTCTATCCAGGGACAAAGAGGAGCCTCCCAATTTTTGGCTGCCCTGACCAAAGAGCTATACTACAATACACCCACTTGAGGTTTACAGGCCCTACTACATGTCTGTAAGCATGGGTCATTGTTGAACCTCCCAATTTTTGGCTGCCCTGACCAAAGGGCTATACTACAATACACCCACTTGAGGGTTACAGGCCCTCCTGCACGTCTCTATCCAGGGACAAAGAGGAGCCTCCCAATTTTTGGCTGCCCTGACCAAAGTGCTATACTACAATACACCCAGTTCTTGTTAACAGGCCCTCCTGCACGTCTCTATCCAGGGACAAAGAGGAGCCTCCCAATTTTTGGCTGCCCTGACCAAAGGGCTATACTACAATACACCCACTAGAGGGTTACAGGCCCTACTACATGTCTGTAAGCATGGGTCATTGTTGAACCTCCCAATTTTTGGCTGCCCTGACCAAAAGGGCTATACTACAATACACCCAGTTCTTGTTAACAGGCCCTCCTGCACGTCTCTATCCAGGGACAAAGAGGAGCCTCCCAATTTTTGGCTGCCCTGACCAAAGGGCTATACTACAATACACCCACTTGAGGGTTACAGGCCCTACTACATGTCTGAATGCATGGGTCATTGTTGAACCTCCCAATTTTTGGCTGCCCTGGCCAAAGGGCTATACTACAATACACCCAGTTCTTGTTAACAGGCCCTCCTGCACGTCTCTATCCAGGGACAAAGAGGAGCCTCCCAATTTTTGGCTGCCCTGACCAAAGGGCTATACTACAATACACCCACTTGAGGGTTACAGGCCCTCCTGCACGTCTCTATCCAGGGACAAAGAGGAGCCTCCCAATTTTTGGCTGCCCTGACCAAAGGGCTATACTACAATACACCCACTTGAGGGTTACAGGCCCTACTACATGTCTGAATGCATGGGTCATTGTTGAACCTCCCAATTTTTGGCTGCCCTGACCAAAGGGCTATACTACAATACACCCAGTTCTTGTTTACAGGCCATCCTGCATGTCTGTATCCAGGGCCATTGGTGAACCTCCCAATTTTGGACTGCCCTGTCAAAGGAAGATACTACAATAGACCCAGTTCCTCAAAATGGGCACTTTATTTCTAGACAGGGCTTCATGTACGTCTCTTGTCAGGGTCATCGGAGTGTCGCACAATGTTTTCACGTAAAATCTTTCATGTAATCACAAAAAGTGACAAACACCAGCTTTATCTCACTATTGGGTATGTGCCCTTAACATTTCCACCCTAAATATTCATTTTGGTGTCATTTTGGAAGGTTTTCTGGAGACTCCGTAAAATTGGCGTGAAACTCGGACAACATTGTTCACAGCTGTGACTTTTGAGTGAGAAATGCTTCCAGGGGTCTTCCCCATGGTGTTGCCATGTCATTTCAGCACTCTTCTGTGACTTTTGTGACATTTTTAGGGTTTTTCCATGCTGCCGGCAGTCATTTCATAAAAATACTCGTGTCTCCCATAGGATAACATTGGGCTCGTTACTCGGGCCGAGTACACGAGTATCTCGGGATGCTCGGCTCGAGCTTCGAGCACCCGAGCATTTTAGTACTCGCTCATCACTAATGTTTATGTTTGGAAATTAAAGATAGCACATGTATGAGGCGAGTTGTGTGAGGTGATTTGTGCACATCTGTGTCTGTCTGTGTGGTGTGTGTGTCCCTGGGGTGTGTGTATGTGTGTGTCCCTGTGGAGTGAGTGCTTGTGTCCCTATAGGGTGTGTTGTGTGTGAGTCCCTGTTTGGGGGGTCTGTGTGGTGTGTGTTGCTGTTGTGTGTATCTCTTTGTGGTGTGCGTCCCTGTGGGTTGAGTGCATGTGTCCCTATAGGGTGTGTATATGTATGTGTCCCTGTGGGGGGTCTGTGTGGTGTGTGTATCTGTGTTGTGTGTGTCTCTTTGTGGTGTGTGCATGTGTCTCTATAGGGTGTGTGTGTGTGCGTCCCTGTGGGGGGGGGTCTGTGTGGTGTGTGTGTCTCTTTGTGGTGTGTGTGTCCCTGTGGAGTGAGTGCATGTGTCCCTATAGGGTGTGTTGTGTGTGTGTCCCTGTGGGGGGGTCTGTGTGGTGCGTGTCTCTGTTGTTTGTGTCTCTTTGTGTGTGTGTTTGTGTCCCTGTGGGTTGAGTGCATGTGTCCCCATAGGGTGTGTATGTGTGTGTGTCCTTGTGGGGGGGTCTGTGTGGTGTGTGTGTATCTGTGTTGTGTGTGTCTCTTTGTGGTGTGTGCATGTGTCTCTATAAGGTGGCTATGTGTGTGTGTCCCTGTGGGGGGGTCTGTGGGGTGTGTGTCTCTTTGTGGTGTGTGTGTGTTTGTTCGGGTGCATGGTGAGTATCCAATGTTGGGGCTGCACCTTAGCGACTATACACTTGCTGTTACTCTATGTGTGCGTGTGGTGTGTATACATGTCCCCGTGTGTGGTGAATATCATATGCTGGGGCCCCACCTTAGTGACTATATGCTGGTATGTGCTGTTAGTCTTTGGCGCTATCATTAAGCCCCTCTCATTCACAACTGTCAACTGGTAGTTGTCACTTTTTCCCCATTATGTAGATAGGGGCAAAATTGTTTGGTGAATTGGAACGTGCGGGGTTAAAATTTCACCTTTACAACATAACTTATGACGCTTCCGGGGCCCAGACGTGTGATTGTGCAAAATTTTGTGGCTGTAGCTGGCAGCTGTCGATTTTCCTCCAACACTTTTCCATTCACTTTTTCCCCATTATGTAGATATAGGGGCAAAATTGTTTGGTGAACTGGAACGTGCGGGGTTTAAATTTCGCCTCACAACATAACCTATGACGCTCTCGGGGTCCAGACGTGTGACTCTGCAAAATTTTGTGGCTGTAGTTGCGACGGTGTAGATGCCAATCCCGGATATACATACATACACACACACATACACACACACATACATACATACACACATTCAGCTTTATATATTAGATTGTCAGGGGGATTAAACTATGGACAGTCAGGTTGTATAAACTGGGTATAACCTGTATTTTAAAGCTGAGAACTTGGAATTAAAAGAATACTAATCTGAATACTAATAAGCGATGAATGCACCAGTATAAGGTATACACGTCCTAAAAATAGAGTGGTCACATGTAATTGAGGAGAAAAACTATGGTCGTAGTTATGTGTACTCCTGAGGAGTGTTTTAGAGTGTGGTTCGTTGTTTTAGGCTGGGGTCACAGTTGGCATGAGTTTTTACATGCGTTTTTCATGTCATCATGAGTTTTTTAAGGTGTGTGATGGCTCCCTGCGTTTTTGGCTGCGTTTTTAAATCCGTACCCAAAAATAGTGCATGCACTATTTTTTGGTGCGTTTTTGTAGAAAACGCATGCGTTTTTATAACATGGGCCCCTATGGAAAATGCATGCAAAAACGCATGTACAATTAGTACCATTTAGTGCCATTCAAAACGCATGCGTTTTCCATAGGAGCCCATGTTAAAAAAACGCATGCGTTTTTGGATGGCAGTAATTGTACATGCGTTTTTGCATGCGTTTCCCATAGGGCCCCATATTCAAAAACGCATGCGTTTTTGGAAATGCACCAAAAACGCATGGTACTGTCACACATGCGTTTTTGCTATTAGCGCATGCGTTTTTTAACACGGGGGCCTATGGGTGCGTTTTTTACATGCGTTTTTGAAAACGCAGGTCTCCAAAAACGCTTGTGAAAAATGCAACTGTGACCCCAGCCTTAGACGGCCTAGGAATTCGTAGAATATGTTTTAAGCCAGGGTCGTTATCGTTCGGTGTACTTCAGGAGGTTATTATTCCTTAAGGCGTGGTTATACTCAAATACACTGTGGGTCAAGATTCTTTCCACACGGTCTAATATGGTGGGTTGCTCTGGCAATTTCCAACGTGAGGCTATGAGAATTTTGGATGTCGAAATTATATGGCATACAATGAATCTTTGTTTCTTCCGGATTAGTTCAATTCCCAGGGAGAGTAAGTCTAGGGTCACATATGGGACCTTGCATCCGATGGAAGGATGCTTTAAAAGATGCTGTTTTTTCCCTTGCTATTTTCATGGCATTTTCTTTCATTTTTAACACTAGCGTTAACGCATGAATTTCCCATAGACTCCCATGTTAAAAAAACGCATGCGTCTTTGCAAACACCCCCAAAAACGCTGCTTACCTCTTTTTTTGTGCTTTTGTAAAAAGACCTAACTTCAAACGTGTTGCTCTTTGACCATGCATGTTTTGCTTGGGAGACTATGTAAGCGTTAACGCTAGCGTTTTTCAAAATTTCAACATGAAAAAAGCGCTACACTTTAACGCTTCCATGGCTCTAATGTGACCCTAGCGTAAGACTATTTCAGGGGACAATAAAGTTTTATGTATTAAGAGTTTTATGGCTGTCCAAAAATGTGTTCATTTTGGGCATGACCAGAAAATGTGCGACAAGGAACCCTTTAGGGTATGTGCGCACTGGGCGGGTTTTCGGCGGTTTACCTGTGTAAGCCGCCGTTTTGCATACATTAGTTTTATTTAAATTTATGTTAATCCAAACCGGCGTTTGGATTAACATTGAAACTAATGTAACCCGCCCAAGGCTGTGCACATACGCGGTTACCCAGCGTCATCCGTTGCTAACCCGCAGGTTTCCCAGCGGGTTAGCAAAGAATGACCAAGTTCTAAAAACCGGCCGGTTCTGCAGCGGCTGCAAGCAGAATCATGTGCTGCTTCCAGCCGCTGCAGAATCGCCGCCGAGAACCCGCTGGGCAGCCGCCGGATACCGCCCGCACATACCCGCCAGGAAGCCGGTGCACGGCGCCGGAGCTTCCTGCCGGGTCCCGCCCAGCCGCCGACGACCAACCCGCCGGGTAATGTGAACTTACCCTTACTTTGCAATCCCTCCAGCAGTTTATGGAGAGAGAAGGATTCATGGAGTGAATCAGCTGTGTCCTCAGGTAACCTTACGGCATCACTGTCACTGTTGCAGCTCTCCATGCAGTCATTGTATGCCGAAGGTTGCACTTATAGTATGCTTGACCTTCAGTGCCACCTCCAATGCAGCAGAGATGAGATGCTACGAGGGACATCGTTATGGATTACAGTTGGAGGGAATGTTTGGGAGCTATCAAATGGGTGAAAGAGGGTTGTTTGTGTGTTGTATTATAAATAAAGGATTTTTGTCTGTGTGTTTCATTTCAAATAAAGGATTTTTCTCTGTGTTTTTTAACTATTTACTCACCAGATTGATAATAGGCGTGTCTCATTAACACATGACATTACGAATCTAGGGTTTCAAAAAGCAGCTATCATTAACTCATTCTACCACCCTGATGCCACTGCATCAAGGCATCTCGAAGAGTTGGGTAAAGAGCCTAGAATTGGCAGTTCTAATGAATGCACCAATTTCTGGGGCGGATGTGGGCTGTAATTCTGTAGCGTGGGGGCCCAATAACTATAGGCCTCCCAACGCTGAAATTTCCAGACCCTAGCTGCCTAGATTTAACAAGGCAGGCAATCAAAAAAAGGCCACACAATTTTTTTTTTAATTATTTATTTAAATAATTTAGGAAATAATAATAATGGCCTCCCCTGTTTTTTTGTATGCCAGCCAAGGTAAAACTAGGCAGCTGGGGGTGTCAGGATCAAAAATACGGGCAAATCTTTTTCTCATTGTTTATTTATTTTATACACATGACGGTTGGTTGGTTGCCATACAATAATTTATATGGCAACCAATCACATACACCAGTACATATTGTGGGGGCGAAGTCTGAATACAATAGCCAATCACAGACACTGTCACAGAGAGTGGGCATCTGTGATTGGCTGTTGTGGAGTCAGTGCAGTGAATATTAATAAGGTTAATGAGCGGGATCCAGAAGCGAGTGTGTGACAGATCCCTGGTAAGTATCATTTTCACTGCTTTTAACACTTGAAAACCATTTAAGTGCCACAATTTTCTCCTGTACTTGTCATACGGATGCCCCACAGATTACATCTGTGTGCAGTCCCTGTGGCATCCATGCTGCTGGCGACAAATGGACATGTCTCTGTGTGGAGTGCACAGACAACACACGGACACATGGTCCACGTGAAAACATGGACTTGTGATGATTGCTATAGCTTTTAATGTGCCTGTGCATGTCCATGTCTCCAGTACATATAAAAAAGCTGTTGTAGTGGTGGTGAGAGTAGCGTGCAATCATTTCAAGTGTGGGAATTATTTTCCATGTTTCCAAAGAATCAATCTATTGCTTGGCACAGTGAGAAAAAAGCTGTTCTTGCTAATGTAGATAAAGAAATTGGGACAGCAATATAAACAAGGGTCAAGTTGTCCCACTAACCCTTCTCTTCTCTATAGTCTTTCTGGTAGCCGGGCGGCATTATAAAGTGAGGCTATCAGCACCATCATGATCTGATATCATAATCTGATAGCCATATCACTTGCAGTAAGGATCACAATGCTACAACCTGCCTACTTTGGACACATCATAAGAAGAGAGCAATCACTGGAGAAGGACGTCATAGCAGGAAGAATAGAAGGAACAAGGAGAATAGGAAGACCAACAACCAGATGGCTTAATACTATCAAGATAACACTGGAGAAGACCGTGGTGGATCTATCTAGGCTGCACAAAATCGATCTTCCTACAGAGCTATACTGTGACAATATAATACTTTTATACAAAATATATTGAGATGCACAGTGGTCTGATGGACTGTGTATGTAGTGGAGTAACTCGATGCTCATGTGCTTCAAATGCAACATTTCCTAACTATTAAATGACTGTAATAGAATTGCTCTTCTCATGTGCTCTTCTCATGTGAGCCAGTAAGACCTTTCAGGCTGATAAAGGCTAACAGGCCCAAGTGCAAAAGTGTTACCTGCAACCATTGTGTGGCTTCTTCTGAAGCCAAATAAAAAGTGTAAAGCCTATGTCCCTGTGCGGTTCTGCGTCTCACCTGCAGCAGGGATGCCGTTTAACTCACCGCCGAGGCTGGATCGTTTGCCTCCTTTTGATGACCCAGGTAGTGTTGCCTCCATGACATCCTCTCCTCTGCTGCTGCGTCAATGTGATCATACTGTCGGACGGTATGCGGTTGAATTCCGCACCTTCTTGTTTGAACTGGGATAGAGTAATCAGGTGTTGGGGCCGTCTTTTAAGAAGGTTTATCTGACAGGATTAAAGATGAACTGGCAGACAATGATACTACCACCATACTGGCCGACCTGATTTCCTTGGCTAGCCGGATCAATCTCAGGTTGTCAGAGCACTCTATGGAGGTGACTCACTACAGGGGACATATACATCTCTCCACTTTCCAGTAGCTACTCCTGCTGCAGAACCTGTGCAAGTGGACCAGATCAAGATGTCTGAGCAACGACAGGAACATTGTTGTGCCAGGAGTCTGTGTTTCTACTGCTGAGATCCAAAACATTTCATCTATGCTTGTCCCGTGAGGCAGAAACCTTCTCACTTAGGGTCTTTGGGAGGTGCTACTCTAGGCAAGAACCAATTCTTTTCTTCATTGACCCTGCCAGTGTCCATATTGTATGGAGGAACCCGGTTCTCTGAGATGGCCCACCTGGGAACTTCATTCAACAGGTTGTGGTGGATCAGTACTAGGTCCCCATCCGATGTCTCTAGAGTCAGTTGACGATGTCTTCAGTTGATTGAGCATACTGATCTAAACCCATACGCTTTGTGTCCAAGCCTGTAGAGCTATAATTGGGATTTGTATTTGGAGAATATCTCTTTGTGTCATCAAGCCTGTCCTGTCCCTTCTCCTGGATCTGCCTTTGTTCCATACCTACGAGCCTGCTGTACACTGGAAATTCAGAGAGGTACTCCATTGGGGGCCTGAATTGCCATGGGAGGTGCCTGGTTCCTGAACCCGTGAAGATGACTACTCTAAAAGTCAGTTCCACTTGCCATTTTGGGACTAGGAGAAAACATCCTAAGCAATAGCCTTCCGGCCTACCCCAATAATCTGCCATTCCTACTGATACCAACTTCGAAAATTTTATGGTGGAGAAGAAGCTTCTTTCAGGCCTGGTGAAGAGGAGGCATAAGGGAAGGTATTTTAACACTGACATCCCTGTGATGCTTTGGCTCTCTCCATCCATGGCTGGACTGCATGCCTCCTTCCCTCTTCACGGCAGTCCACATGCTTGTCTGCTGTCTCCTCCTCCTGTGCTTGCTGACTCCTTGAGACTGCGCATTGGGCGCGTACCCACTCTCCTTTCTTGCCCTCAAAGGTGCCAGTGCTCCATCTTACCTATTGCTGCCAGACCTTGGACCTCCTCTGACCATCTGTTTGCCTTGCCCTTTGCTACTATCTTCTTGGTATTCTGACCCCGAACTGTGACCTGCCTATGCCCATGTCTATCCCCTTTAATCCATGACATGCTCTCTCGGTATCTGACCCCAAAAAATGTAACAACCCTGTTTCGCTGGCTTGTCCATGTAGTGACTAGGTGGTAAGTGACCTGTTGGGAAATTTGTATATAGTTATCTGCTAGATCTCTGCCAGTCGTAGCATTTTGCTCATTGGTGCATGTTGGTTTCATTCATCTTTGATCTGTGTTCTCATCTATTGCTGCCAAACCTTGGGCCTCCTCTAACCATCTGCTTGCCTCGTCCCTTTGCTCTACTACCCTCCTGGTATTCTGACCCTAGACTGTGACCTGACTATACCCATATCTACCCCCCTTAGTCCACAACATGCTCTCTTGATGAACATATAACTACCCTGTCTCATGGTTCATCCATATAGTGACTAGCGTCACAGGTGGTAAGTCACTTGATGGGCAATTTGGTTATAGTGTACGATGTTTTCGGGTAACAGGTAGGGTCTTCACATGTTTGTCATCTTTTCACTTTTGAAGACCTCCTATGTGGTCAGGCTTTGGTTTATATTAACCTTCCCAACATTACATGATATTTCTTTTTTTTTTTGCCTTTTATTAGTGATGAGCGAGTACTAAAATGCTCGGGTGCTCGAAGCTCGGGCCGAGCATCCCAAGATACTCGTGTACTCGGCCCGAGCACCAAGCCCAATGTTATCCTATGGGAGACTTGAGTATTTTTATGAAATGACTGCCGGCAGCATGTAGAAACCCTAAAAATGTCACAAAAGTCTCAGAAGAGTGCTGAAATGACATGGCTACACCATGGGGAAGACCCCTGGAAGCATTTCTCACTCAAAAGTCACAGCTGTGAACAATGTTGTCCGAATTTCACGCCAATTTTACGGAGTCACCAGAAAACCTTCCAAAATGATACCAAAATGAATATTCAGGGTGGAAATGTTAAGGGCACATACCCAATAGTGAGATACAGCTGCTGTATGTTACTTTTTGTGATTACATGAAAGATTTTACGTGAAAACATTGTTCGGCACTCCGATGACCCTGAGAAGAGACGTACATGAAGCCCTGTCTTGACATAATGTGCCCATTTTGAGGAACTGGGTCTATTGTAGTATTTTCCTTTGCCAGGGCAGTCCAAAATTGGGAGGTTCACCAATGCCCCTGGATAGAGACGTGCATGAGGGCCTGTAAACCTGAAGTGCCCATTGTAAGGAAGTGGGTGTATTGTAGTATAACCCTTTGGCAAGGCAGCCAAAAATTGGGAGGTTCCACATTGTCCCTGTATAGAGACATGCATGAGGGCCTGTAAACCTGAAGTGGGTGTATTGGAGTATAGCCCTTTGGCAGGGCAGCCAAAAATTGGGAGGCTCCACATTGTCCCTGGATAGAGACATGCATGAAGGCCTGTAAACCTGAAGTGGGTGTATTGGAGTATAGCCCTTTGGCAGGGCAGCCAAAAATTGGGAGGCTCCACATTGTCCCTGGATAGAGACGTGCATGAGGGCCTGTAAACCTGAAGTGGGTGTATTGTAGTATAGCCCTTTGGCAGGGCAGCCAAAAATTGGGAGGCTCCACAATGACCCATGCATACAGACATGCATGAGGCCTGTAAACCTCAATTGGGTGTATTGTAGTTTAGCCCTTTGGCAGGGCAGCCAAAAATTGGGAGGCTCCACATTGTCCCTGGATAGAGACGTGCATGAGGGCCTGTAAACCTGAAGTGGGTGTATTGTAGTATAGCCCTTTGGCAGGGCAGCCAAAAATTGGGAGGCTCCACAATGACCCATGCATACAGACATGCATGAGGGCCTGTAAACCTCAATTGGGTGTATTGTAGTATAGCCCTTTGGCAGGGCAGCCAAAAATTGGGAGGCTCCACATTGTCCCTGGATAGAGACGTGCATGAGGGCCTCAAAACATTTTTCCCATTGAAAAGGAGTGGGTCTCCTGTCGTTGTAATGCCCATTCTAAAAGAATGGGTGAAAAAATGTACCACTGGGGGTATACCTGAAACAACAGCCTAACTATTGTAACGGTCATCATGGTGGCACATGAGGAGAAGGAGGAGCAGTCCAGCGATTAGCCAAAGTCCAGAAGTGTGTACCCATGGGTGAGTGGAGGTACATGGCAAATTCTCATAACAAAATTTAAATTCCGCTGTCATTTTTTGGTGGTGTGGTGAAGTCTGGCCCAATCCAACCCTTGTTCATCTTGATCAGAGTCAGCCTGTCAGCATTTTCAGTTGACAGGCGGGTGCGTTTATCAGTAATGATTCCACCTGCGGCACTGAAAACACGCTCTGACAAAACGCTAGCGGCAGGGCAGGCCAGGACTTCCAAGGCGTAGAGAGCCAATTCAAACCACGTGTCCAGCTTGGAGACCCAATAATTGTAAGGCACAGAGGAATCTCGCAGTACAGTTGTTCGATCTGCAAGGTACTCCTTCAGCATCTGGCCAAACTTAGCATTTCTTGTGGCACTACCCCGCACCTCAGGGGCTGTGGTACGTGAGGGGCTGAGAAAACTGTCCCACATCGTAAAGACTGTTCCCCTACCTCTGGCGGATTGGATTTGTGCCCCTCTCGGCCGTACGCCTTGGTTGTCCACCGATTCCTGACCTATGCCACTAGCGTTTTGTGAGGGAAATGCTTTGCCTACTTCCGTGACTATAGCCTTCTGGAACTGCTGCATTTTGGCTGACCTCTCCGCGTCAGGAATGAGAGACAAAAAGTTTTCCTTGTAGCGTGGGTCTAAGAATGTTGCCAACCAGTACTGATTGTCAGCCAAGATGTTCTGAACGCGAGGGTCATGAGCCAGGCAGCTTACCATAAAGTCAGCCATGTGCGCCAGACTCTTAACAGCCATCACTTCCGTATCCTGACCAACACGATGACTGAACATGCTGTCCTCCTCCTCCTCCTCCTCATCTCACCTGTCCTCTGGCCAGCCACGCTGAATCGAGGGTATGACTGGTGTGCATGTCATATCCTCAATTTGGCCAGAGAGTTGCTCCATGTCTTCATCCTCCTCCTCGTCATAGTCCTCCACTGCACATTGTGATGAGATGAGGCTGGGCTGTGTGTTATCACCCACACCCACAACTGTTTCTTGCTCCAAGTCATCGCGCTCCGCCTGCAATGCATCCTCTTTATTTTTCAGCAGAGACCGTTTTAGAAGGCAGAGTAGTGGTATGGTGACGCTAATAATGGCGTCATCGCCACTCACCATCTTGGTGGAGTCCTCAAAGTTTTGGAGGATGGTACATAGGTCCGACATCCATCTCCACTCCTCAGGTGTTATGTGTGGAGTTTGACCCATTTCCAGACGGCTTAGGTGATGCAGGTACTCAACAACTGCCCTCTTCTGCTCAGATATCCTGACCAACATGTGCAGAGTTGGATTCCAACGCGTGGGGACATCACACACCAGTCTGTGGGCCGGAAGACGCAAACGGCGCTGAAAGCTGGCAAGGCCGGCTGAAGCAGCAGGTGACTTGCGAAAATGTGCAGACAGGCGGCGAACTTTTACCAGCAGATCAGACAGCTCTGGGTATGACTTTAGAAACCGCTGAACCACCAGGTTGAGCACATGGGCCACGCATGGAACATGCGTCAGCTGGCCTCGCCTCAAAGCTGCCACCAGGTTCCGGCCATTGTCACACACGACCTTTCCTGGCTTTAGGTTCAGAGGTGTGAGCCAGTGATCTGCCTGCTGTTTCAGAGCTGTCCACACCTCTTCTGCATTGTGGGGTTTGTCACCCATGCAGACTAGCTTCAGCACAGCCTGTTGCCGCTTCGCAGAGGCAGTGCTGCAGTGCTTCCAGCTTGGGACTGTTGTGGAGGGTACAGTGGATGAGGATGCGCAGGAGGAGGAGGAGGAGGCTGAGGAGCATGACATTCCGGAGCTGTAGAGTGTTGGTGAAACCCTGACAGAGGTAGGGCCTGCTATCCTTGGTGTGGGAAGGACGTGTTCCGTCCCTCGCTCAGACTGGGTCCCAGCCTCCACAATATTAACCCAGTGTGCCATCAAGGAGATGTAGCGACCTTACACACAAGCACTTGTCCACATGTCTGTGGTTAGGTGGACTTTGGCTGAAACAGCGTTGTTCAGGGCACGTGTGATGCTTTGGGACACGTGGTTATGCAATGCGGGGACGGCACACCTGGAGAAATAGTGGCGGCTGGGGTAACGTGGGACAGCAGCCACCATCAGGTCGCGGAATGCTTCCGTCTCCACCAGCCGGAAAGGCAACATTTCTAGCGCTATGAGTCGCGAAATGTGAGAATTTAGGACTGTGGCATGTGGGGCATTGGCAGCGTATTTGCGCCTGCGTTCAAAGGTTTGCTGAATGGATAATTGAACGCTGCGCTGGGACAAGGACGTGCTTGATGGAGGTGTTATTTGTGCATGGGCAACTTCAGGTGCAGGGCCGGAGGCTTGTTCGCGACCAGCATGGACAGGGGATTGGCTCGCACGCACAACACGCGAAGACGTAGCAGTGACATCAGCAAGCACCGCTCCTCGACTCTGTTGTACTTCCCACAAAGTCGGGTGCTTGGCTGACATGTGCCTGATCATGCTGGTAGTGGTCAGGCTGCTAGTTTTCGTACCCTTGCTGATGCTGGCATGGCAGGTGTTGCAAATGGCCTTTTTAGAGTCATCTGGAGCCAACTTAAAAAACTGCCAGACTCAGGAAGACCTAACATTTGCACAGGCACCTTGATCGTGTTGTTGTTCCAGGGAACGGTTGCCTGCCTTCTGCCTGCGGACACGACCCTGCTTCGTACTGCCTGTTGGGATGCTACGCCTCCTTCCCCCTGTGCACTGCTGTCCTCGCTCTGCATATCCTCCTGCCAGGTTGGGTCAGCTACTGGATCATCCGCCACGTCGTCTTCCTCTTCCGCACCCTGGTCCTCCTCCTGACTTCCTGGCAATTGTGTCTCATCATTGTCCACCCCTTGTTGAGACACGTTGCCAACGTTCCGTTCGTGAGAACGTGGCTGCTCAAATATTTGGGCATCTTTACATACCATCTCCTCATCACCCACTTCAACAGGAGCTGGCGAGAGGCCAGATTCTGCGAATGGATACGTGAACAGCTCTTCCGAGTGTCCAAGTGTTGGATCAGTAATGTCTGTGGTTGTGTACTCGGCCTGGTGGTAGGAAGGAGGATCAGGTTGGGAAATGTGCGGTGCAGTATCACGGCTACTGACACTTGACCGTGTGGAAGACAGGGTGTTTGTGGAGGTGCCCATCTGACTTGAAGCATTATCCGCTATCCAAGTAACAACCTGTTGACACTGGTCTTGGTTCAAGAGCGGTGTACTGCTGCGGGCCCCAAGAATTTGGGACAGGACGTGCGAGCGAGTAGATGTGCCCCTTTGTTGTTGCGAAATTAGTGCTTGCACACGACCTCGGCCTCTGCCTGCACCACCATCACGTTCACTTCCTTGTTCCTTGCCAACGCCATTGCCAACGCCCTTGCGCATTTTGCCTGTATACAGCGACAACAGTCTGGTGACTGTTCAGGTCACAGGAAAGTAGGATTTTAGTCCCTAACCTGTATCAAGCTAGTAAGTACAACAGTCTGGTGACTGTTCAGGTCACAGGAAAGTTGGATTTTAGAACCTGCCTGTATCAAGCTAGTAAGTACAACAGTCTGGTGACTGTTCAGGTCACAGGAAAGTAGGATGTTAGTCCCTAACCTGTATCAAGCTAGTAAGTACAACAGTCTGGTGACTGTTCAGGTCACAGGAAAGTAGGATTTTAGTCCCTAACCTGTATCAAGCTAGTAAGTACAACAGTCTGGTGACTGTTCAGGTCACAGGAAAGTAGGATTTTAGTCCCTAACCTGTATCAAGCTAGTAAGTACAACAGTCTGGTGACTGTTCAGGTCACAGGAAAGTTGGATTTTAGTCCCTAACCTGTATCAAGCTAGTAAGTACAACAGTCTGGTGACTGTTCAGGTCACAGGAAAGTAGGATTTTAGTCCCTAACCTGTATCAAGCTAGTAAGTACAACAGTCTGGTGACTGTTCAGGTCACAGGAAAGTAGGATTTTAGTCCCTACACCTGTATCAAGCTAGTAAGTACAACAGCCTGGTGACTGTTCAGGTCACAGGAAAGTAGGATTTTAGTCCCTAACCTGTATCAAGCTAGTAAGTACAACAGTCTGGTGACTGTTCAGGTCACAGGAAAGTTGTATTTTAGAACCTGCCTGTATCAAGCTAGTAAGTACAACAGTCTGGTGACTGTTCAGGTCACAGGAAAGTAGGATTTTAGTCCCTAACCTGTATTAAGCTAGTAAGTACAACAGTCTGGTGACTGTTCAGGTCACAGGAAAGTAGGATTTTAGTCCCTAACCTGTATCAAGCTAGTAAGTACAACAGCCTGGTGACTGTTCAGGTCACAGGAAAGTTGGATTTTAGAACCTGCCTGTATCAAGCTAGTAAGTACAACAGTCTGGTGACTGTTCAGGTCACAGGAAAGCTGGATTTTAGTCCCTAACCTGTATCAAGCTAGTAAGTACAACAGTCTGGTGACTGTTCAGGTCACAGGAAAGTTGGATATTAGAACCTGCCTGTATCAAGCTAGTAAGTACAACAGTCTGGTGACTGTTCAGGTCACAGGAAAGTTGGATTTTAGAACCTGCCTGTATCAAGCTAGTAAGTACAACAGTCTGGTGACTGTTCAGGTCACAGGGAAGTAGGATTTTAGTCCCTAACCTGTATCAAGCTAGTAAGTACAACAGTCTGGTGACTGTTATGGTCACAGAAAAGCTTGGATTGCGATCTGGATCACCCTGCCTATATCCTCCTAAATTAGTCCTGAGAAGGACTGTTCTGGTCAGCAGCAGTTTGCAGCCCTGCTCCGGATCTACCTATGAGGGCCGCAAATCTGTCCCTATGCAGCAGCAGACACTCTCCCTACACTCACTGTCTGGATGGCTGTGTGCAGAGCACAGCGTGGCCGGGTCTTATAAAGGCTCGGTCACGCTGTGCAGGCCGGCCAATCACTGCAATGCCACAACTAACATGTCTGTGGCATTGTATTGACTGCCTGCCAATCCCTGCATGTGGGCTGGCTCTCTAAAGAGCGCCAACATGCAAGGATGAGGACCACGAGCACAGCACGAGTATCGCGAGATTACTCGGTACTCGCCGAGTAGCCTGAGTACAGTGATACTCGTGCGAGTACCGAGTAGTCACAAGCGTACTCGCTCATCACTACCTTTTATGCCTTTTACTATTTTGAATACAGTGACGCTTTTTGACGACCACCCAAAAATGCATCGAAGAGTAAACTTCTTGAAGAAGTTTCACAGTATGTCCAAAAAGTTATTCCTTTTCTCTATGTGCTGTGTATGTTGACAATTAATTACATGCATGCGATTGCCAAAAATGAGACTTTTGGAGCTGATTTTGAACCAACTGTAATAATTTTTTAGATTTTCCATTTTTTTTGCCCTTTCTGATATCTTTCCCTGTGTGGGCTGTGTCAATCTGATCAATAGCTTGCTGAAGCATGTGCAGTCAACTCTTCCAAACTAACCATTTTCTTCTTAATTAGCAGCTGCTCAGAGACGAGAAACAGGTGCAGATCTAGGCCTAGCCAAATACAAAACCGCCTGCAATTATAAAAAAAGGGGGAAAAAAAAGAGGTCTTGCATTGGAAAGCATATCAAATTTCAATCCGTTGGGGCTGCCTTGCTGGCCTCAAAAACGCAGTCACCTGAGATCTTAGGGATGCTAATGTAAATTATGCAAGCTTTTAAACAACATGCCTGTATAATCAGCTGGCAGACGGTGATAGGGCTGTCTATTCTGTGTAGTTTTTGGACAAAAATATAAGTCTGTCATGCTTCTGCTCTTCAGCAGGAAATACCGGGATAACAGACGGTTTACAGACTTCATCCTGGACGGATTTGATGAGCTAATTAAAAATTCAAGACTGGTTGACAGGGCTCACCATGGTCTCCACTAACTGACTTCTGCAAAATACTCATATTTTCTCTTTTTTTAGTGGAAGTAAAAAAGCTTCATCGAATAGGAAAAAACCTTTCCGATCGGTTCAATGAGGCTCGGAGCCACTGGTCCAAAAATACTCAGACTGGTGTTTTCTTCTCCTTAATCAATCTGTCCAACAAGTGTTTTCTTATTGCAGTTTACTTTTAAAGTGTAAATGTCATTTCATTGAAAAAAGAAACCCCAATACTTTACTGGATGTTAATGATGGGTCACATATCAGCTAGGATAATGCTTCTTTTGTGCCATATGACTTATTTTCTCATATTTTTCTGTGCTCTTTTAAAAACGGCATTTTATGGCTGTGTGGGCATGGACAGTGTCTACCAGCAGTGTGTGTGAATGATAGAAGTTTATTTACCTTAGGTTTATTACACAAAGCTGCAGGGTGAGACCACAACGCGTTTCGACATGCAAATCGGCGTCTTTCTCAAGTGGTCGCACCCTGCAGCTTTGTGTAATAAACTTAAGGTAAATCTGTGAAGGCTTGATCTTGTGTTACCTAGCGCCGCATTCTAACACTGCTCCTTCTATCATTCATACCTATTCTCCCTTCGGGGAGCGCGGTGGAGCGAACAGCTCGGGCAAGTCCATAGGACCTGGCAGTACATCATCCAAACTCCACCTGTGTTCATCACATGATCAGCCTGCTCTGAGGAGAGAAGCAAGTGATTTCTACTAACCCAAGGAGTGTAAAATATCTTCTCTCTATACAGAGGACTGATGATTATCAACCTTATGGACCCTATCTCCCTATATGCTTAATCTGGTTGTGTGGATTGATGTACAACCTGGAAAGGTTAGTGTTCATTTAATAGAACCACATTGTGGTGAAATTTAGTGGTGTGGCGCAACAGTGCTGCTTTTTTCTGTTTCATATGTACCAGCAGTGTGTGGGCATGGGCAGCAGCTGATAGGTAGCAGTGTGGGTGTGGCCAGCATTTGCCAGCACTGTGTGGGCATGGCCAGAGTCTGCCAGCACTGTGTGGGTATGGGCAGCAGCTGATAAGGAGCAGTGCAATGTGTGTGTGTGAAGTTCAATAATGTAGAGACGGCACTAACCCGGATCTTGTTAGGTGATTTATTCAGGGAGCATGTAAATTCGGTGCAGGGAGGGGGGATCGGAGTTGCTGACGACGGCACTGTTTCGCGCTTGTGCGCTTCCACGGGTCACCCGTCACGGTGACCCGTGGAAGCGCACAAGCGCGAAACAGTGCCGTCGTCAGCAACTCCGATCCCCCCCTCCCTGCACCGAATTTACATGCTCCCTGAATAAATCACCTAACAAGATCCGGGTGAGTGCCGTCTCTACATTATTGAACTTCATGAACGATTGTTGTGCTTTGGAGACAGGCACCTCCGGTTGATTACCTGATTGCTCCATGAGTTTGTCCACCTAGCGAGCCGTCAGCTTTGGTGCCCTGTTTTCCTCCTGTGCTTGCTCACCAATGTGTGTGTGTATTTTCACAGCTTTTGAGAGCAGGCTGATAGTGAGTCGTGTGGGTAGACAGCAGACAAGGGGTTAATAGAGATTGTAACTGAGCTGCGTGGAGCCTAATGACAGATCTTTCCTTGGCACAAGTTTCTGAGGAGTTCGCACTGATCCTGACATTCTGACATTGCTTAGTAACTGTGTTGTATGCTGTGCTAATCTGATACATTGTTTCCTCACCAGCTGCAGTGAGCAGTAAGGGCCACACCCCCTTTACCCTTATATGGTTACATACCCATATTCACTGTGTAGAAGGATCTGACTGAGAATGAGCTTCACACACACAGTGCAGTGGGGAAACCTTGTGGAAGGTTTATGAATAGTTTTCAACCAGAATTCTCTAATAAAGTATATTTGAAAGTTTATTATAATCACTTGCTCTACATTATTAATAAATAAAAATTTAAACAGCTGTTACACGTTAAAGTTGTAAAGTCACCAATATATGGTTTCTAGAGCAACTGTAATGAGCTGATATTGCTGGGAGGTTGCAGGTGCTTTATATTTGTGATGTCTGTCTGAGGATACAGGTACAAAAGGGGTATCTCAGACAGACCAGCTCCATTAAGAAGAACCCAGAGAAACTGACCCTCTTTAACCCCTCTACAGGGATCTGCATTTACAGCAGGGTACAGAAGATTGCTCCCTATGGAAGAGCTGCAGTCTGGAGAAAGAAAAGCCACCAAGAAGGGTCAAAGCCGGGACGTCAGGAAAAGAACAAATTCAAGATTCGTTAGAGTAGTTGGAGAGCCGGGTCAAAACCAAGATGACAGCATAACATAAACACAACCTTAGTAATATCAAAATGGCCTCATTACATAAATGGTTAGTAAACAGTTTACAATTGAACACTGTCTTTTGTTAACAGGTAGACCATTCTGTCACTGTCTGTAAATTGGGAGAATGACTGAACTTTCTTGCACAGATTCCTACAAGGAACTCACTTGCCCAAGTCTGTTGTCCATGCCAAATCTAGTTTGATCTGACAATTTATAAATGATACGTGCAGAGGCCAGGACTTGAGAATGACCATCCATTCTTGTGGTCTAAAGGGGAACATTTTTACTTTCTGAAAGTACGACCTTAAAGGGAACCTGTCACCTCGTTCTACCCTGCACTTTCCTAGTGATCCCTAACCATCCCTGTCTCACCTAAACCTACACTGTAAAGATTAAGAAAATGAGTTATATAGTTACATGGAGTCTGCTTCTTGAGACTGAAAAGGCGGGCCCCGGGGCTCCATTCTCTCCTCCTCGCTTGCTTTCTGCACGCCCCTGCATGCTGGGCATCATCATTCGTTATTCATTCCTCCTCCTTGCAGCAAATTTAAAATAGAGGAGGAATGAAGAACGAATGATGACGCACAGTGGGGCATGCAGAAAACAAGCAAGGAGGAGCCTCGGGGCCCGCTTTTTCAGTCTCCAGAAACAGACTCCATGTAACTACATAACTAATCTTCTTAATCTTTACAGTGCAGGTTTAGGTGAGACAGGGATGGTTAGGGATCAGCTAGGAAGGTGCATGGACAGGTAGGGGTAGCAGAGGAGGGTAGAACGAGGTGACAGGTTCCCTTTAAGGAGACTTATAGACCGTGCAATGCTCCTCTGAGAATTTAACTATGCAAATAGTCTCTTCAGACTAAAAAAGGACTTTATCTCTAGCGCCACCTATTGGATGTAAGAACACTGCATGGCCTATAAGTCTCCTTATGCAGGCTTGACTCTCTTTGCAAGGATAAATGTTTCCTTTTAGAGAACAATAAGAGGCCTCTTATGTAGAAAAATCAGATCTCCTGCTTTGCACTGAGGAGGGGCAACGCTCCGAAACATGTTTCTGTAATTGGAGTTTCTAATTTGGTTGATATACAGCAGTTTATGTTTCCCTTCCTCACCAAGGACCTAAACCTGTGCATAAATACAAAAGGGGGTGGGGAACAAGAGGCGCAATAGTGCCCTTATCACTCGACACTAAATCGGCCACTCGGTGAGCAAAAGCGGTCCACTCACCTGATCCAGTTGTGTCACCCACAACTGGCTTGAAGACGTGTTAGGAATAATATCCTGATAGCTGCTGCTGGACCTTCACCGAACCACTCGGACGTGGAAAGACATCAAGATCACTTGGGAAAAGGTGTATGGCGGTCCACGCTGCCAGACTGACTCGCATCAAAGAAGACACTTGGAGATGGAATGTTGATCAGATCCTTCTTTTATTCACCGACGCGTTTCAGTGCCCACCTGGCACCAGGTATCCCTGAGGAAGGTGCCAGGTGGGCACCGAAACGCGTCGGTGAATAAAAGAAGGATCTGATCAACATTCCATCTCCAAGTGTCTTCTTTGATGCGAGTCAGTCTGGCAGCGCGGACCGCCATACACCTTTTCCTAAGTGATCTTAAACCTGTGCATGGGCTTAGAAAGGGAATCATATCAGTCATGACACAGAATATGTAAATTTTTGCAAAAAAAAGGAGGAGGATATTCATCATGGAAGCCATGATTTTTCTTTCATCCTGCGCAGGTTTCTTCTATCCAGAAATTCACAGGATGCTGCTAAAGAAAATTGCAGCTATGGAAACCCATGAATTTGTTTTTGACATTTTTTTTAGCCCTTTGTGTCAAAAATTCAGGAAAGTT
Organism: Allobates femoralis; assembly: GCA_033576535.1. NCBI lineage: Eukaryota > Metazoa > Chordata > Amphibia > Anura > Aromobatidae > Allobates > Allobates femoralis. Next base: position 11,761,080 of record JARQOC010000001.1, read on the forward strand.
TGCGCTAGTGAAATCTTTTTTTACCTGCTATCTACTATATAAAGTTATCACAATTCTTAAGGGGGAAGCGGCTCCCTGCTATATAATAATTGAATTTAGAAATATTTCAGCTAAAATATAGAGATACTTAGCTTTATGAATATGGCCATATACAGTGCCGGGACAAGGCATTTTGGTGCCCTAGGCAGGTAAGGCAACCGGCGTCCCCCTCTGCCCCCCCCCCGAAATATGTCTGGGAATAAAAATGTCAACATACTTTGAAAGTAAATTTAATTTAACAGGGACCTATAAAAGGTTCGTCCAACCACACTGCAGAGACACACTGATAGGATGTTTACATTGTGAGCCCTAATGGGGACAATGTTCATGATGTATGTAAAGTGTTGTGGAGTTCATAGTGTAATATAAATGCAAAAAGTATTATTCTTAAATTTATGTCACAATACCGGGATCTGAGGATCTTCTATTTCGAGGTCAGGGGCTCTCTGATGCCATGTTGCTGCTTGTCTCGCTGTTGTCCTCTTTTGACACTGCAGTGCGGTGGACAAGAGAGCATTAACTGGTTAATATCAAGAAGTATGGAGTGTGTACTGAGCCATAAACCCTCCCCTTACCATGAAGTATGGAGTGTGTACTGACTGAGCCATAAACCCTCCCCTTACCATGAAGTATGGAGTGTACTGACTGAGCCATAAACCTCCTCAGACCATGTCCAGCAGACATTGTAGGATTACTACCCGTATATACTCGTGTATAAGCCGACCCGTGGATAAGCCGACCCCCCTACTTTTGCCCCAAAACCTGGGAAAACCTATTGACTCGTATATAAGCCGAGGGTGGACCCCAGCACAGGTATACAGCCCCCAGCAGTGTGGTATACAGCAGCCTCCCCAGTGGTATATACAGACCCCAGTGATTATACAGCAGCCCCAGGGGTTATACAGCAGCCCCAGGGGTTATACAGCAGCCCTAGTGGTGGTATACAGGCCCCAGTGGTGGTATACAGGCCCCAGTGGTGGTATACAGGCCCCAGTGGTGGTGTATACAGGGCCCAGTGGTGGTGTATACAGGGCCCAGTGGTGGTGTATACAGGGCCCAGCGGTGGTGTATACAGGGCCCAGTGGTAGTGTATACAGGGCTCAGTGGTGGTGGTGGTGTATACAGGGCCCAGTGGTGGAGGTGGTGTATACAGGGCCCAGTGGTGGTGTATACAGGGCCCAGTGGTGGAGGTGGTGTATACAGGGCTCAGTGGTGGTGTTTACAGGGCCCAGTGGTGGTGTATACAGGGCCCAGTGGTGGTGTATACAGGGCCCAGTGGTGGTGTATACAGGGCCCAGTGGTGAAGGTGGTGTATACAGGGCCCAGTGGTGGAGGTGGTGTATACAGGGCCCAGTGGTGGAGGTGGTGTATACAGGGCCCAGTGGTGGTGCATACAGGGCCCAGTGGTGGTGCATACAGGGCCCAGTGGTGGTGGTGGTGTATACAGGACCCAGTGGTGGTGGTGGTGTATACAGGGCCCAGTGGTGGAGGTGGTGTATACAGGGCCCAGTATGCGGACTGGGGGGGGGGCGCCTTTGCACACTCACCGCCACCGGTCACCGATGCCGCCGTCACCGTGCGTCTGCTGGCTGTACGGAGGAGGAGAGGAGGGGCGGGCAGAGCTGCGGGACAGGAAGTCGGAGTCCCGCCCTCCTTCCTCTGTGGCCGACGCGCCGCGGCCGCCGGCGGCCGCCGGCAGCCAGCACGGGGCCTCCAGGGGGCGGGCTAAAACGCGCCCTCCACAAGATGGCGCCCTAGGCGATCGCCTAGGGTCGCCTAGCTGTCGTCCCGGCCCTGGCCATATAGCTAAACCACCCTATTACCGCGTCAAGGTGTATTTCTTCAACCGGGTCCCTAACTCTTATTTTTAGCCTCTATCTGGGTTACAAACCTTTTTATTTATGGGCAAACTTGGAAAAATCTGATAACAGGGAATAATAGCTTGATGGTTCATAAGGGCAGGGAAAGTACACTAGATAGGGTGTGAACCCATATTACAACCATAACTGCAGCATTCAATCCTCAGTGTGCACAGATGCATTGCTTAACACAATAGTAACCACAACTATTAAAGGGAAAGGGGTGCCCTGCTATATAATAATTGAATTTAGAAATATTTCAGCTAAAATATACCTATACTTAGCTTCATGAATATGGCCATATAGGTAAACCGCCTGGTTACTGTGTTGAGGTGTATCTTTTCAAATGGGTCCCTAACCTTCATTTTTAGTCTCTCTCTGGGCTACAAACCTTTTAATTTATGGGCAAACTTGGAAAAACCTGATAACAGAGAACAATAGCATGACAGGCCATGGGGGGGGGGAAATGCACTACATAGGGCGTAAAAAAATAGAGATACTTAGTTTGTAACCATTGAGAGGCTGAAAATTAAGGTTAGGGACCCGGTTGAAGAGATACACCTCGACGCAGTAACCTGGCGGTTTATCTATTTAGCCATAGTCATAAAGCTCATTTTTAGCTGAAACCTCCATTTTCATGTACCGTGCCAGGGAGAAACAGATTATTACCATGCCCATGGCTGCCACCCCATGCCACATTGTACAGGCTTACCTCTTTTTCTTAGGCTGTAAAAAACTAATGGCCACTGTTCTCCCTGCCTCACCATTTATAGTGGCCGTGAGCATTCATCCTTATTAGCCACCAAAACCTTGTAATGCAATGTAATTGCTGTAAGGCTTCATGTGAAGGCACTGCGGCCTTGACCGATGTCACTTGTGACCTTCTGTCTGAGATGCTGAACTTACTTGGACCACGTGTAGTGAGGACGTCCTGTTCTGCTGCCGTTCCCTTTCTTTGAAGTTGCTGAGCTTTCCTCGTCTGTGGATGGAGGTAGGGTCAATCAGGTACAAAGGGCAAAAGTGGCGATCTGGACATCCTTACCTTCAGAGGTAACTCCAGTACCAGGGTGAGCCAGGGACACCCAGTCAGGGTTGGACTAGTCCCCCAATTCACCTTTGATCATCTTACCATGCTGCCTAATGATTTCCTATCTGCAATACCACTCCATAACACATAGTTTCTGGTTGACTTGTGCTAAGATGTCCATGGCTTATTTTCTTACCGCTAAGCCTGCAAATTTGCATAAATTGGTTCTCTGGCAACATGAAAAAGAATTCCCACACTTGATACCATGATGGTTCACCATAGTGACCAAACCTTTCAAGTCTGCAACCAACAGCAGTTTTGGCTTCATCTTCTTCGGAATTGACCACAGAAGAAGCAGATTTGCCCCCGTAAGATATTTTGGCTGAATGTTGGCTCTCCTTTATCACAGATGTCATGTCACCACCTTCCTTCTGTGTCGGGACTTGACTGACAGTTGTCTCAGTACGGGAAGTGTCCAGACTTCTTCGTTTTGACATGGCCTCTTTGTCTGGTTGACATTGAGTCAATGTTTTATTCTTTCAGTATTATTGCTGACTTGGGTAAAAGAAATGCTCTAGCTTCCAGGTCTCATATCTGTCTTTTTGGATTGAATCTATTATAATTATTATTCCCTTTACTTCACAGATGATACACTGCTCTTCTGTGCTGCCACATACACTATCGGTAGGTTTGTCCACGGCTTTATTCACTATCCCGGCTCCAGTACCATCCATAGTTATCAAATCTATTTTTATTTTTTCTGGATGGGTTATCAAAAAATCCTGGACAGACAATATTTTTGATTCAATGATTGAAATCGTTTTGATTATACTGTAAGTGATCTATGTCTCAAACCCATACCCATAAGTGTTATAAAGTCATCAGCTGCATTGGCTGTAAAATGTAAAATGATGATAATTAGAGTCAAAATAATCTACAGCTCCAAAAAAAAAATCATGGATCCCTTTTTTTCTCTTTTTCAGAAAGGGCAAAAAGAGCCCTATTATTATAGATTACTGGAATTTCTGGATGGTTGGCAACCACCGCTGTCCCTAATCTGTCGTCAGATCATTACCACAACATACATGACCTTTGCAGCCATTTATTTGACTTAAGGGTACGTGCACACGATCAGTGGACGCAGCATTTTGGACGCAGCGTCTTGCCCTGCGTCCAAAACGCTGCGTAGTACAGTACTAACATAGTGGATGGGATTTCAAGAAATCCCATCCTCACTATGCGTAACCCACCCGCAGCGTCTTTGGAGCTGCGGTGCGGGTTGCCAGGAGTCCACTCCTCCTCCGCATGTTCATTTCATGCTGCGCAGTCAGAAGCGGCTCCCATTGGGTGACTGCAGGGAGAAGCCGCACCGCACCCGCGGCACATGGTGAGTACGGGGCGTCTGCGGTCTCCCAGCGGCCACCCGCGGTTTCACTCAGGTCCGGAGGAGCTGCACCCAACACGCAGCTCCTCCGGACCGTGTGCACGCACCCTAAGGGTATGTGCACACATGCCGGGTTAGCATCGGTTTAGCTGTGTAAACCGCCGGTCGGTTTCCATAAGTTTTATGTAAATTTATGTTAATTTAAACCGGCTTTTGGTTTAACATTAAAACCTATGGAAACCGACCACCGCTGTGCACACACCGGCGGTTTACACATGCTCATCTGTTGCTAAACCGCCGGGTTCCCAGCGGGTTAGCAACGAATGTGCATGTTCAATAAACCAGCCGGCTATGCAGCGGCTGCAAGCAAGCAGAATCATGCACAGCTTCCAGCCGCCACAACACCGCCGCCGAACCCGCTGTGCACCCGCCCTACACCCACCGTACATACCCGCCAGAAAGCCGGTGGACGGCTGCAGAGCTTCCTGTCGGGTCCGCCCAGCCGCCGCCGTCACAAACACGCCATGCTAACCCGGCATGTGTGCACATACCCTAACAGTCTTGTCAGAATTATGTTGACATTAGAGATGAGTGTGTGAGAACTCATGGGTTCATTGAGGATTCTGCAAGTCACAAACCTAGGCGAAATCAGAAATCAATCTACTAATGGTCAATGGATAAGAGGGAGAAGGCAGGATTTTATATATATATATATATAAATATATATATATATATATATATATACATATACCGTATATACTCGCGTATAAGCCGAGTTTTTCAGCCCAAAAATTGGGCTGAAAAGTCCCCCCTCGACTTATACGCGAGTCACTGTATACCTGTATACAATGTATACAGGTATACAGTGCCCCCATCTATATACAGCCCCCCGCCGCAATCCTGTAAAGGAATAGGTTAGTATACTTATCCATCCGCTGCAGCTACCCCACCGCCATCGCGATTCAGCATCTTCCGACTCGCGTCTTCTTCCGATGGTCGCAGGCAATGCATTGCCTGTGCGACCGAGGAGGAAACCGGAAGAGGACGCGAGACGCTGGAAGTCGGAAGATGCTGAATCGCGATGGCGGCGGGACAGCTGCAGCGGATGGATAAGTATACTAATCTATTCCTTTACAGGATTGCGGCGGGGGGCCTGTATATAGATGGGGGGCCTGTATATAGATGGGGGGGCCTGTATATACCTCTGGGGCATATATATGTGGGGCTGCTGTATACTACCACTGGGGCTATATTTACCTGTGGGGCTGGTGTATACTACCACTGGGGCTGTATTTACCTGTGGGGCTGCTGTATACTACCACTGGGGCTCTATATACCTGTGAGGCTGCTGTATACTACCACTGGGGCTATATTTACCTGTGGGGCTGCTGTATACTACCACTGGGGCTGTATTTACCTGTGGGGCTGCTGTATACTACCACTGGGGCTCTATATACCTTTGGGGCTGCTGTATACTACCACTGGGGCTGTATATACCTGTGGGGCTGCTGTATACTACCACTGGGGCTCTATATACCTGTGGGGCTGCTGTATACTACCACTGGGGCTGTATATACCTGTGGGGCTGCTGTATACTACCACTGGGGCTGTATATACCTCTGGGGCTGCTGTATACTACCACTGGGGCTGTATATACCTCTGGGGCTGCTGTATACTACCACTGGGGCTGTATATACCTCTGGGGCTGCTGTATACTACCACTGGGGCTGCTGTATACTTCCACTGGGGCTGTATATACCTCTGGGGCTGCTGGATACTATCACTGGGGCTGCTGTATACTACCACTGGGACTGCTGTATACCACACTGTTGAGGGCTGTACACCTGTGCTGGGGTCCACCCTCGGCTTATACACGAGTCAATAGGTTTTTCCAGATTTTTGGGGCAAAAGTAGGGGGGTCGGCTTATACACGGGTCGGCTTATACACGAGTATATACGGTATATATAAACACTCTGTGCTTTTTAAACAATAAAGATTCAGACACACCCGACCCAGAGGACTGGGGTCAAATAGCTGACTCCAAGGATTCTCCCAGACATATCGTGGACTAATGGAACAATTTGACAATCGCCGAAAGAAACTGGAAACCAACTATGTCACATCGATTTACCAGTGTAAATTTAATGGGTTCACTGCAGAGGTAGTCTCTGGATTATAACTATGATTCACAATCTTATAGACAACCTATTCACAGATACACATATATTTACACCCTTGCAGGAGAGATACCCGGGTATCTAGCTTTTGGTACCATAGTCTCTGTCAGAGGCCTGTGAGAAGCTGGCTGTAACCTAACTCTGTTCCTTTGGTGCCAAAATAAGTTGTCCATACCTTTACCAGCCTAAAAGTGCTTATGCGGGGCCCAAGCTCAGGGACTCATGATTTTGTTGTAACATTTGGGGGAAATAGGCTCATCCAAAGTCTTGTCTCCCACGCATATCAGAGACTTACCAACAGCTTCCTCCAGCAGACAATCCATCTCCACCAGGGTACAACTGTCCGGCCTCCCGCCAAAAGCACCCAAGGTCTTCTCCTTGTTGCGACCCTCCCTCTAATAGAACATTAACTGCTTATTCTTTAGGAGGCTCCTTCCCGAACCAAAGAATCAACACAAAGTCTCTATTAAATGCACCAGGGACGATAAGCAGAACCAAAGTCTCCCACCACAAGTTCACTCGCCAATCTCTCTAACGTCCCTCCTCTCTTGACATGGCCAGTACAGACCTTGTATGTCCGCTGTACAGGAGTCCTCCTGGTGACTAGGTGGAGTCACCGCAGGGTGTATCCTCTGCACACTCTTGCAATAGGATCGATCCATGGAGGAATGGGTTAAAGTTGAATTTCCAGGCATGTTTGACTGCTTTGAGATTTGAGTTGCAAGAAAAAAAAGTTGCTCGCCACTATTTCTTTCACTAGCAAAGCTTCAGTGAACGCACTATTGTTGGATTGCATAGCCGATCAGGATTTTCCATAACGCCCAGAGGTAATAACATTACATCCTAGTTTATAAATGGGATTTTCATACATTGCAAAGTGGTGGTCAGAAAACCACTAGGTCATCAGAGATCAGCGGTTCCCAGTGAATACATTCGGGCTAAGGACTAATAATATATACAACAGAGTTAATTCCATCTCCTTATGCACCAGGCAGTGGGAGTAGATAACTAGGAGTAAATCCCCTTTGGTATGTTAAGGGTTTATTTCTCTTGCTGTGGCTCTGCAGTACTAGTTAATGTTGTATGTATCAGGTGATGTGGTTGACCACTCCCCCAGCCTTTAAGTAGTCTCATGACCCATCACCTGATGTCGCCGATAGAGTTTATTCTCTGCATGACCATGAGCTGTGTGGATGCTGTTGCAGTTCCTGCTGCAGCCGTCCTTTAACTTTCCTGGAGGTTGCTATTGTATAGGATGTTGCAGTGCTTATCCCAGGCCCTGGGTGGAGGTAAGGGGGTGTTAGCCTAGGTTTGCTCAGGAGCATTTTGAGGGTGGCAGCCCAAACATCTTCACCTTCAGAGTTACTTCTGGGAACAAGGTCAGCAAGGGAGTGGGACCCTCAGTCTTAGGGTCAGACTAGTACCCCTGATTGCCTTTGCCAGTCACTGCCATTCTGCTACCTTAAGTTCTCGTCCGTTATAACCAAACCATGTCACAAAGCCAAGCATCAGGTTCACTTAAACTCAGACTTTTAATTTTACACATCGCTCCCTAAGGCTAGGTTCACATAGTGTTTAGTGCTTTGTTCAGTGGCTCCAATGGGGTTTTCATGACAAACTTTTGCAAAATGGGATTTGAATGCATACATCGATGGGACCCTTAACTATAATGTTGCAGACGGTCACTATGTGTTGTTTCTAGCACAATTTTCATCTATAATTCAATTACCGTATATACTCGTGTATAAGCCGACCCGTGTATAAGCCGACCCCCCTACTTTTGCCCCCAAAACCTGGGAAAACCTATTGACTCGTGTATAAGCCGAGGGTGGACCCCAGCACAGGTATACAGCCCCCAGCAGTGTGGTATACAGGCCCCCTCAGTGGTATACAGCAGCCTCCCCAGTGGTAGTATACAGCAGCCTCCCCAGTGGTAGTATACAGTAGCCTCCCCAGTGGTATATACAGCAGCCCCAGAGGGGTATGCAGCAGCCCCAGAGCTGTATACAGCAGCCCCAGAGCTGTATACAGCAGCCCCAGAGGGGTATATAGCAGCCCCAGAGGGGTATATAGCAGCCCCAGAGGCGTATATAGCAGCCCCAGAGGGGTATATAGCAGCCCCAGAGGGGTATATAGCAGCCCCAGAGGGGTATATAGCAGCCCCAGAGGGGTATACAGCAGCCCCAGAGGGGTATACAGCAGCCCCAGAGGGGTATACAGCAGCCCCAGAGGGGTATACAGCAGCCCCAGAGGGGTATATAGCAGCCCCAGAGGGGTATACAGCAGCCCCAGAGGGGTATATAGCAGCCCCAGAGGGGTATACAGCAGCCCCAGAGGGGTATACAGCAGCCCCAGAGGGGTATATAGCAGCCCCAGAGGGGTATACAGCAGCCCCAGAGGGGTATTTAGCAGCCCCAGAGGGGTATATAGCAGCCCCAGAGGGGTATATAGCAGCCCCAGAGGGGTATACAGCAGCCCCAGAGGGGTATACAGCAGCCCCAGAGGGGTATATAGCAGCCCCAGAGGGGTATACAGCAGCCCCAGAGGGGTATACAGCAGCCCCAGAGGGGTATACAGCAGCCCCAGAGGGGTATATAGCAGCCCCAGAGGGGTATACAGCAGCCCCAGAGGGGTATACAGCAGCCCCAGAGTGGTATTTAGCAGCCCCAGAGGGGTATACAGCAGCCCCAGAGGGGTATATAGCAGCCCCAGAGGGGTATACAGCAGCCCCAGAGGGGTATACAGCAGCCCCAGAGTGGTATTTAGCAGCCCCAGAGGGGTATACAGCAGCCCCCGCTGTATACAGCGGTACCCGGCTGTATACAGCCCCCCCCCCCCCCCCCCCCGTGGTATACCGGGCCCCCCCTGTGGCAACCTGTAAAGGAAGCGATGATTATACTTATCGGGTCGCTGTCGCCGACGCCGACGCCGCCGCTCTGTCACCGTCCGTCACCGCGCTCCTCCTGGTCTTCATGCTTCCTTCACCGACGCACAGAAAATGACGTCATTTCCTGTGCGCCGGTGAAGGAAGCATGAAGACCAGGAGGAGCGCGGTGACGGACGGTGACAGAGCGGCGGCGTCGGCGACAGCGACCCGATAAGTATAATCATCGCTTCCTTTACAGGTTGCCACAGGGGGGGCCCGGTATACCACGGGGGGGGCTGTATACAGCCGGGTACCCGTATATACTCGTGTATAAGCCGAGGGGGGACTTTTCAGCACATTTTTTGTGCTGAAAAACTCGGCTTATACACGAGTATATATGGTACACACCTGGTCAAAATTGTTGGTACCCTCCGTCTAATGAAAGAAAAACCCACAATGGTCACAGAAATAACTTGAATCTGATAAAAGTAATGATAAATTAAAAATCTATCAAAATGAAAGTCAGACATTGCTCTTCAGCCCTGCTGCTACAGAATAAAAAAGAAATAATTAAACTCTTGAAATCGGCCTGGACAGAAATGATGGTAGCCTTGAAAATAATGTGACAAAAGGGACATGTTAATTCAAGGGGTGTCCACTAATTAGCATCACAGGTGTCTACAATCTTGTAATCAGTCAGTGGGTCTGTATATAGGGCTACAGACACTCACTGTGCTGTATATAGGGCTACAGATAGTCACTGTGCTGTATATAGGGCTACAGACACTCACTGTGCTGTATATAGGGCTACAGACACTCACTGTGCTGTATATAGGGCTACAGATACTCACTGTGCTGTATATAGAGCTACAGATAGTCACTGTGCTGTATATAGGGCTACAGACACTCACTGTGCTGTATATAGAGCTACAGATAGTCACTGTGCTGTATATAGAGCTACAGATAGTCACTGTGCTGTATATAGATCTACAGATACTCACTGTGCTGTATATAGGGCTACAGATACTCACTGTGCTGTATATAGGGCTACAGATAGTCACTGTGCTGTATATAGAGCTACAGATACTCACTGTGCTGTATATAGGGCTACAGATATTCACTGTGCTGTATATAGAGCTACAGATAGTCACTGTGCTGTATATAGGGCTACAGACACTCACTGTGCTGTATATAGAGCTACAGATAGTCACTGTGCTGTATATAGAGCTACAGATAGTCACTGTGCTGTATATAGATCTACAGATACTCACTGTGCTGTATATAGGGCTACAGATACTAACTGTGCTGTATATAGGGCTACAGATAGTCACTGTGCTGTATATAGAGCTACAGATACTCACTGTGCTGTATATAGGGCTACAGATACTCACTGTGCTGTATATAGGGCTACAGATACTCACTGTGCTGTATATAGGGCTACAGATAGTCACTGTGCTGTATATAGAGCTACAGATACTCACTGTGCTGTATATAGGGCTACAGACACTAACTGTGCTGTATATAGGGCTACAGATACTCACTGTGCTGTATATAGAGCTACAGATACTCACTGTGCTGTATATAGGGCTACAGATAGTCACTGTGCTGTATATAGAGCTACAGATAGTCACTGTGCTGTATATAGATCTACAGATACTCACTGTGCTGTATATAGGGCTACAGATACTCACTGTGCTGTATATAGGGCTACAGATAGTCACTGTGCTGTATATAGAGCTACAGATACTCACTGTGCTGTATATAGGGCTACAGATATTCACTGTGCTGTATATAGAGCTACAGATAGTCACTGTGCTGTATATAGGGCTACAGACACTCACTGTGCTGTATATAGAGCTACAGATAGTCACTGTGCTGTATATAGAGCTACAGATAGTCACTGTGCTGTATATAGATCTACAGATACTCACTGTGCTGTATATAGGGCTACAGATACTAACTGTGCTGTATATAGGGCTACAGATAGTCACTGTGCTGTATATAGAGCTACAGATACTCACTGTGCTGTATATAGGGCTACAGATACTCACTGTGCTGTATATAGGGCTACAGATACTCACTGTGCTGTATATAGGGCTACAGATAGTCACTGTGCTGTATATAGAGCTACAGATACTCACTGTGCTGTATATAGGGCTACAGACACTAACTGTGCTGTATATAGGGCTACAGATACTCACTGTGTGCTGTATATAGAGCTACAGATACTCACTGTGCTGTATATAGGGCTACAGATAGTCACTGTGCTGTATATAGGGCTACAGATAGTCACTGTGCTGTATATAGAGCTACAGATACTCACTGTGCTGTATATAGGGCTACAGATACTCACTGTGCTGTATATAGGGCTACAGATACTCACTGTGCTGTATATAGGGCTACAGACACTCACTGTGCTGTATATAGAGCTACAGATACTCACTGTGCTGTATATAGGGCTACAGATATTCACTGTGCTGTATATAGAGCTACAGATACTCACTGTGCTGTATATAGGGCTACAGATAGTCACTGTGCTGTATATAGGGCTACAGATAGTCACTGTGCTGTATATAGGGCTACAGACACTCACTGTGCTGTATATAGAGCTACAGATACTCACTGTGCTGTATATAGGGCTACAGATAGTCACTGTGCTGTATATAGGGCTACAGATACTCACTGTGCTGTATATAGGATAGTCACTGTGCTGTATATAGGGCTACAGATACTCACTGTGCTGTATATAGGGCTACAGATAGTCACTGTGCTGTATATAGAGCTACAGATACTCACTGTGCTGTATATAGGGCTACAGATACTCACTGTGCTGTATATAGGGCTACAGATACTCACTGTGCTGTATATAGGGCTACAGATACTCACTGTGCTGTATATAGAGGCTACAGATACTCACTGTGCTGTATATAGGCTACAGATACTCACTGTGCTGTATATAGGGCTACAGATACTTCATTGGTACGTGCTGTATATAGGGCTACAGATACTCACTGTGCTGTATATAGAGCTACAGATACTCACTGTGCTGTATATAGGCTACAGATAGTCACTGTGCTGTATATAGGGCTACAGATACTCACTGTGCTGTATATAGGGCTACAGATACTCACTGTGCTGTATATAGGCTACAGATACTCACTGTGCTGTATATAGGCTACAGATACTCACTGTGTGTATATAGGGCTACAGATATCACTGTGCTGTATATAGGGCTACAGATAGTCACTGTGCTGTATATAGGGCTACAGATAGTCACTGTGCTGTATATAGGGCTACAGATATCACTGTGCTGTATATAGGGCTACAGATAAGTCACTGTGCTGTATATATAGAAGCTACAGATAGCTACTGTGCTGTGTATAGGGCTACAGATATCACTGTGCTGTTATAGGCTACAGATACTGTGCTGTATAAGGCTACAGATACTCACTGTGCTGTATATAGGGCTACAGATACTCACTGTGCTGTATATAGGGCTACAGATACTCACTGTGCTGTATATAGGAGCTACAGATACTCACTGTGCTGTATATAGGGCTACAGATACTCACTGTGCTGTATATAGGGCTACAGATACTCACTGTGCTGTATATAGGGCTACAGATACTCACTGTGCTGTATATAGGCTACAGATACTCACTGTGCTGTATATAGGGCTACAGATACTCACTGTGCTGTATATAGGGCTACAGATACTCACTGTGCTGTATATAGGGCTACAGATACTCACTGTGCTGTATATAGGCTACAGATACTCACTGTGCTGTATATGTAAGCTACAGATACTCACTGTGCTGTATATAGGGCTACAGATACTCACTGTGCTGTATATAGGGCTACAGATACTCACTGTGCTGTATATAGGGCTACAGATACTCACTGTGCTGTATATAGGGCTACAGATACTCACTGTGCTGTATATAGGCTACAGATAGTCACTGTGCTGTATATAGGGCTACAGATAGTCACTGTGCTGTATATAGGGCTACAGATACTCACTGTGCTGTATATATAGGCTACAGATACTCACTGTGCTGTATATAGGCTACAGATACTCACTGTGCTGTATATAGGCTACAGATAGTCACTGTGCTGTATATAGGGCTACATGATAGCTCACTGTGCTGTATATAGAGCTACAGATACTCACTGTGCTGTATATAGGGCTACAGATACTCACTGTGCTGTATATAGAGCTACAGATACTCACTGTGCTGTATATAGGGCTACAGATATCACTGTGCTGTATATAGGGCTACAGATACTCACTGTGCTGTATATAGGGCTACAGATACTCACTGTGCTGTATATAGGCTACAGATACTCACTGTGCTGTATATAGGGCTACAGATATCACTGTGCTGTATATAGGCTACAGATACTCACTGTGCTGTATATAGGCTACAGATACTCACTGTGCTGTATATAGGGCTACAGATACTCACTGTGCTGTATATAGGGCTACAGATATCACTGTGCTGTATATAGGAGATACAGATATAGCTCCACTGTGCTGTATATAGGGCTACAGATACTCACTGTGCTGTATATAGGGCTACAGATACTCACTGTGCTGTATATAGGGCTACAGATACTCACTGTGCTGTATATAGGGCTACAGATAGTCACTGTGCTGTATATAGGGCTACAGATACTCACTGTGCTGTATATAGGGCTACAGATAGTCACTGTGCTGTATATAGGGCTACAGATACTCACTGTGCTGTATATAGGGCTACAGATACTCACTGTGCTGTATATAGGGCTACAAGATAGTCACTGTGCTGTATATAGGGCTACAGATACTCACTGTGCTGTATATAGGGCTACAGATACTCACTGTGCTGTATATAGGGCTACAGATACTCACTGTGCTGTATATAGGCTACAGATACTCACTGTGCTGTTATATAGGCATACAGATAGCTCACTGTGCTGTATATAGGCTACAGATACTCACTGTGCTGTATATAGGGCTACAGATATCACTGTGCTGTATATAGGCTACAGATACTCACTGTGCTGTATATAGGGCTACAGATACTCACTGTGCTGTATATAGGGCTACAGATAGCTCACTGTGCTGTATATAGGGCTACAGATACTCCTGTGCTGTATATAGGGCTACAGATACTCACTGTGCTGTATATAGAGCTACAGATACCACTGTGCTGTATATAGGGCTACAGATATCCTGTGCTGTATATAGGGCTACAGATACTCACTGTGCTGTATATAGGGCTACAGATACTCACTGTGCTGTATATAGGGCTACAGATAGTCCACTGTGCTGTATATTAGGGCTACAGATACTCACTGTGCTGTATATAGAGCTACAGATACTCACTGTGCTGTATATAGGGCTACAGATACTCACTGTGCTGTATATAGGGCTACAGATACTCACTGTGCTGTATATAGAGCTACAGATAGTCACTGTGCTGTATATAGGGCTACAGATACTCACTGTGCTGTATATAGAGCTACAGATACTCACTGTGCTGTATATAGGGCTACAGATACTCACTGTGCTGTATATAGGGCTACAGATACTCACTGTGCTGTAATATAGGGCTACAGATACTCACTGTGCTGTATATAGGGCTACAGATACTCACTGTGCTGTATATAGAGCTACAGACACTCACTGTGCTGTATATAGGGCTACAGATACTCACTGTGCTGTATATAGAGCTACAGATACTCACTGTGCTGTATATAGGGCTACAGACACTCACTGTGCTGTATATAGAGCTACAGATACTCACTTTTGTGTATATAGGGCTACGGGATACTCACTGGTGTATATAGAGTACAGATACTCACTGTGCTGTATTGGGGCTACAGATACTCATGTGCTGTATATAGGGCTACAGAACTCACTGTGCTGTATATAGGCTCAGACACCCCACTGTGCTGTATATAGGGCTACAGATAGTCACGGGCTGTATATGGGCTCAGACATCACTGTGCTGTTATAGGGCTACAGATCTCACTGTGCTGTATATAGGGCACGATATCACTGTGCTGTATATAGGTGGGTAGATAGAGTCAAAACCCAGAATTCAGAGTCTCGAATTCAGACCAAGTCAGAGTCAAATCTCAGAGAGTCAGAGTCGAATCCGGGTCAGGTCAGAATTAGAGATCAGAGCGAATCTCAGAGAGTCAGAGTCAGAATCTCAAGTCTCAGAGAGTCAGAGCCCAGAATTCAGAGAGTCAGAGTCAGAATCTCAGAGAGTCAGAGTCAAAATTTCAGAATCGAGTCAGAATCTCAGAGAGTCAGAGTCAGAATCTCAGGGGTTCAGAGTCAAATCTAGAGAGTCAGAGTAGAATCTCAGAGGTCAGAGTCAGAATCCAAATTCAGAGCTCAGAATCTCAGAGTCAGAGTCAGAATCTCAGAGAGTCAGAGTCAAATTCAAGAGTCAGAGTCAAAATTTCCAGGGAGTCAGAGTCAGAATCTCAGAATTCAGAGTCTCAAAATCTCAAGAATCTCAGAGAGTCACAGTCAGAGTCAGAATCTCAGAGTCTCAGAGAGTCAGAGTCAAAATCTCAAAATTCAGAGTCAGAATCTCAGAGATCAGAGTCAGAATCTCAGAGAGTCAGAGTCAGAATCTCAGAATCTCAGATCTCAAAAATCTCAGAGTCTCAGAGAGTCAGAGTAAAAAGTCAGAATCTCAGAGAGTCAGAGTCAGAATCTCAGAGAGTCAGAGTCAGAGCAGAATCTCAGAGAGTCAGAGTCAGAGTCAGATCTCAGAGTCTCGAGTCAGAGCCAGAATCTCAGAGTCTCAGAGTCAGAATCTCAGAGAGTCAGAGTCAGAATCTCAGGGGAGTCAGAGGCAGAA
The DNA here is from genome assembly GCA_033576535.1 of Allobates femoralis. Taxonomy (NCBI): domain Eukaryota; kingdom Metazoa; phylum Chordata; class Amphibia; order Anura; family Aromobatidae; genus Allobates; species Allobates femoralis. The sequence goes on from JARQOC010000001.1 coordinate 11,777,296, forward strand.
TCTCAGAGAGTCAGAGTCAGAATCTCAGAATCTCAGAGTATCAGAATTCAGAGTCTCAGAGAGTCAGAGTCAGAGTCAGAATTCAAAAGTCTCAGGAGTCAGAGTCAGAGTCAGAATCTCAGATCTCAGAGGCAGGGGTCAAAATCTTCAGAATCTCAGAGTCTCAGAATCTCAGATTTCTCAGGGCCCAAGTCAGAACTCTCAGAGAGTCAGAGTCAGAATCTCAGAGAGTCAGAGTCAGAATCTCAGAGAGTCAGAGTCAAATCTCAGAGTCTCAGAGATTTCAAGTCAAAAATTCAGAGGGGTCAGAGTCGAATCTCAGAGAGTCAGAGTCAGAATCTCAGAGAGTCAGAGTCAGAATCTCAGAGTCAATTCAAATTCAAAGTCTCAGATCAGAATCTTAGAGAGTCAGAGTCAGAATCTCAGAGATCAGAGTCGAATCTCAAAAGAGTCAGAGTCAGAATCCTCAGAATTAGAGTCTCAGAATCTCAGAGCAGATCAAATCTCAGAGAGTCAGAGCAAATCTCAGAGAGTCGAGTCAGAACTCAGAATCTCGGGTTTCCTCAGAACTCAGAGTCTCAGAGAGCCCACAGTCAAAACAAAATTTCAGGTCTCAGAGAGTCAGAGTCAGAATCTCAGAATTCTCAGAGTCAGAATCTCAGAGAGTCAGAGTCAGAATCTCAGAGAGTCAAGTCAGAATCTCAGAATCCTCAGAGTCTCAGAATCTCAGAGTCTCAGAGAGTCAGAGTCAAAAGTCAGAATCTCAGAGAGTCAGAGTCAGAATCTCTAGAGAGTCAGAGTCAGAGGCAGAATCTCAGAGGTAGTCAGAGTCAGAATCTCAGAGTCTCAGAGTCAGAGTCAGAATCTCAGAATCTCAGAGTCTCAGAATCTCAGAGTCTCAGAGTCAGAGTCAGAATCTCAGAGAGTCAGAGTCAGAATCTCCAGATGAGTCAGAGTCAGAATCTCAGAGAGTCAGAGTCAGAATTTCAGAGAGTCAAGAGTCAGAATCTCAGAGAGTCAGAGTCTCAGAATCTCAGAGTCTCAGAGTCTCAGAGAGTCAGAGTCAGAGTCAGAATCTCAGGTCTCAGAGAGTCAGAGTCAGAATCTCAGAGAGTCAGAGTCAGAATCTCAGAATCTCAGAGTCTCAGAATCTCAGAGTCTCAGAGAGTCAGAGTCAAAGTCAGGAATCTCAGAGAGTCAGAGTCAGAATCTCAGAGAGTCAGAGTCAGAAATCTCAGGAGTCAGAGTCAGAATCTCAGAATCTCAGAGTCTCAGAATCTCAGAGTCTCAGAGAGAATCCAGCAGAGTCAGAATCTCAGAGTCTCAGAGAGTCCAGAGTCAGAATCTCAGAATCAGAGTCAGAATCTACAGAAGTCAGAGTCAGAATCTCGAGAGTCAGAGGTCAGAATCTCAGAATCTCAGAATCTCAGAGTCTCAAGAATCAGAGTCTAGAGTCAGAGTCAAAGTCCAGATCTCAGAGAGTCAGAGTCAGAATCTCAGAGGAGTCAATCAGAGGCAGAATCTCAGATGTCAGAGTCAGAGTCAGAATCTCAGAGACTCAGAGTCGAGCAGAATCTCAGAGTCTCAAGATCAGAATCTCAGAGAGTCAGAGTCAGAATCTCAGAGAGTCAGAGCAGAATCTCAAGAGTCGTCAGTAATCTCAGAATTCAGAGTATCAGAATCTCAGAGTCTCAGAGAGTCAGAGTCAAGTCAATCTCAGAGTCTCAGAGATTCAGAGGTCAGAGTCGAATCTCAGAGTCTCAGAGAGTCAGAGTCAGAATCTCAGAATCTCAGAGTCTCAGAATCTCAGAGTCTCAGAGTTCAGAGTCAGAATCTCAGAGAGTCAGAGTCAGAATCTCAGAAGAGTCAGAGTCAGAATCTCAGAGAGTCAGAGTCAGAATCTCAGAGTCTCAGAGAGTCAGATCAGAATCTCAGAGAGTCCAGAGTCAGAATCTCAGAGATCAGAGTCAGAATCTCAGAGATCCAAGAGTCAGAATCTCAGAGAGTCAGATCAGAATCTCAGAGTCTCAGAGTCAGAACTAGAGATCAGAGTCTGAATCTCAAGAGAGTCAGAGTCAGAATCTCAGAGAGTCAGAGTCAGAATCTCAGAACTCAGAGTCCAAAATCTCAGAGTCAGAGTCAGAATCTCAAGAGTCAGAGTCAGAATCTCAGAGAGTCAGAGTCAGATCTCAGAATCTCAGAGTCTCAAATTCAGTCTCAGAGATCCAGTCAGAGTCAGAATCTCAGAGTCTCAGAGAGTCAGAGTCAGAATCTCAGAATCCAGAGTCAGAATCTCAGAGAGTCAGAGTCAGAATCTCAGAGAGTCAGAGTCAGATCTCAGAATCTCAGAGTCTCAGAATTCAGAGTCTCAGAGAGTCAGAGTCAAAGTCAGAATCTCAGAGAGTCAGAGTCAGAATCTCAGAGAGTCAGTCAGAGGCAGAATCTCAGAGAGCAGAGTCAGAGTCAGAATCTCAGATCTCAGAGTCAAGTCAGAATCTCAGAATCTCAGAGTCTCAGAATCTCAGAGTCTCAGAGTCAGAGTCAGAATCTCAGAGAGTCAGAGTCAGAATCTCAGAGAGTCCAGAGTCAGATCTCAGAGAGAGTCAGAATTTCAGAGAGTCAGAGTCAGAATTCAGAGAGTCAGAAGTCTCAGAATCCAGAGTCCAGAGTCTCAGGAGTCAGAGTCAGAGTCAGAATCTCAGAGTCTCAGAGAGTCAGAGTCAGAATACTCAGAGAGTCAGAGTCGAATCTCCAAGAACTCAGAGTCCAGAATCTCAGAGTCTCAGAGAGTCAGAGTCAAAGTCAGAATCTCAGAGAGTCAGAGAGAATCTCAGAGAGTCCAGAGTCAGAGGCAGAATCTCAGAGAGTCAGAGTCAGAATCTCAGAGTCTCAGAGTCAGAGTCAGAATCTCAGAGTCTCAGAGTCAGAATCTCAGAGAGTCAGAGTCAGAATCTCAAAAGTCAGAGGCAGAATCTCAGAGATCAGGTCAGAATCTCAGAATCTCAGAGTCTCAGAATCTCAGAGTCTCAGAGTCTCAGAGAGTCAGAGTCAGATCAGAATCTCAGAGTCTCAGAGAGTCAGAGTCAAGTCAGAATCCCAGAGTCTCAGAGAGTCAGAGTCAGAATCCAGAATCTCAGAGTCTCAGAATCTCAGAGTCTCAGAGTCAGAGTCAGAATCTCAGAGAGTCAGAGTCAGAATCTCAGAGAGTCAAAGTCAGAATCTCAGAGAGTCAGAGTCAGAATCTCAGAGAGTCAGAGTCTCAGAATCTCAGAGTCTCAGAGTCTCAGAGAGTCAGAGTCAGAGTCAGAATCTCAGAGTCTCAGAGAGTCAGAGTCAGAATCTCAGAGAGTCAGAGTCAGAATCTCAGAGAGTCAGAGTCAGAATCTCAGAGAGTCAGAGTCAGAGTCAGAATCTCAGAGTCTCAGAGTCAGAGTCAGAATTCAGAGTCTCAGAGTCAAGAATCTCAGAGAGTCAGAGTCAGAATCTCAAAGAGTCAAGGCAGAATCTCAGAGAGTCAGAGTCAGAAGTCAGAATCTCAGAGAGTCAGAGTCAGAATCTCAGAGAGTCTCAGAGTCAGAATCTCAGAGTCTCAGAGAGTCAGAGTCAGAATCTCAGAGATCAGAGTCAAATCTCAGAGAGTCAGAGTCAGAATCTCAGAGAGTCAGAGTCAGAATCTCAGATCATGATCTCAGATCAATGGTCAGAGTAACGAATCGGTGTTCAGAGGTCAGAACTCAAGATCAGGGGTCAGAATCCAGGAGTCCAGATGATCAAATTCAAATCCAGGTCAGATCTCAATCTCAAGAGTCACAGTCGAGTCAGAATCTCAGAGCTCAAGAGTCAGTCGAATTCAGATTCAGAGTCAGAACTCAGAAGTCAGAGTCAGAACTCAGAAGTCGAGCAAATCTCAGAATCTCAGAGTCTCAGAATCTCAGAGTCAATCTCAGAATCTCAGTCTCAGAATCTCAGAGTCTCAGAGAGTCAGAGTCAAAGTCAGAATCTCAGAGAGTCAGAGTCAGAATCTCAGAGAGTCAGAGTCAGAGGCAGAATCTCAGAGAGTCAGAGTCAGAGTCAGAATCTCAGAGTCTCAGAGTCAGAGTCAGAATCTCAGAGTCTCAGAGTCAGAATCTCAGAGAGTCAGAGTCAGAATCTCAAAGAGTCAGAGGCAGAATCTCAGAGAGTCAGAATCTCAGAGTCTCAGAATCTCAGAGTCTCAGAGTCTCAGAGAGTCAGAGTCAGAGTCAGAATCTCAGTGTCTCAGAGAGTCAGAGTCAGAGTCAGAATCTCAGAGTCTCAGAGAGTCAGAGTCAGAATCTCAGAATCTCAGAGTCTCAGAGTCAGAGTCAGAATCTCAGAGAGTCAGATTCAGAATCTCAGAGAGTCAGAGTCAGAATCTCAGAGAGTCAGAGTCAGAATCTCAGAGAGTCAGAGTCAGAATCTCAGAGAGTCAGAGTCTCAGAATCTCAGAGTCTCAGAGAGTAAGAGTCAGAGTCAGAATCTCAGAGTCTCAGAGAGTCAGAGTCAGAATCTCAGAGAGTCAGAGTCAGAATCTCAGAGAGTCAGAGTCAGAGTCAGAATCTCAGAGTCTCAGAGTCAGAGTCAGAATCTCAGAGTCTCAGAGTCAGAATCTCAGAGAGTCAGAGTCAGAATCTCAGAGAGTCAGGGGCAGAATCTCAGAGAGTCAGAGTCAGAATCTCAGAATCTCAGAGTCTCAGAATCTCAGAGTCTCAGAATCTCAGAGAGTCAGAGTCAGAGTCAGAATCTCAGAGTCTCAGAGAGTCAGAGTCAGAGTCAGAATCTCAGAGTCTCAGAGAGTCAGAGTCAGAATCTCAGAATCTCAGAGTCTCAGAATCTCAGAGTCTCAGAGTCAGAGTCAGAATCTCAGAGAGTCAGAGTCAGAATCTCAGAGAGTCAGAGTCAGAATCTCAGAGAGTCAGAGTCAGAATTTCAGAGAGTCAGAGTCAGAATCTCAGAGAGTCAGAGTCTCAGAATCTCAGAGTCTCAGAGTCTCAGAGAGTCAGAGTCAGAGTCAGAATCTCAGAGTCTCAGAGAGTCAGAGTCAGAATCTCAGAGAGTCAGAGTCAGAATCTCAGAGAGTCAGAGTTAGAATCTCAGAGAGTCAGAGTCAGAGTCAGAATCTCAGAGTCTCAGAGTCAGAGTCAGAATCTCAGAGTCTCAGAGTCAGAATCTCAGAATTTCATGAAATAATTTAAAAAAAATGCGTGGGGCTCTGCGCAATTTCTATTTCTAGCCAGGTACAGCTAAGCAGCTGGGGGCTGGAATCCGCAGCGCAGGGATGCCCAAGCTTTCTGGGCACCCCCGCTGCAAATTGCAGCCCGCAGCCGCCCCAGAAGATGGTGCGTTCATTGAAGCACCATCCTCTGGCGCTGAACCCCGCTCTTCCAGCGGCCCTGGTGGCGGTGGCACGCTGGGTAATAAAGAGGTTAGGGCCAGCTTTGTATTATCAGCTGGCCCTAAGCCCGAAATTTATGGCGGTCACGCCAATATTAGACATGACCGCCATGAATTTCTATTAAATTGTTTTAAAAAAAAACACAACACAGAGAAAATTTTTTATTAGAAATAAAAAAAAAAGCCATTAGGGACTCCATCTTTAATTGAAAAAAATCCTCTTCCGTCCGACGCAGTCCAAAATGCGATGTCCTCTCTGCTCATCCCTGTGCATAGATATAGATGTCTATGCACAGGGAATGAGCAGACTGAGAACAATCTCAGCACTGCTACATCAGGCAGCAGGCGGGCTCTAGGACCCTGGAGCTGTGGCAGCCAGCACACAGAGCAGACAGGACTCTTATCTGTGCAAGTTTCCCAGTGATTACTTGCACAGTAAACGAGTCCAATGCAAATCAATGGCAAAACTAGGATTGCTTCAGGCTGAAGCTTCCGAGACACATCTGCGATTTGTAAATCTCACACTACTCGCTATTACTCGCTTCCCCATTCATTAACATTGGACTCGCTAGACTCGCAACGAGTAGCGAGTCCCGGGCTCGGACTCGCTAGAGTCAAGCGATTCCGAGTAATTTAGGATTTGCCCATCACTACTTCTAAAGAGATTAAAGGTGAATGTCAAGCTCATGGAACATCAGTGTCAGATCGCACCATCCGTTATTGTTTCAGCCAAAGTACACTTATGGGAGAAGACCAAGAAGGACACCATTGTTGAAAAAAAAAATCATAAAAAAGCCAGACTGGAATTTGCCAAACTACATGCTGACAAGCTACAATGCTTCTCGGAGAATGTCCTATGGACAAATGAGTAATTCGCTCCTTCATCAGGAATAGCAAACATCTTATATCAGCATATCAAGAAAAGAACACTGTCCCTACTGTGACACATGGAGGAGGCTCTGTTATTTTCTGGGGCTGCATTGCTGCATCTCGCACAGGTTGTCTTGAATCTGTGCAGGGTACGATGACATGTCAAGACTATTAAGGAATTCTAGAGAGAAATGTGCTGCCCAGTGTCAGAAAGCTTCGTCTCAGTCACAGGTTATGGGTCTTGCAACAGGATAATGACCCAAAACACATGACCAAAAACACCCAAGAATGGCTAAGAGGAAAACATTGTAGTATTCTGAAGTGGCCTCTATGAGCCCTGACCTAAATCCTATTGAGCATCTTTGGAAAGAGCTGAAACATGGAAAAGGTGACCTTCACACACCAGACAACTGGAGCAGTTTGCTCTTGAGGAGTCGCCAAAATCCCTGTGGAAAGGTGCAGAAGTCTCATTGACAGTTATAGGAGTCATTTCATTGCAGTGATTACCTTGTAGTTGTACAAAAAATGTGTGACTTTTGGGGATTTTATGCTAGTCATGGCAAACTTTGTCAATTTTCTATTCAAAAGTGGACACAGGTTTGGAAACAGATAAAGATCCTCCACTTATTCATCAAGATCCAAAAGTGCAGCATTTCTAATGGCTCAGGCTGGGATTGAAAACTCTCCTCTGGACATTCAGTTGGGTCCACCATGTTGGGCAAGAACGAGAAAGCCTTTAATACCATAATAAGGTTGGAAGAATACTTGTTGCCAAAATGTTGAGGTCAGTAGTACCCACAAGTACCTCTTTGTGAAAATTTCAATTGAAACATTTTGGTACTAAAATAATTGCCATAGTCACAACATATTCCAAATCATCAGTCTTTATAGATGATTCTAGTGACCAAAAGAACAATGCCATTCTTGTTTTGACATCATGATGTAAGGCCTTAATGGTATGTTTCACCAGAGGCTCAGTCAACACCGCAGGTGACACATGTAGCGACGTCACAACATCACAATGTGCTATACTGAAGATAACGCTGGAAGAATTGGGCAAACTGGAGATCCAGAAGAGGATGTTCATAATAACTAAAGCACTGAAGGTGTGTCAAGCCTCAGGATTTCATCCGGTGATTTTCTGCTCTGGAGTCTACTTCCTTCTGCTTTTTTGACTGAGGCTGGTTTGATATTTGACACACCCCTCCAGGGCCTTAGAATACTCGGAAGAGGGTTTTGAGGCTTCTTCACGGAAGTCACAGGGGTCGAGATCCGGCTCCGTTACCCTGGTGGTGTCATTAAAAGTTTGGTGCGGGTGACTCTCGATCTCTTACGGAATGTCATGTGGCGTGGAGGGTTTATTTGGACAGGGATGATTGGACTTGGGGATACGTGTTAATTTTACGTGACGCCACCCGCAGGTTGTGGCTATAGATGCCCGCCGCTGCACAACAGTTCCTCTGGGGGCCGATGGTAGGGAGGCAGCAGTGTTGTAAAACCCTCTACGGGTATGGCTGACCCCCAGGGTAGCAGAAGGTACCTGAGTGAGTTGGTAGTTGTGTTTCTGGTGCTCACGACACGTTAAGAAATTTCACAGACACAGTGGGTTGTAGTCTTTAGGTCTTTTTCTCACAGTCTCAGTGCAACAGTCCGCTGAGCACTGGGTTCTCGGAGGCAAGGATCCAGCTACTCCCGGATAGGATGACACATAACCGGTACCCCTTCTCTTTCCTTCCTTTTCTGTCTCACATTGCGCTTGCTTCGCCCTCCTGCCCGAGCTCTGAGCCAGTAGCTGTTGGCTTGACCTGCAGTATCTCCCCTTAGTCCTATGGTTGCCACCTTTTCAGCAGATGTGTGCGGTTGTCGATTGTGTCACTATGGAAGTACCACAGTCCCTGGGTTGCTAGCTGAACCTTGCCTGTCTTCTCCACTAGTCTTGAGGTTCCAGGTGCTCTTTTTATTCGGCCTAGTCCCTCCACTGCCTTGCACTTGACAATGGATACGAGTCCCATTGGTGGATTGTTCACTACTCGTGCCACTTGGACACCCTCTTCCTCCTGGAGCCACCTGGTTCTCTTTCTATGCTCCTCAGTCTGGCCTCAGGACTAGCTCCCACTAGCTCCAGTCCTCTGAATACTTCTCTCTAGTTCTTTTCCTTCTGTGACAGGCTTTCTTTCTCTAGCTTCCCTCCAATTCGATTCTGGCTGCTTTACACTCCTTTTCTCTCTGTGCAGCTCAACTCTCCTCTATGCTGTTGAACTATCTCTACCCCTTTCTAGATCTTTCCCACTTTATTTATACCCTCTTTCACATGTCCCACATCATCTGTGTGCTTCCTAACTTCACTCCTCCCAGGTGCTCCCTCTAACTACTTTCACTCCACCCATCCCTGCTATCATGGTCCCTAGTGTGTGGTCTGGGTGTCCCGGCACCGGTCTGTGCCCCTCTTACCCAAGAGTGGGATACTACACCCTAACAGGGGTTTAGTACCTCTGTGGCGACTGGATCCGCAGGGGCGCCACATATTTACCCTGTGCGCTCTCATTGCTCTTTCTTACACATTACTTCTGATTTCTGTTAGGTTGGTAATAGGTTTTCCTTGCTTGCATTTATTTCTCCTTTGTCCACTTGTGGCCATGTTTTATGTTTACCCACCTTTTTGTTTTAGTCAACCACTGCACTATTTCCCTATCCTGGTTAGTTGTTTGTAGCCACTTCCCCTCTGGTTCCTTTAGGAACGAGAAACCGCTTAATGGCATTTTACGGAACCAGATCCAATGTGTGGCTTTCTAGTTGTACATCTAGGGACTTTTAGTCTGTACGTGAAACAATTGGTCATGGGTGTGCAGCTAGGGACTTCTAGTCTGTACAAGAAACAGTAGGTCATGGGTGTGGTTTCAGTGGTTTTGCCTCCTTTTCTCCCTTTAACTGTGCATGAGTTTATATGTGCCTTACATTGCAACAGCGAGAAATCAGATGGCTGGGTAGGTAGCTATGGTGTGGAACAAATGAGTTTTAGGTATAAAGACTATTCATTTTCAGAAGTCTACATTTATTATGGTATGGGGTCTTAAGAGACCCCAGAAAATTATATGACTCGTTGATTTGCAAATGATCAATGCAAATCAAATTTCCCGGCTAAATTTCAGAAAAACTGTAAAATTTAAGTTCAATTTTTACTAGTTAATTTTGAAATCCATGCAATCAACTATGCAGCCAATCAAAAATGAACCTTCTGCCATGTTACATATGTTCTTATGGCCACTTTACACGTCCCAACATTGTTTCGATGTTGGATACAACGCCGCGGGAGCGCGCACTTTTTTGCTAGAAATCCCAGATCGCATAGGAGGTGATATCGGCAGGCAACACAACTGCGATGTCTACGCCCCCCTTGTACGTGCGACCCAGGAACGACCGTTTAACATGGGAGTGAATAGGGGAAGTTGTGCTCCAAATCGTTGTTGAGCTTTCACACAGCATGATCCGGCCAGATTGTCCATCCAATATCGGGCGGTTGGAGAGCCTGCTCATTTCTTCCCCGATATCGTTTTGGCATTGTTCTTGCGTCCCATTGGGCATTTACACCACACAACGCACGAACGATATCGGGGCCAACGCACGACCCACGTGACTTTTTATTGGAGTTGGACGCCGATATCGGGACGTGTAAAGTGGCCATTAGGATTTGTCTTCTAAACACCAACTAGAAAAGATTGTATTGGTAAAGTTTCAGAGTTGGGTCGACGGCACAGGGCAAAGAGATCATTATGTGACAACTGATGTCTCCTGAGGGAAATCTGACAGAGGAGTTCACATTTCAAAGTCAAAGAGAAGCAGCGGAGGAAAGAAACAGGTAGGTGACAGATAAATCACAGCTACCTGCTGCTTCAATAAGTAGAAGGAACAAAAAACAGATATCCAATGAAGAAAGGATCGTAAAAATATGGAAGAGTGAGAAGATCCATGTCATCTTCTAGTCTATAGAGCAAGAGATCTGATATAGGAAAATACATGAAACCTGCAAACCAGAACTCATTCTGCCTCTTAGTAAAAATTCCATGGATTGGAATTTATTTTTGTACAACTTGAACCAACCGAGGATCTACAAAGCTTTGAACATTGAGGCGGAATATATTTTTTAAATGGAGATCAGATTTAGGGCTACAGGTAGGATGACGGTATTATATAGATCTAGTAAAGATTTAGTAAAGTAACATAAGATTTAAAAATAAAAGTTGACATATCCAGTTTCTAGTTTTATTTTATAACATATCACACACAACTTAAAGTAATCAAGCCCCCCTGCCGCCTGAGCCACACAGTGTGGAGCTGGGGGAGGTTGGGAAGTTCTGTCAGTAGCTAGCACTGCCACCCCTGCAGCCGCAAGTGATGACCGGGGGGAGGTGGGGTTGCTATCTGCGCCGCCACCGCGCCACTGGTCTGTCTATGCAGCAAGGGGAGGGGCTGTGTCTTACCGCAGCCAGCGGCGCCCGTCAGGCAGGAAGAGGCTGTATGGATATGGCGCCGCCCCCTTCTGCACAGCCGCTCCCCCTGGCAGCTTGCCGCCTGAGTTAATGGGCTCACACTGTCCAATGGATGGTGCGGCCCTGGGTGAATGCGAACTATAAAGTTCAAGATCCATACCACAAACCCAGTATCTATGCACGGACCCTGAAAAATGGACTTCTCTAAGAAGTCTGTGTTATTGTTTGGGTTCACCCAGAGGTGAATTAAAACAGTGATTAACTAGTTAAATCTTACTTACTGAGCTTCTGTTCTGCTCTCACACTTGTTTCCGGGTCTGCTCATTAAGTCTCATACATATAATTCCCCAGCCACCATATGTGATTGGTTGCATTCAGACACCCTGTGTGCTGGCATCTGTGACTGGTTGCCCTGAACACACACACACACACAAATACACATACACACGTAAAAATAAATAACTGAAAAAAAATGCGTAGGTGACTCGTCCCTGGCGGGGACTGTGGCGCCCCGCAACGAGTGCGTCACAAGGGAGTATTGCAGCCGCAATATTCTCTTGACAAAGCAGTGCAATAGTTAACTCTGAGATCCAACCCAACATACAACACCTAGAACAGAGGACCAATCCTAGGTCCTGGTGGGTGGAGTGTTAGGGTAGTGAAGAGAACATAATAATCTAGACAGAACAGAACAGTAGAGTCTGGAATCTAGAGAGGACCTAGAACACAGAACTTGGAGAGGAGCGGGGGCTCCGCACCCCGTGCGGGCCCCTGGGCCGTCACCGGTCGGGTGTCAGCACCTGAGGCCTTAACCACCGGGAATGGGCATAGCTACACGGGTTCCCAAAAGACTCCCGTGCCCACAACTCACAGCCGGTTCACTGGTACCGAAGCTGGCAGCAGTTCACCTCTGTCACGCGAACCAGCCCCGTGGAGGAGCAGCTTTATAGGAGCACCCCACCACCAGCCAGTTTCCAGTCGTCTAACCAGCGGTGTACCCACTGAGGGACCCAAGGCTCCCCAAAGAATCCAGAACGTACAGCATGGATAGGGCATTGAAGCAGCCTCCCCGTACCCGACCTGGTATTCCTGGGCGACGCTGGCAAAACAAGAGAAGCTAAGGAGGTAGAGAGGAGGTACACTGCGGATCTCTGAGGAGCACTATCACTGCTGAGTCCACCCGGTCTTCTACTCAACCACTGTAAGCCATGTACTGCCTGCTGGTTACAGTAAAGAACCGTTGCAGAGACTAACTGTGTCCGTGTCTCCTTATGAACTGTCCGTCATGAACTAAAGGTAACCGCAGCTGCCGCACAACATCTTGAGCAGCTCCAGCCCCCCGGGGATCACCGCTCAGCCTGTGGGGAGCGTAACATCTTGCTGCTGTCCATCACCCCGGGAGGTTCCGCAGCGTCGGTAGTCCTTACCGAATCTACTCATAGGTGGCGTCACGAAGAAAACAAATTAAAACCCCTTTTAATCTGTTCCCGTAAGACGACCTCAATTTTGATCTGCACTACACCGGGCCCCCCCACTACCGGCAGGCGCGGTCCACCCGTGACAAGGAAGGAGAAGAATCGCCTGTCTAAACCGGGAGTAACCCTGGCCCCTGGTGTGCGTCAGAAAATGGCGTCACGAACAGGATACGAGCAGGCCCGTTACCCAACGGGTATGTTGTGCTTAAACTGGACTTTATTGTCTACAATTGGACTTTGTTCGTCCCTAAAAGAACTTTCCCGCCTTTACACCATTGGGTCAAGATGGCGCCCAAGATGGCGTTCCCGCCACAAGAAGCCGCCACGTGAAGCCCAAGAGTGAGTCAACCCCCCCCCCTCACTGTGGGAGGGCTAAGGACGAAAGGCGCCAAACTCTTTGTCCGCCCTGATTGCTCGAATCAACCATGGGGGCGGATCCCAAAGACTTTTCCCACGATTGGACTACAAAAGCCCAGCGGAAATGGGAGTGTCATACCTAGACACACCGACAGAGAGAGAAGACATCTTCACCAGCTCTACGAGAACGTCTTACCGGTTGATCGGGTGTGGTTTCCCTCCAAAGAAGAATGGCCAGCATGAGACTCCAAGACCTGATGCAGGAGGTCGAGGCGGAGGCCAGAGCAGCCATCAGCCAACCGGGTCCGGATCCTGCCTTTACCATAGACGGCAGCCCCGACTTCTGGCTAGAGGCTCTACAAGACCTCCGGGTGCGGTTACTAGAGACAGTGGAATGGACGATCCGTAGCTGGAGCGCGACCCTAGGCAGACGACTACACCATGCGATGCAGCAGAGCCGACCGGGTGCAGCTTCTCCAAGCCCAGACGACGTCACCAGCTTCTCGACCGCCTCACCCTCGCCTACCACCTGTCCTGCTCCGTCACCTGAGCCAATAGACTGTGTCATTCCGGTGGAGGCCGCAACTCGACCCGTTCCAGCGACCAACATCGCAACCGATTCCGTTCTTGAGCCGGAGCTCATAACACGCTCCATGGAAGAACTCGATCTCTACCAGGTTCCACCTGCGGAACCCACGACTAGTTTCCACACTACCGAGACTGTCGCTTGTTTCTCCCTTGAACCGGAGGCCTCCTCTGCAACTACAGAGGCCTACCTGGTAACCGGGATTGAAACACCACTTCCTACTGCTACAGAAGAAGAGGCAGGCAGCCTGGAAGTCCTGCACAACGACCCCGAGGAGAACCTTGCAGCACAGCCACCCACCGATACAGAGGATTCCATCCCATCATCTTCGCCAGCCGAGCAGCCTGATGTAGTCATCAAGGGAGATGACGAGGAGGTCTACAGTTCACCTGAGGATCTCGACACCAGGTTCGTCTGGGGAGACACAAGGAACCCTTTTGCCGGGCGATCAGCTCGGGTGCACTGGTCGGGTGCCACCGCAACAGTATCCCCTCCGGTCCCGTTGAACCGGGCTCCATCCCAGACTGCCCACCAAGCTCGAGCGGTACAACAACCAGCACGCCGTAGTGACTTTATCCACACGCCGCATCACTCCGACGAAGAGGTACGTCGCATCCGGAGAGACGAGTGGCACACTCGACTGCAAGCCACTATGCAGGCTCGTGCCGAGGCCCGCCGCCAATCTCCACTGCCTGAACTATTCCGTAAAACCGGGTGGGTAAGCACATTTAACTTGTCCACCGGGTGGGGATTCGTATGGGAGGAGGGTGCGAGTACTGAAGTGTTTGTGGGGCGCTGTGATGTGGAATCGCACCTACCGCGAGGCCATCCAAACCGAGACTTGTATAGAGGGGACATTGTAACCTATGAGCGCCATATATGCCGTGATGGGTGGTTCGCCATACGAGTCCGGAACACTGCCCTCCATAAGTGACTGTTGTTGTTTGAACTTTGCTATTAAACGAGACTTCTTCCTGTTGCACCGTTAATCACTAACCGTGTGATCTTGCGGCTACAGCCTGGACTCTAGTTAAAGTACAGCCGACCGCCCGCCGGGTCCGCACAAAGTGATTACCTGTTTCTTTGCTTATATCACCAAAGCATATTTTTACCTGTTTTTCTATTTTAATAAAAGTGTGTCATATATGTATAAAAATGTAAAAACCTCTGTAATGTGAGTAGTTTGACGCTTGGGGACAAGCTGATTTAACCAAGGGGGAGTGTGGCGCCCCGCAACGAGTGCGTCACAAGGGAGTATTGCAGCCGCAATATTCTCTTGACAAAGCAGTGCAATAGTTAACTCTGAGATCCAACCCAACATACAACACCTAGAACAGAGGACCAATCCTAGGTCCTGGTGGGTGGAGTGTTAGGGTAGTGAAGAGAACATAATAATCTAGACAGAACAGAACAGTAGAGTCTGGAATCTAGAGAGGACCTAGAACACAGAACTTGGAGAGGAGCGGGGGCTCCGCACCCCGTGCGGGCCCCTGGGCCGTCACCGGTCGGGTGTCAGCACCTGAGGCCTTAACCACCGGGAATGGGCATAGCTACACGGGTTCCCAAAAGACTCCCGTGCCCACAACTCACAGCCGGTTCACTGGTACCGAAGCTGGCAGCAGTTCACCTCTGTCACGCGAACCAGCCCCGTGGAGGAGCAGCTTTATAGGAGCACCCCACCACCAGCCAGTTTCCAGTCGTCTAACCAGCGGTGTACCCACTGAGGGACCCAAGGCTCCCCAAAGAATCCAGAACGTACAGCATGGATAGGGCATTGAAGCAGCCTCCCCGTACCCGACCTGGTATTCCTGGGCGACGCTGGCAAAACAAGAGAAGCTAAGGAGGTAGAGAGGAGGTACACTGCGGATCTCTGAGGAGCACTATCACTGCTGAGTCCACCCGGTCTTCTACTCAACCACTGTAAGCCATGTACTGCCTGCTGGTTACAGTAAAGAACCGTTGCAGAGACTAACTGTGTCCGTGTCTCCTTATGAACTGTCCGTCATGAACTAAAGGTAACCGCAGCTGCCGCACAACATCTTGAGCAGCTCCAGCCCCCCGGGGATCACCGCTCAGCCTGTGGGGAGCGTAACATCTTGCTGCTGTCCATCACCCCGGGAGGTTCCGCAGTGTCGGTAGTCCTTACCGAATCTACTCATAGGTGGCGTCACGAAGAAAACAAATTAAAACCCCTTTTAATCTGTTCCCGTAAGACGACCTCAATTTTGATCTGCACTACACCGGGCCCCCCCACTACCGGCAGGCGCGGTCCACCCGTGACAAGGAAGGAGAAGAATCGCCTGTCTAAACCGGGAGTAACCCTGGCCCCTGGTGTGCGTCAGGACCGTGGAGTACTTGGTACTGGGTCCTGTCGTAGTCGTCTGGGGCTGCGGGATGTTACGGTGGCATGACCCGGTCAGTGATCCCCTCGTCGGGTCGATCAGTAAAAAGGGGTATTAGAAAAATGGAGAAAAATAAAATAAAAATTTAAACACAAGAGAGTGTCGTGACGCCTGTGAAATGCGGCCGGTATAGCTGCTGCAGTTGGGTCCTCTGGGGATGATGGGAGTAGCAGTGAAGATGGTTCAGCTCTCCATGGGAAGAGCAGGTCCCCAGAGCAACCGTAAAGTTTATGAATGTGCTGGGGAATAGTAGGCAAGCGGGGCTGTGCTACTGTCAGAGTTCAAAGTCACACTCATGCAGGCCACTGCTACCAGTTAGGCGGATTAATCTACCTCTCTTCAACCTGGTTTACTTCACTTTCTTGGCAGATGGTTACAATACAGTACAGTTGCGGCTCCAGTAGGTTCATAGCAGCCGAAAAGGCTCATCCGAATCACCCCCTTTCATGGGCTTCTCAGTCTGTCCGCATGCTAGCTATGATCAAGCTGCCACAGGCTTTTTGGTGGGCGACCTGCTGGGTCCCCTAGTACGGCGGCCTTCTTTTTCCTGTGCCAGAGGTTGGGTCGCAGGACATAAAGACCCTGCACCCCGCCGGTGTTTGTGGTTAGAGTGTAGAGCTTCCTGGCCACTTCAGCAGAGGCAACACCCTGGTTCCGGCCCAGTCCCTCCATGTGCCCGCTAATTCGAGAACATCAAAGACTCATTCTGACTCTCACTTCGGTCTGCAGCCCAGAACCCAGACAAGCCTGATGGTGGCTCAGGCCACCAGGTCCATATCCTTTCAGTCCCCTGTGATGTTCTCGCCTCTCCTTCTGACTGAACTTGACTCTCTGGTGTCACTTGGCTGACTGGCTCACTGAACTTGGTGTTGTCTAGTTTTGTTGCCTCCCCTGACCGGGTCCTGTCCTATCTTTCCCACCCTCCACTTGGCTCCTCCCACCATCCCGTTGCTGGGCATAGAGTCCCTAGTCTTGGGATCGAGTTATGTGTTGGGTGTGTGTTTGGGGTGACCATACTTACCGATCCTGGATACTGCGCCATCTGGTGGTGACCGGTCCACAGGGACGCCAAATAGGGGTCCCCTATAATTCTTATTTTCAGCGCAGATAAGGCAGACAGTAGCAGCCTGCAGCCCCGATTTGTACATATTACATTAGCTGATTATCAAACATGGGGGACCCCACGCAAGGTTTTTTAAGTATTTAAGCAAATAATTTATAAATTGCCGTGGAGTCCCCACATTTTTATTATCAGCCAAAATAAAGCACACAGCTGGGGGGTTGGCATTCTCACCCTGGGAAGGCACATTGTTTTTGTCTACATCCCAGGGTAAGGATAGCATCGCACATTCATTAATAGGGACAAATCCTATTCCTAATTCTTTTTCAGACTCTTCTCGATTGCCCTGATGCGTGTACAATCAGGGAAAGAGAAGGGGTTAATGACAGCTGAAAATTGACAGCTGTCATCAAGCCCTGGATTAGTAATGATCAGGTCTTTATGAGACCCCCACATTACCAATTCTGTAAGTAAATAGTTAAAAAACACACAGAAAAAATATTTATTTGAAATAAAACACACAGAGAGGTTATAATCCAGTGACCATTCACCGCAAGGACTGCTCTCACACTGACTGAGCCTCCACTGTGAGAGCAATAATGACACGTCCCTCCAGGGCCTTAGGTTACTTGGAATCGGGCTTTGAGGCTTCATCACAGGAGTCCCAAGGGTCGAGACCCGGCTCCATGACCTTGGCGGTGTCATTAAAAATTCGGTGCGGGTGGCTCTCTCTCTTAGGGAAGGTCATGTGGCATGGTGGGTTCATTTGGACAGGGATGACCAGACTTGGGGATACTTGTTAATTTTACGTAACGCCATCTGCAGGCTGTGGCTATAGATGGCCGCCGCTGCATAACAGTTCCTCTGGGTGCCAATGGTAGGGAGGCAGCAGTGTTATTAAGCCCTCTATGGGTAGGGCTGACCCCCAGGGCAGTAGAAGTTACCTGAGTGAGTTGATAGTTGTGTTTCTGGTGCTCATGATCAGATACAGTGCTCTCCCGCAGGAACAATCTCGTCCTTACCCTGACCTGGACCTACTGTAGTGTACGTTGCCTGGGTGTCCTGGCACCAGTCTGTGCCCTTCTTACCCGAGAGTGGGATACTTCACCCTAACAGGAGTGCAGTACCTCTGTGGCGACTGAATCCGCAGGGGCGCCACAATGACATCACCTGAGATCAAAGCTGCGTATCTCACTGATGTCACCGCTCTTATAGCTGAGGTTCCATCATTGTGAGAACGGTCCTTGCGGTGAATGGTCACTGTAATATAACCTACACCGTGATGTAGCAGAGTCAATTGAGTTTTGCAAGACATCCTATTGTTGATTTACCATCGATGCTGGGTATGTTTAGGAGCTAATAAATGTGCAAAAGAGGGTTGTCTACAGTCATGGCCATAAATATTGACACCCCTGCAATTCTGTCTGATAATACTCAGTTTCTTCCTGAAAATGATTGCAATCACAAATTCTTTGGTATTATTATCTTCATTTAATTTGTCTTCAATGAAAAAACACAAAAAGAATTGTCCTAAAGCCAAATTGGATATAATTCCGCACGAAACATAAAAAAGGGGGTGGACAAAAGTATTGGCACTGTTAGAAAAATCATGTGATGCTTCTCTAATTTGTGTAATTAACAGCACCGGTAACTTACCTGTGGCACCTAACAGGTGTTGGCAATAACTAAATCACACTTGCAGCCAGTTGACATGGATTAAAGTTGACTCAACCTCTGTCCTGTGTCCTTGTGTGTACCACATTGAGCATGGAGAAAAGAAAGAAGACCAAAGAACTGTCTGAGGACTTGAGAAACCAAATTGTGATGAAGCATGAGCAATCTCAAGGCTACAAGTCCATCTCCAAAGACCTGAATGTTCCTGTGTCTACCGTGCGCAGTGTCATCAAGAAGTTTAAAGCCCATGGCACTGTGGCTAACCTCCCTAGATTTGGACGGAAAAGAAAAATTGACAGGAGATTTCAACGCAAGATTGTGCGGATGGTGGATAAAGAACCTCGACTAACATCCAAACAATTTCAAGCTGCCTGCAGTCCGAGGGTACAACAGTGTAAACCCGTACTATCTGTCGGCGTCTGAATGAAAAGGGACTGTATGGTAGGAGACCCAGGAAGACCCCACTTCTTACCCCGAGACATAAAAAAGCAACGCTGGAGTTTGCCAAAACTTACCTGAGAAAGCCTAAAACGTTTTGGAAGAATGTTCTCTGGTCAGATGAGACAAAAGTAGAGCTTTTTGGGCAAAGGCATCAACATAGAGTTTACAGGAGAAAAAAGAGGCATTCAAAGAAAAGAACACGGTCCCTACAGTCAAACATGGCGGAGGTTCCCTGATGGTTTGGGGTTGCTTTGCTGCCTCTGGCACTGGACTGCTTGACCGTGTGCATGGCATTATGAAGTCTGAAGACTACCAACAAATTTTGCAGCATAATGTAGGGCCCAGTGTGAGAAAGCTGGGTCTTCCTCAGAGGTCATGGGTCTTCCAGCAGGACAATGATCCAAAACACACTTCAAAAAGCACTAGAAAATGGTTTGAGAGAAAGCACTGGAGACTTCTAAGGTGGCAAGCAATGAGTCCAGACCTGAATCCCACAGAACACCTGTGGAGAGATCTAAAAATGTCAGTTTGGGGAAGGCACTCTTCAAATATCAAGGACCTGGAGCAGTTTGCCAAAGAAGAATGGTCTAAAATTCCAGCAGAGCATTGTAAGAAACTCATTGATGGTTATCGGAAGCGGTTGATCGCAGTTATCTTGGCTAAAGGTTGTGCAACCAAGTATTAGGCTGAGGGTGCCAATACTTTTGTCCGGACCATTTTTGGAGTTTTGTGTGAAATGATCAATGTTTTGCTTTTTGCTTCATTCTCTTTTGTGTTTTTTCATTGAAGACAAATGAAATGAAGATAATAATACCAAAGAATTTGTGATTGCAATCATTTTCAGGAAGAAACTGAGTATTATCTGACAGAATTGCAGGGGTGTCAATACTTTTGGCCATGACTGTAAGTGTTTGATTTCAAATAAAAGATTTGTTTCTGTGTGCTTTTTAACTATTTACTTACAGGATTGGTAATGTGAATTCTCATAGAGGACTTGAACATCACCAGTCCAGTGCTTCATGACAGCTGTCAATTCTCAGCTGTCATTAACCCCTTCTATTACCCCAATTACCTCCCCACCAGGGCAATTAAGAAGAGCCAGTTAAAGTGCCAGAATTTGGTGCTTATAATGAATAAGTCGAATTTTAATGTGGCTGTCGGCTGCTATTTTTGCCCTGGGGGCAATAACTATGTCCCTCCTCAAGGTGAGAATATCAACTACCAGCCATGTGCTTTATCTTGGCTGAGTATCAAATTGGGAGGTGCCCCAAGGAATTTGCTTAAAAAATTATTTATTATATATTAAAAATAAAACCCACACGGGGTCCTTGTATTTCATATGCAGCCAATATAGGGAGCACAGCTGGGGGCTACAGGCCTCAGCAGTCCATTTTATCTGTGCTAAGTATCAATATAAGGGGGACCTCTCTACGCAATCTTTTTTCAATAATTTATTTATGTTTACAAACATATGACGGCAGGTACACTTCCTAACTAGGATGTACCAGTATGTCCCATGCTGGATGTGAATAGATAAGGCAGGCTCAGGAGTTGTGCCTGTTCTGTAGACAATAGTTGACAGCTGAGCAATGCAGTTGGCATCTCTGATACCTGCACTTTACCCATTTAGATTCAACTGTTAATGTGTGACAATGGTGTGACAACTCATCATCAAATAGAAGAATCTGGCCGCTTGTGCGAGGGTAAATTATTCTTGAATATGGCAGACACACTGTTTCTTTGTTCTGCAAGTCTAGGGACATGAGGCATTGTTTCCAGCGAATCTATCTGGTGTCCCCTTTTGTCTGCTAATTTGTGGAATAACTGGTGATTGTGGATTATATCAGCCCCTTATGGTTTACTACACTGCATCATTCAGAGGTGAATTATGCAGTCGGATTGAACTAGTGACCAATGAGTAAACAGCCATCTCCCACCAATCTTATGGGGCACAATACCCTGAAATGGGATCTGAGAAGTATAAAAAGGGGCCTTCTCTTGATTTTCCACAGGACCTTAGCCTAGGGACCATGGTTGCAACTAGTGGATTACGGAGTCGCTGTTCTGTCCTACACTGAGTGCTCAAACTCATTTGGAGAACCCAGGTTGGGACAATCTGGTCATCTGGCCACATACTGTATATTGCTTGCTTGGTCAACTTTCTAAACTTGTCACTACCTCCTCTCAGTGGGTGCCCACCAAAAGCAGGGTGATGCTGGCTGGGGTAGTTGGCCAAAGTCGTTGAGGTTCTGATCTCCGGTGAGCAGGCGGAAGGGTGAGACTCTATCACATTCACCATGTTGTGTTCTTGCTGGGAATGTACTATGTACTATATACTGTTGACTGCTGGTGACCCAGTAAATTCTTACTGGAGCCTGGTACCATAACCCTGTGTTATCCGAGTTGTCTGTGTACTTCCCATGGGAAAGGAGTAGTGATGAGCGAGCACTAAAATGCTCGGGTGCTCGGTGCTCTGGCCGAGCATCTCAAGATACTCGTGTACTCGGCCAGAGCACCGAGCCCAATGTAAGTCAATTAGTGACAGGCTCTGCCCACAGACTTCCGGTTATAAAAGGAGTATTTCTGGGAAAGGGCGGGAGGGGGGCTTTTTTAAATCGCCGGAACATAGAACACCTTACTGTGGCCCCCAGAGGGATCCTAACAATGAATCTGCTCCCTGTGTGGTGCCAGCTCACTGTGTGCACTGAAGGGAGCAGTGTATATGTGTCAGATCGATAATTATTAGCGAGGAGTAGTGATGGGCGAATCCTAAATTACTCGGAATCGCTTGACTCTAGCGAGTCCGAGCACAGGGCTCGCTACTCGTTGCGAGTCTAGCGAGTCCAATGTTAATGAATGGGGAAGCGAGTAATAGCGAGTAGTGTGAGATTTACAAATCGCAGATGTGTCTCGGAAGCTTCAGCCTGAAGCAATCCTAGTTTTGTCATTTATTTGCATTGGACTCGTTTACTTTGCAACTGTAATCGCTGGGAAACTCGCACAGATAAGAGTCCTGTCTCCTCAGTGTGCTGGCTGCCACAGCTCCAGGGTCCTAGAGCCTGCCTGCTGCCTGATGTAGCAGTGCTGAGATTGTTCTCAGTCTGCTCATTCCCTGTGTACAGACATGAATGTCTGTGCACAGAGATGATGTAGCAGAGCTGAGATTGTTCTCAGTCTGCTCATTCCCTGTGTACAGACATGAATGTCTGTGCACAGAGATGATGTAACAGAGCTGAGATTGTTCTCAGTCTGCTCATTCCCTGTGTACAGACATGAATGTCTGTGCACAGAGATGATGTAGCAGAGCTGAGATTGTTCTCAGTCTGCTTATTCCCTGTGCATAGACATCTATATTTATGCACAGGGGATGTAGCAGAGAGGACATCGCGTTTTGGACTGCGTCGGACGGAAGAGGATTTTTTTAATTAAAGATGGAGTCCCTAATGGCTTTTTTTTTTTATTTCTAATAAAAAATTTTCCTTGTGTTGTGTTTTTTTTAAAACAATTTAATAGAAATTCATGGCGGTCATGTCTAATATTGGCGTGACCGCCATAAATTTCGGGCTTAGGGCCAGCTGATAATACAAAGCTGGCCCTAACCTCTTTATTACCCAGCGTGCCATCGCTACCAGGGCCGCTGGAAGAGCGGGGTTCAGCGCCAGAGGATGGCGCTTCAATGAACGCGCCATCTTTTGGGGCGGCTGCGGGCTGCAATTTGCAGCGGGGGGTGCCCAGAAAGCTTGGGCATCCCTGCGCTGCGGATTCCAGCTCCCAGCTGCTTAGCTGTACCTGGCTAGACATAGAAATTGCGCGGAGCCCCACGCATTTTTTTTAAATTATTTCATGAAATTCTGAGATTCTGACTCTGAGACTCTGACTCTGAAATTCATGAAATAATAAAAAAAAAATGCGTGGGGCTCCGCGCAATTTCTATGTCTAGCCAGGTACAGCTAAGCAGCTGGGGGCTGGAATCCGCAGCGATGGGATGCCCAAGCTTTCTGGGCACCCCCCGCTGCAAATTGCAGCCCGCAGCTGCCCCAGAAGATGGCGCGTTCATTGAAGCGCCATCCTCTGGCGCTGAACCCCGCTCTTCCAGCGGCCCTGGTAGCGGTGGCACGCTGGGTAATAAAGAGGTTAGGGCCAGCTTTGTATTATCAGCTGGCCCTAAGCCCGAAATTTATGGCGGTCACGCCAATATTAGACATGACCGCCATGAATTTCTATTAAATTGTTTTAAAAAAAACACAACACAAGGAAAATTTTTTTATTAGAAATAAAAAAAAAAGCCATTAGGGACTCCATCTTTAATTAAAAAAATCCTCTTCCGTCCGACGCAGTCCAAAACGCGATGTCCTCTCTGCTACATCCCCTGTGCATAAATATAGATGTCTATGCACAGGGAATAAGCAGACTGAGAACAATCTCAGCTCTGCTACATCATCTCTGTGCACAGACATTCATGTCTGTACACAGGGAATGAGCAGACTGAGAACAATCTCAGCTCTGCTACATCATCTCTGTGCACAGACATTCATGTCTGTACACAGGGAATGAGCAGACTGAGAACAATCTCAGCACTGCTACATCAGGCAGCAGGCGGGCTCTAGGACCCTGGAGCTGCACAGAGAAGACAGCTGGACTCAGCTCGCAATGTAACAGCAGTTATCTGCGAGTTTCCCTGCTATCACTGGCACAGTAGCCAGTGATTACTCGCACTAGTCTAATGCAAACAATGGCAATCCTAGTTTTGTCAGCGTTTCTGACAAAACTAGGATTGATATTGATTTGCATTGGACTCGTGCGAGTAATCACTGGGAAACTCGCAGAGTACCGAGTCCTGCGAGTCCCTTACTACTCGCCGAGTAACGAGTCCTAGCGAGTAGATTCGCCCATCCCTAGCGAGGAGTCCGAGCATCTCGGCGGTACTCGGTGCTCGCTGAGCATCCCAAGTACCGGGATACTCGTGCGAGTAACGAGTAGCGCAGAGCATACTCGCTCATCCCTAGAAAGGAGTACGGGCGTGTACTTTAGTAGGATGTATCCTAGGTCCGTGCGGTCTTTCTAAAGACAGCTAGGCCAACAGAGGAGAGCACCCACTGACCCTCGTGTCTCCACAAACGACATTTAAATTGCTATAGTACATCTGAAGAAAAATTGTGCATTGATGATGGCTTGTTATAGCAGCTGCGTGCCTACTAAAATCCCCTGTCTCTGCCACCTTTGTACAGTATCTCATGATGTCCAGCCTGAGGCAAGGCTTCATGAAGCATCATCATTTTTGCAATACAGTATTGCAGATTATTGTCCAAGTGATAAAACAATCTCGGTTTAAGGATTAGAAAGAAAAGTGAAAGTTAATATTAATTTTTTAAAATGATAAAAGTAAATAAAAAAATGTGTATAATCCCTTTTTCCACAAAACCATAAAGCCACAAAAAAGAAAATACAGTATAAAATTGGTGTATATGTCCTATTAGATCATATCAACATTTTCTCCCAATCTCCCGTCTTCTCCCAATTTCCAGATCTCTTCAGAGGTGATCAATGGGATTTAAATCTGGACTCTTTGGATCTCTCCAGCACTTTGTTTCCTCCATTTTTGGGGCTTCTTGTTGTTTTCGGTCATTGTCCTGCTGGAAGACCCATGACCTAGGACACCCCCAGCTTTCTGACACTGAGCTCCACATTGTCACTCAATATCCTTTAGTAATCTTTAGATTTCATGATGACTTACACAAAGTAAAGACCCACCAGTGCCAGAGGCAGCAGAAGAACCCCATAACATCTTTAAGCCTCCACCATACCTGACTGTATGTAATGTGTTTTTTTCTCTGTACGACTCATAACATTCTTTGTAAACATTAGACAAATGTGCTTTACCAAAAAGCTTTATCTTGGTCGCACCTGTCCACAAGACACTTGCCCAGAAGGATTTTGTCTTCCTCATGTACATTTAGTCAACTTCAGTCTATCTTTTATCTGTCTCTGTCCTCCTGGGTCTCTCCCATAGTATTTTATTTCATTCACATGTGAATAGAGAGTTTGTGCTGACATTGATGCACCCTGAGCCTACAGCTGCAGGACAGCTGAATTTTTTTGGAATTTGATTGGGGCTTATCCAACATCTGGACTATCCTGCATTGCAATCCTTAGTCAAATTTTTTCTGCTGTCAGTAAAAGAGATTAGTAGCTACAGTGCTATGGGTTGTAATCTTCTTGCTTATGCTATGCACCATGGGCAAAGAAACATCAAGATCTCTGGAGATCAGGGGTGCACCAAGCCCCACTGCCGCCTGAGCCGCGGCAGTGATTACCGGGGGGGGGGGGGTGCTGGTGGAGCCCAGCGCTGCCGCCCCACTACAGCCTAAGCCACGGCTATGATTACTGGGGGGAAGGGGGGGTGCTGGTGGAGCCCAGCGCTGCCGCCCCTTCTGCATTGCTCCACCGGCGGGTCGCCGCTTACCTGCGGGTGAGCGGCCGGCGCCATGACAGGGGGTGGCTGTGTGCATGAGGCTCCGCCCCCTTCTGCACTGCCGCTCCCCCTGCCTCTTGCCGCCTGAATGACAGGGCTCACACTGTCCAATGGACGGTGCGGCCCTGCTGGAGATGGACTTGTAACCTTGAGATTGTTGAAATTTTTCATGCTTAGTATAGCACACACAGACACACAATACAAAGATTGAGGCAACTTCTCTCCTTTTTATCTGGTTTCAGGTAATTTTATTATTGTCCACACCTGTTATTTGCCACAGGTGAGTGTGAATGAGTATCACTTGCTGGAAACAAAGATGTCATCACTTTCTGGAAACAAAGATGTTTACCCACAATTTTGCAAATGTGCCAACATTTTTGATGTGCCCATTGTTCGGGCTTTGTGTGAAATTGTGACCAGTTTGCTCTTTACTTCTGTGTTGTTCCAATACACACAAAGGAAATAAACATGTGTATAACAAAACACATGTAATTGCAATAATTTTATGGGAGAATAATTCATTTTCTGGAGCTATTTCAAAGAAGCCAACACTTTTTGCCATGACTGTATATTTAAACTTTCTCACTGAAAGGGAAAGGACTGGTCGGACAGGGTCAAGATCTGTATACAAGATGAACAGTTAGGGTGTTCTGCCCATTTAAGCTCCTGTAGGAGAACAATTCTAGTTTGACACTTGTTATAACCTGTGAGATGCATGACATGTCATCTTATTATGATGCTTAATATGTTTAGCACAATCTGGCAGTATTCCTGCATTTCTAGGTCTCTTCTCCTTGAAGAACACAGTGCATTGTGGGACAGCCCTCTGCTTGTCTGGGGTATGAACCAGTCATTTTAGCTTTGTACCACACAGGGACCAAGACATGTGTTTCTTGCATCCTTCTCCCCTCATCCCTTGTGAACTCCCATCATCCCTGTCAAGTTAATCTGGTGAGAGTTATACTCCTAATTGTATGTTTGTTGCATTAGAGCTTTCTGGTAGGATTGTACAGAAATCATTTTTACATATGTATTATGTCTGTAGAGATATGCGTTTTTATTCGCAAACCTTCATTTTAGTGTGCTGATCCTCTGTACAGAACACTGTCAGGGCTGTTTGTTTGATGTGTGTACCCAGTGCTGATTTCTGCTTCCTGCACTGAATACTGTCATAGCTGTTTTGTGATGTATGTGTCCAGTGCTCAGTTCATCTCTGTACTGTATTATTACTACTGTTGATTTACGTGATATGCTCATGTTCAAAGCAGTATAATAATGGATTTACAGGATTGTGCAACACCTAGCTCTAAATAGAGCCCTATGTGTGCTGGTCCCAGCGGCCTGGATTGTGTATAAGGTCAAGAGTCGGTAGTGCCCGGATATATCCTTGGACTTTATTCTTATAGTTTTACCACACATTGAATCTTCATCATTCACTCACTGTTGAACAATAAACAATAGACTGCAGAACCAACAGTCTGTTTACTTGGGAGACAGAGAAGGTTAAGCTGGTTGCTTAAATTCACACAGCATAGAATGTGAAGGAAGGCATAACATAGGGTTTAATCACATGTCCGATTCTTTTGTACGAATACTATCTGTGGTTTTCATGAATAGCGGTCATATCTGCAATATTCTACGGGGCCATTCACATATCGCAGAGACATATCTGATTCTGATCCGAGTGTCAGAAGAAAATCGGCAATGCAAGTCTATAGGTGCAAGAAAAATTGTACAACACTCGAATGACATCTGAGCACGGTCTGATTTTCATGAACTGTCAGAAAAGAAAAGGCGGAGAAGTTTGTTTTCTTTCCATGAAGGAGTAAAAGTGATGACAGTGGGAACAAACTCTAATCAAATAAATCGGTCTATTTTTCTCCCATTGTGTAAAATACTGACATATGTGGGCCCTTAATCACTACCATACTTTCCATATGATCAGACGACCCTTTAAGCAACAGATGAATAGGACATGACAGTGGAGAATTACTTTCTTGTGCTTACATACTGGCTTTTTCCAGAATGTCATTTGTTCTAATAGCGATGTTGGACTTGTCTCACCCTTACAGTGAGCCGTCGTGGATGTCACTATTGCGTTGATGTAACTCTTTGACATATCACATGTTTTCTGCTTACAGGGTATATTCCCGTTGTTTCTTGTAGACCATTGACTCATTTATAAAGAAAAAACATCATCTATCTCACCAGCCAGCTGAATTCAACCCAAGTTCCTGTGCTTCGTTTTGACTGTAGATGACGTTACCTGTCCAAGTCGAAAACTGAACCCAGCAGGTCTTAGTGTCCATTAATGTGTAAGACAAGAAAGTGATCAAATAGTTTCTTATACCCAAGACAGGAAGGTTGTAACGTGAAGATATGGAGATATGGCTGACTGGTGCGGAAGGGCAAAGAGAACTTACAGTAAAGTAAGTAGAAGGTTGAATTTTGGAGAAACTCATTCGGAGACTGATGTACAGTATCTCCGAAACAAAGGCCTAAGATGTTTTTTCCCTAATAGATTTTTAGAAACTATACACGTGGTCTGCATTGCTGGTTTCTTATTCACAGTAAAAAGTTGAATATGAGGTATCAGGTTTTATTCTCAACATTTCTAGAAACTTGATTCCTGCTTATCCAGTTGCTCTGTTCTCATCCACCTGGGGCTCAGACAATGGCCTCATATCAAGCATAATAGAAAAATTGGAGTCCGGCTCAACAGGACTGCATTTTCCTTTCTTTTTCAAAAGAAAATATTGTGCGTACAAAAGAAAATTTTACATGGTTGACATGACCCAGTCGATGCGTTTTGACTGCACTAAGCAGTCTTACTCATGACTGAGTCACGAGTAAGACTGCTTTGTGCAATCGAAATGCATCGACAGGGTCATGTCGACCATGTAAATTTTTCTTTTGTACGCACTATATTTTCTTTTGAAAAAGTAAAAGAAAAGGAAAATCCAGTCCTGTTGAGCCGGACTCCAATTTTTTATATCATCCTTTTTTCTCCACATGTTGTGAAGTTAAAGGGTATATCCTGGATTTGAAATAAATAAAAATAAAATGTGCCCAAGCCCTAACAGGCTGGTTGTTGCTGCCTATCTTTATTCACCACGGTCATAGACCGTTCCTGCCGGTGCCAAGAGAGCAGAGGCTTCTTTTGCAATCTGCTCTGCATAAGTGATGGGACAGCTGACTTCATGCTGATTCATATTCAGCTCTACCTAACTGGGGGAGACGATTGTCAATAGGCATGATGTTGCTTGTGACACCCCGTCAACAGAGCAGAGAAGCCACCGCTCTGTTGCTATGACATCATTGTATGCTGCAGAATCGCTGGCAGAAGTGGTCAGTCATGGCGGTAGTGAACAGTGCCAGGCACAGCAGGCCGCTAGTAGCAACTTACCTGCCTGTCAGTGCTAAGGTAAGATTAGATTTTGGCGTGCACATGGAAATATTTGACGGACAGGGGTGCAATTTGAGGGGATTGGTTCAAAATCTCATGTAACTAAATGAAAGTGATACTTAAATGCACACTCCTTTTATAATGCAAAAATAAGTCTTTTACTGGTGCAGGCACGAAAAGCAACTCTTCAATCAACGCGTTTCGGCCAAAGCTACGATCTTGTTCACACTTGTTGTACATTGCAGGTATTTTGTTTTCCTTTTTTCAAATCAGGGGTTGTTTTTTCTATCGGTTTGATCCTGCATTCTTTTTTGGAACAGGGCTTAGATTTAGAGGGTGCTGTCCGGTATGTGCCTTTCCTTCACCGCTGAATCTAGGTATGTAGTTATGCTATAATTCAGGATCCGCTCTCCCGAGTTGTTGCCTTCTGTTCCTTGTATGTTTGTGCTAAGGCACATTTTTTTTGACAAAATTCCAGACATCCCATTTAACAAGCCTCCTCATGAACCAACCTAATGGACTATTGTGGATCTCGTCAAGAAGAAATATGTTAACGTCAAGACCGTCCAGCATCAGAACCTGAATATGCTCTGTCTGAACCTGAATCTGTCCTGTCTGTAGCAGCCATGCTGGCTGAGCTAACCATCCTGTCAGTACCAGCCGTCCTGCCAGTACCAGCCATCCTGTCTGTACCAGCCATCCTGTCTGTACTAGCCGTCTTAGGATGCGTGCACATGGTCCGGAGGTCCTCTGGACCTGAGGGAAGCCGTGGATGGCCGCAGCTGCCCTGTACTCACCATGTGCGGCGGGTGCGGGGCGGCTTCTCCCACCGTGCACACGATGGGAGACGCTTCCGACTCTGCAGCAAAAAATGAACATGCTGCGGAGGCGCAGACTCCCGGCAACCCGCACCGCAGCTCCAAAGACGCTGCGGTCGGGTTAAGCATAGTGAGGATGAGATTTCTTGAAATCCCATCCACTATTCTAGTAGTGTACTATGCAGCGTTTTGGATGCAGCAGCAAGACGCTGCATCCAAAACGCTGGGTATACTGATTGTGTACACGCACCCTTACTGTACCAGCTGTCTTGTCTGTACTAGCCATCCTTTCTGTACCAGCCGTCCTTTCAGCACCAACAGTCCTGCCTGTACCAGCTGTCCTGCTGGTACCAGCTGTCCTGCCTGTACCAGCTGTCCTGCCTGTACCAGTTGTCCTGTCTGTACCAGCTGTCCTGCCTGTACCAGCTGTCCTGCCTGTACCAGTTGTCCTGTCTGTACCAGCTGTCCTGCCTGTACCAGTTGTCCTGTCTGTACCAGCTGTCCTATATGAACCTGTTCCTGTCTTGCCTGAAACTATAAGACAGTTCCTGCATCTCTGACCCTTGGGATAAGCTGCCGCAGTAACGGGGACTGCCCTGAAGTTGCACCTGATGACTACCTGCAGCTCCAGCCTAACGTCACCATCAGAGACTCTAGAGAAGACCAGGTAGTTGCTTAGCCATAATACATGCTCAGGGAAGAGGAAGAGAGATGATGCTTCACTGGAATCCAGGCCGAACATAGGTGCAAGGGTAAGAGTGGCTGTGTTATGGACTCCTAAATCAAGAGTATCAACTTTACTCCGTCTGCAGCCAAATCATAGGAGAAAATGCACGTGTGCTGTGATAATAACAGACACCTGACACAGGTTCAAGATACTAAGAAATTCTGAGTTTACTTAGGCATACAAATGCAATTATACAGACAACTCTTGGGGTGGTTACCCCAGAATAAGATCATTCACTAATTGGTTACAAAATATTAGACGTAACTCATCATTGGTCACTAATAGCTGTAAGGTGATTGAATTATGCAAATCTTTTCCATGTACGTATTCATGCTTGATTTAATCCATCATTTTGGTTTTATTAACATTTTCGAATCATCTTATTTCTTCATTATCTAATGTTTTCGGACCATGCTGCTTTCTTTTTAAAAACTAGAAGAAAGGCAGAAAAGCGCACATAGGGTCTTATCCGGGTGTAACCGGGGTGTTGCATTGTGTGTTGTTGCACTAACCTTATTGTGGCACCCCAGGGGTTAATGTGCCACAGTAACATCACAAGGGTTAACTCCCCACACAACACTGGACACTGCACTAGCACCTCTAGGCCAGAAGGGGGAGCTCAAGCAGCTACCTAATATAATCTGGTCTGAGGAGGAAGTAGTTAGTTGATAGTTGACAGTTGACAGTTCAGTTTAGTGCAGGGAGCACTAGGAGGAGGACCTGTAAATGGGAGCGGTGCTGAGCTCCTGACAGGGACCACTGACTACTTTCAGGCCTGAAGCCAGGGTCTGAAGAGAGGAGTACAAGAAACAGAGGAACATATCTGGGAGACTGAGTTACCTCATAACTCGCCCCAGAGGAGCGCAGAGAC
Source organism: Allobates femoralis (assembly GCA_033576535.1). Classification (NCBI taxonomy): domain Eukaryota; kingdom Metazoa; phylum Chordata; class Amphibia; order Anura; family Aromobatidae; genus Allobates; species Allobates femoralis. Next base: position 11,808,354 of record JARQOC010000001.1, read on the forward strand.
CGGATACCAGATCCGAATCTGTGACTGAAACACACAGCACAGAAAACACCGGGATATTGGAGGTTGTAGATCTACACTGAACCTCAGTGAAGCAACATGGCGGGGTCAGAGACACAGAGAAAAGTCTCAAGGTGCCTAGCAAGTGGGCACCTGTGAAGAGAGACAGGGCCAGCAGCTCAGCTGAAGCAGCAGCAGGGCCACACGCACAGCACAGCAGTGGGAAGCTGAGGACCCGGACAGGGTGGGAGGCCGCTGTACAGACTCCGTGGACAGTAAAATCAGCAGTAAAGCATTGGAAAACTTCAAAACCGTGAGTGTATGTGCTCAAACCCTGCGTACCCTCTCAGGGCCGGCCTCAGGCTACATTGCGCCCTGTGCAAAATTTCCCTTTGGCGCCCCCAGACCACGTGACTGGTGGTGTATACAGGGCCCCAGGGCCCACTGGTGGTGCATACAGGGCCTGGGCCCCAGGGCCCACTGGTGGTGCATACAGGGGCCTGGGCCCCAGGGCCCACTGGTGGTGCATACAGGGGCCTGGGCCCCAGGGCCCACTGGTGGTGCATACAGGGGCCTGGGCCCCAGGGCCCACTGGTGGTGCATACAGGGGCCTGGGCCCCAGGGCCCACTGGTGGTGCATACAGGGGCCTGGGCCCCAGGGCCCACTGGTGGTGCATACAGGGCCTGGGCCCCAGGGCCCACTGGTGGTGCATACAGGGGCCTGGGCCCCAGGGCCCACTGGTGGTGCATACAGGGCCTGGGCCCCAGGGCCCACTGGTGGTGCATACAGGGCCTGGGCCCCAGGGCCCACTGGTGGTGCATACAGGGCCTGGGCCCCAGGGCCCACTGGTGGTGCATACAGGGCCTGGGCCCCAGGGCCCACTGGTGGTGCATACAGGGCCTGGGCCCCAGGGCCCACTGGTGGTGCATACAGGGCCCCCTCCTCCCCTCCTCCCCTCCCTGTAAAAGAATACTGTCTGTACATCCATGATATACTTACTCTGACTGCCGCTGCCGCTACCGCTGTTCGCCGACGCCACTCTGCACCGCGCTCCGACTTCTTCCTGGCTGGCTGGCTGCTTCCTGTGTGACGTCTCTCCCTGCGGCTGCGCCCAGGCCGGCGCCGGTCACCAGGAAGACGCCGGATGAAGCCGGAGCTGCCTGGGCTGCCTGCCCCTAACGCCGGCCCTGAGGACGGGGCAGGAGGTAACTCAAGATGTGCGGACGGCGGGGGGGCGGGATTGCCACTTACAGGAGGGCGGGGGCACCGCAGGAGAATTAACCCTTTACTCGGCGCCGCGGAGCCGCAGAGAGAACTTAAATATCCGTCTCTCTGGCGCCCCCTTTGCAGCATGGCAGGCGGCGCCCTGTGCGACCGCACAACTCGCACAGCGGCAGGGCCGGCCCTGTACCCTCTCAAACTCCCATAATTTCTACTACTACCCCTATCCTGTAACATCCATAGCACCATCTATAGACTATTACTACCACTGCCCCAGGGAACCAAGCTCTACCTGCAGAGAGCTATTACATCGCGAGCTGCCTAACATCTTCCCTGGAGGTTCTGCAGCAGCGGTGCTCCCCTCACTGACCACAACCCGTGGGTGGCATCATGACACACTCCCCTGTAAATATTACCCCCGTAACTTGCGGAACCCGGGATATGGCCCTGACCAAGACCGCAATGATATCCCCAGCAGTACCCCGGTCCGGTACCGAGTACCCCGTTCCAGTGGGCTCCACATTATGTCGTTGTGAGAGTCACAATAACTATTGAAGCATAAGGCGGCTTGCAGCACTCCACCCAAGGAAACCGATTAAAGCATTAGATGAAAGGTGGTAGTTTGTGTGCTGCCATCTGTCCATTGGTTCCAAGAAATCCAAGGAATCACAAGATGTTAAAAGCAATACCTTTAATGTCTATTTCTTACGCGTTTCGTGGTGCTCCAGACCACTTCATCAGAGATCCACAAAGTTTAACAGACATATACAAAAAACAGGCTATAAATGGCACTCCCATCATCCCATCCTGATGTCAATTAGAATCAATTAGCATATTCTTTCAATCCAATACACTTTCTTCTCTAAAACTGGCATAGTGGGTCTGATCCAATCCGTGGCTGTCAGGGTGAACTTGACAGCCCCGGATCGGATCAGCACACAGAACCGAAGGGCTAATATGCCCTCCGGTTCGATGTGCTGCTGCACGCAGATGCCGCTGCTGATGAATCAGGACCACGGCTCACACGGAGCTAGCCGCATTCCTGAAACAACAGTGGTGTGCAGCTGCAGGTGTCTGGTTCCCAGATCCTCCCGGACTGGGGCAATCCGTCCCCATAGGCTCCCATGTTAGAGAGCGCCGGATTGCCCCGGATCTGGGAGGATCCGGGAGAATCCTGTAGAAGGCAATTAGAGGAGATATTCTCCTCTTGGACACAAAAACGCTGCAGGCAACTTTTTTGTGTCCGTGAGAGAATTCTGAATTCTTCTGGATTGTCCCGGACAAATAGGAACCGGATGGCACGGATCGTATCTACTGATACACTGCAAAAGTATTCGGAATCGCTATACTCGCAATGAGTAGCGAGTACCGCTACCTACTCGTTGCGGGTATAGCAATTGCGAATAGTAAGGTATTCGCCCATCCCTAGTGGGAGGACATCCGTTGTTGTAATTTTTGTGTAGTCTTACCCACATATTGTTTACCACAGTTGCAACTTAGCAGATATATAACAAAGGATGACTGACATTTCAAATAGTGATTGATGGTGAAGGTATCATCCCCTATATTTATAGCAAAGGATTTTTGCCATCACAGATCATGTGGCAACATAAACATTTCATTGCTCCACACTTATAAGAACCAAGTTTATCATTTTTTTCAATAGTGTTTTTATTTCCATCTTTTAACCTACTGGGGGCCAGCGTATTTTTAAGTGTGAAGGTAATATTAGGTGCTTCAGGAATCAATTTATTAAGGATAACATCATTTTATATAAAAATTAAGTCAGCTATGTAACGTTTATAATAAATTACTTTGCTAAAAAAAAAAAATCAATATTAAAAATATGAATGGACTCGAAGGTGGCCATGAACAAATTTGTGTAAGTTGGTTACAAAACATCTATTATATAAAACCCGAAGGCCACTTCCGGAGGAGGCCACGCCCACTTCCGTGATGGTCGTCGCCCAGGCTCATCCAGTGCACTGTAGCCAGGCTGCCCCCCGGCTACAGTCACCGACACACGGAACGTTCCGATCTCGGAAGTTCCGTGTGCCCTCCTGCCACTCCCCTCCACCCTGTGCCCTCCAGCCAGTACCTACATACCGGGGGGGGGCAGGGGGGCCCATTGCCCGCCACCTCGGAGGGCCACACACACCCTGGGGGTACCCGTGCTCCCTGCCGTGTGCCTGGAGAGGAGGGAGGGCGGGACTTCCTCTCCTGCAGCTCTGCCCGCCCCTCCTCTCCTCCTACACCCGAAGCCCGCCCACCGGTAAGTCTGCAGCCATACACGCTCCTCTGCCCTCCAGCCTGTGTGCTCCCTCTGCCCTCTGTCCTCTGCGTCCTCTGCCCCCTCTGTGTCCTCTGCCCCCTGTCCTCTGCCCCCTGTCCTCTGCCCCCTGTCCTCTGCCCCCTGTCCTCTGCCCCCTGTCCTCTGTGTCCTCTGCCCCCTGTCCTCTGTGTCCTCTGCCCCCTGTCCTCTGTGTCCTCTGCGTCCTCTGCCCCCTCTGTGTCCTCTGCCCCCTGTCCTCTGCCCCCTGTCCTCTGTGTCCTCTGCCCCCTGTCTTCTGTGTCCTCTGCCCCCTCTCCTCTGTGTCCTCTGCCCCCTGTCCTCTGTATCCTCTGCCCCCTGTCCTCTGTGTCCTCTGCCCCCTGTCCTCTGTGTCCTCTGCCCCCTATCCTCTGCCCCCTGTCCTCTGTGTCCTCTGCCCCCTGTCCTCTGCCCCCTGTCCTCTGTGTCCTCTGCCTCCTCTGCCCCCTCTGTGTCCTCTGCCCCCTGTCCTCTGTGTCCTCTGCCCCCTGTCCTCTGTGTCCTCTGCCTCCTCTGCCCCCTCTGTGTCCTCTTCCCCCTGTCCTCTGTGTCCTCTGCCCCCTGTCCTCTGTGTCCTCTGCCCCCTGTCCTCTGCCCCCTGTCCTCTGTGTCCTCTGCCCCCTGTCCTCTGTGTCCTCTGCCCCCTGTCCTCTGTGTCCTCTGCCCCCTGTCCTCTGTGTCCTCTGCGTCCTCTGCCCCCTGTCCTCTGCGTCCTCTGCCCCCTGTCCTCTGCGTCCTCTGCCCCCTGTCCTCTGCTTCCTCTGCCCCCTGTCCTCTGCGTCCTCTGCCCCCTCTGTGTCCTCTGCCCCCTGTCCTCTGCCCCCTGTCCTCTGCGTCCTCTGCCCGCTCTGTGTCCTCTGCCCCCTGTCCTCTGCCCCCTGTCCTCTGCCCCCTGTCCTCTGCCCCCTCTGTGTCCTCTTCCCCCTGTCCTCTGAGTCCTCTTCCCCCTGTCCTCTGAGTCCTCTTCCCCTGTCCTCTGCGTCCTCTGCCCCCTGTCCTCTGCGTCCTCTGCCCCCTGTCCTCTGCGTCCTCTGCCCCCTGTCCTCTGCGTCCTCTGCCCCCTGTCCTCTGCGTCCTCTGCCCCCTGTCCTCTGCGTCCTCTGCCCCCTCTGTGTCCTCTGCCCCCTGTCCTCTGCGTCTTCTGCCCCCTGTCCTCTGCGTCCTCTGCCCCCTGTCCTCTGCGTCCTCTGCTCCCTGTCCTCTGCGTCCTCTGCGTCCTCTGTCCCCTCTGCGTCCTCTGCCCGCTCTGTGTCCTCTGCCCCCTGTCCTCTGCCCCCTGTCCTCTGCCCCCTGTCCTCTGCCCCCTGTCCTCTGCCCCCTGTCCTCTGCCCCCTCTGTGTCCTCTTCCCCCTGTCCTCTGAGTCCTCTTCCCCCTGTCCTCTGCGTCCTCTGCCCCCTGTCCTCTGCCCCCTGTCCTCTGCGTCCTCTGCCCCCTGTCCTCTGCGTCCTCTGCCCCCTGTCCTCTGCGTCCTCTGCCCCCTGTCCTCTGCGTCCTCTGCCCCCTGTCCTCTGCGTCCTCTGCCCCTGTCCTCTGCGTCCTCTGCCCCCTGTCCTCTGCCCAGCCGCCTCTGCCCCCTGTCCTCTGCGCTGACCACTCTGCCCACGTCGCTGCGCTGACCAATCTCACCGCACTCACTGCTAACCACTGAGCCACCCCACTCACTGCTAACCACTGAGCCACCGCACTCACTGCTAACCACTGAGCCACCGCACTCACTGCTAACCACTGAGCCACCGCACTCACTGCTAACCACTGAGCCACCGTATACTCTGCTACCCACTGAGCCGCCTGTATACACACAATTCATTTCACCGCACTCCCGTAACTATTAGTAAATAAACTATATATGGATTCTAGACTACCCGATTCTTTAGAATCGGGCCGCCATCTAGTTAAACATAACTAACTAATCATTAGTCACTAATAGGTGTAAGGTGATTGAATTATGCAAATCTTTTCCATATACGTATTCATGCTTGATTTAATCCATCATTTTGGTTTTATTAACAGTTTTGAATCATCTCATTTCTTCTTTATATAATGTTTTCGGACCATGCTGCTTTCTTATTAAAACATTCTACTCTTTGGCTTCACTCTCAGACCTAGGCGGCCTTCATTACTTTTCTCTATAACTAACAGCAAGCAAAACTTGATATGAAAGCAGTATTTCCTTAGACGAGTGGTATTTAAAGGGGTACATCTATGGGCCATGTCACACACACATATTTGTGCAGATATTGTTCACAGATCTCCGGCTGCGGTGAAATCATGGACACATTGTTCCATTTTGTGGCCATGTACAAATGGAGCAATGTGTCCATGATTTCACTGCAACCAGAGATCTGTGAACAATATCTGCACAGATATCTGTGTGTGTGACGTGGCCCTATGCTAGATATGCAGTACAATACAAGATACAAGCACATTGATAAATCTCTGGATATTTTCATATATTGATATATATATTGATTTCCTTATCAGTCCCTCCTGAACATATACAAACCACTCAATTAACATAGAAGAATTAAAGAACGTTTTCTGGCACCAGGCTTCTTATCTTTAAATTTCTTCAATTTTATTGTGTTAATAATAAAAGCATCATGTGGGGTACGCAGACCCTAAAGTCTGATGCCTTTTGAACAGATGTCCTTATTTATAGACCTATAGAATAAGGCCTAATTACCCTAGAATAAGATCATGTATTAATTGGTTACAGAATCAAATCCTTTCCATATACGTATCCATGCTTGATTTACCGTATATACTCGTGTATAAGCCGACCCGTGTATAAGCCGACCCCCCTACTTTTGCCCCCAAAACCTGGAAAAACCTATTGACTCGTGTATAAGCCGAGGGTGGACCCCAGCACAGGTGTACAGCCCCCAGCAGTGTGGTATACAGGCCCCCCAATGGTAGTATACAGCAGCCTCCCCAGTGGCATATACAGGCCCCAGTAGTATATACAGCAACCCCAGTGGTATACAGCAGCCTCCCCAGTGGTATATACAGACCCCACCAGTATATACAGCAGCCCCAGTGGTATATACAGCAGCCCCAGTGGTATATACAGCAGCCCCAGTGGTATATACAGCAGCCCCAGTGGTATATACAGCAGCCCCAGTGGTATACAGGCCTCAGCAGTATATACAGCAGCCCCCAGGGGTTATACAGCAGCCTCCAGGGGTTATACAGCACCCCCCAGGGGTTTATACAGCACCCCCCAGGGGTTATACAGCGACCCCCAGGGGGTACCCAGCGGCCCCCTGGGGGTACCCAGCAGCCCTCAGGGGGTACCCAGCAGCCCCCTGGGGATACCAACAGCCCCCTGGGGGTACCCAGCAGCCCCCTGGGGGTACCAACAGCCCCCTGGGGGTACCCAGCAGCCCCCTGGGGGTACCAACAGCCCCCTGGGGGTACCAACAGCCCCCTGGGGGTACCAACAGCCCCCAAAAGCTGGCACTGTCCCCCCTTGTAATGGCCCCCCCCGCTGCTTATACATTACCATCCCGGTGTTCTGATCAGCGCGGCTCCTCGGTGCTTCTTCTTCATCCTCCCGTCCTCGCTGGCTGCATCCGGGATCTCCGGCCGTCGCGCGATGACGTCATATGCCTGCGATGGCCGGAGATCCCGGATGCAGCCAGCGAGGACAGGAGGATGAAGAAGAAGCACCGAAGAGCCGCGCTGATCAGAACACCGGGATGGTAATGTATAAGCAGCTGGGGGGGGGGGCCCTTACAAGGGGGGACAGTGCCAGCTTTTGGGGGGCATATATGAACTGCTTCCCCCTGCCGCTGATTGACAGGGGGAAGCAGTGCATATATAATGAGCGGCCCCACGTGACGGGGCCGCTCATACTGCAGCCTCCCCCCGCCTCCTCCAGCCTGAGGTACCGTATTGACTGAAAAACTCGGCTTATACACGAGTATATACGGTAATTCATCATTTTAGTGTTATTAACATTATTGAATCATCTCATTTCTTCATTATCTAATGTTTTCAGAACATGCTGCTTTGTTAATAAAACATTCTACTCTTTGACTTCACTCCCAGCCCTAGGTGGCCTTCTTTACTTTTCTCTATAACTCACAGTAAGCAATATTTGATATGAAAGGACTATTTTCTTAAAGGCGAGTGATATTTAAAGGAGTAAATCTATACTAGATATGCAGTACAATACAGGATACAAGCGCATTGATAAGTCTTTGGATATTTTCATATATTGATATATTGATTTCCATAACAGTCCCTCTTGAACATATAGAATCCACTCTATTAACATAGAAGAATTAAAGAAAGTTTTCTGGTACCAGGGTTCTTGTCTTTAAAATTCTTATTTTGCCAATAATAAAAGCATCATGTGCGGGATGCAGCCCCTAATGCCTGATGCATTTTGAACAGATATTCTCTTATTTATAGGCCTATAGAATAAGGCCTAATTACCTTATAATAAGATCATTCATTGATTGGTTACAAAATATATAAACATAACTAATCATTGGTTACTAATAGGTGTAAGGTGATTGGATTTTGAATATCTTTTCCATATATGTATTCATGCTTGATTTAATCTATCATTTTGGTGTTATTAACATTATTGAATCATCACATTTTTTTTATTATCTAATGTTTTCGGAACATGCTGCTTTGTTATTAAAACATTCTACTCTTTGGCTTCACTCCCAAACCTAGGTGGCCTTCTTTACTTTTTTTAATAACTCACAGTAAGCAATACTTGATATGAAAGCAATATTTTCTTAAAGGCGAGTGGTATTTAAAGGGATATATGTATGCTAGATATGCAGTAAAATACAGGATACAAGCACATTGATAAGTCTTTGGATATTTTCATATATTGATATATGTTGATTTCAGTCCCTCCTGAACATATACAAACCACTCAATTAACATAGAAGAAGTGAAGAAAGTTTTCTGGCACCAGGATTCTTATCTTTAAAATTCTTCAATTTTACTGTGCCAATAAGAAAAGCATCATGGACGCAGCTCCTAACGCCTGATGCGTTTTAAACAGGTGTTCTTATTTATAGGCCTATAGAATAAGACCTAATTACTCCAGAATAAGATCATTCATTAATTGTTTACAAAATATTAAACCTAACTAATCATTTGTTACTAATAGCTGTAAGGTGATTGAATTATGTGAATATTTTTATATACATATCCATGCTTGATTTAATCCATCATTTTGGTAATATTACCATTGTTGAATCATCTCATTTCTTCATTATCTAATGTTTTCAGAACATTCTGCTTTGTTATTAAAACATTCTATTCTTTGGCTTCACTCCCAAACCTAGGTGCCCTTCACTACTTTTCTATATAACTCACAGAAAGCAACACTTCATATGAAAGCACTATTTTCTTAAAGGCTAATAGTATTTAAAGGGGAGTTCTTATTTATAGGCCTATGAATAAGAACACCTGTTTGAAATGCGTCAGTAAATAGAGGCTGCGTCGCCCACATGATCCTTTTATTATTGACACAATGAAAATTGAAGAATTTTAAAGACAAGAAGCCTGGTGCCGGAAAACTTTCTTCACTTCTTCTAAGTTGCTTTGCCATAAGCCCAGCCCCATGGCGCACCCAACGAAGTGACAGCGTGTTCTTTGATCTATTGTGAACATTTATGGAAGATTACAGCTTCTCTTCCATAGCAATCACTGCTCTTTTTGTCAAGCAAAATTTACATTACTGGTATTACAAAAATGATAATACCTATCACTAGTTCCATGTGATGTTTTGTTATCTTTATCCCAAAAAAAACGTCTTTGGAAATATTATTTGAATCTATTGTAGATGCAATAAAAAAGAAATGAAAAGGATGAAAAATGATTTACTCCATCATTTTGGTGTTATTAACATTATTGAATCATCACTTGTTTTTTGGAACATGCTGCTTTGTTATTAAAACATTCTACTCTTTGGCTTCACTCCCAAACCTAGGTGGCCTTCATTACTTTTCTCAATAACTCACAGTAAGCAATACTTGATATGAAAGCAATATTTTCTTAAAAGCGAGTGATATTTAAAGGGACACATGTATGGTAGATATGCAGTACAATACAGGATACAAGCACATTGATAAGCCTTTGGATATTTTCATATATTGATATATATTGTTTTGAATCTATAGTAGCTGCAATAAAAAAAGAAATGAAAAGGATGAAAAATGATTTAATCCATCATTTTGGTGTTATTAACATTATTGAATCATCACTTGCTTTTGGAACATGCTGCTATGTTATTAAAACATTCTACTCTTTGGCTTCACTCCCAAACCTAGGTGGCCTTCATTACTTTTCTCAATAACTCACAGTAAGCAATACTGGATATGAAAGCAATATTTTCTTAAAGTGAGTGGTATTTAAAGGGATATATGTATGCCAGATATGCAGTAAAATACAGGCTACAAGCACATTGATAAGTCTTTGGATAATTTCATATATTTGAATCTATAGTAGCTGCAATAAAAAAAGAAATGAAAAATTTAATAACCGTTGTGAGATTTTGCTACTGTACCTAATTAAAGTACAATATAATAGTAATATAGTATTTACCACTTTTAGAGCCAAGGTTCCGATGGCCGTTTTTATATCTCAAGATAGTGTTCCTTCACTTATGAGCAGATGTTTAAATTCCTTGAGGAGTCTTTTTTTTTTTCTTTCCTGTAAGACTATGGAAATCAACTTGGCATGAGTACCGGACTCCCAGGTGGAGCGGGTGAACACAAGCCGTCTTAGAAGTCTTAGATCAAGGCTAGTCAGTAAGAGCAACAGAGCCCAGTCACCAAAAGCCTAGTGCTTTAGTGACTGACAGGTACAGGCTCCTTCTAAAGCATGAAAAGGAATGGTAAATGATCTCACTGACAGAATAAATCTTCTGTTTGTTTGCTGCGGACCAGATGTGTTACAAGCTGATGTGGAAATGTCTGCTTGTGCCAATCTTACTTTAAATCACAATTTGGCAGGAGGTTTAGCCCATTTAGCTTTTCCTTTTCAAAAAAATTGATTTTCGGTAATGATAAATGCAATTAGTAAGAAATTTGAGACTCAGCTCGGAATTCAGGGGAGGGCGAGATCATTGATATTGTAATATAATGTGTGCTCCGAAACCCAGATGCAACGTCTGGTAATGAAGTAAATCACCCTAAGGGCGTATTTGTATTTACAGTTAATGATATCATTAATTTATGTCAATTAGTCAAAGTATTAGCATGGAGTTGTGTAGGAGAGCAAGAACGAATGAAAAAGAAGGGGTTTTCTCAAAGTTCTTCACGACTAGGCTGTAGAGGGAATGTCCCCATCGTTAAAGGGAACCTATCAGCTCGTTTAGACACCCTAATGTATCCCTACCTGTCCCGGCAGCTTCTCTAACCATCCCTGTCTAAGCTAAATGTGTGCTGTAATGGCTGTGAAAAGAGAGTTTTTGCATCTACATGTCCTTATGCTAAGTAGGCATCTTGACTACATACATACTGGGCGTTCTCCAAGGCTCCATTCTCCCCTATCGCTGCTCGTATCAAGCCCCGGTGGGTGAGCGTGATCATTCATTCAGGAGCACGATGATTTCAAATTCATAGCTGCTCCTTCCGATGATGACGCCATTGGCCGTGAGTCATTTCCAGTGACACACAGTGTGGGGGTGTATTGGCGTACAGGCACATTGCATGCTCCAAAGCTGGCCTGTGAACCCGAAAATCCCCCACAATGCACCAGACCTGAAATGACGTGTGGCTGGCGTGTCATCACCGGAAGGAGGAGCCACGAATTTGAAATCAGGAGCGCGCACCTGAATGAATGATCACGCTCACCCACCGGGACGTGATACCAGCAGTGATAGGGGAGAATGGAGCTGAGGAGAATGCCCAGGCTGACTACATATGTAGTCAAGATGCCTACTTAGCATACGGACATGTAGGTGTAAAAAGTCATTTTTCATAACCATTACAGCACACATTAAGCTCAGACGGGGATTGTTATTGATGAAGTATGAAGCTGCAGGGACAGATAGTGATAGGTTAGGGGTCTAAATGAACTGGAAGGTTACTTTTAAAATACTAATTAGAGAGACTCTGTTAGGTCATTTTTCAGTATGATATTAATATTACCCTTGAATAGTGCCTGGGCAGACTGCAAAACATGTAAAAATTCCTACTGTACCCTCTGTAGATTTCTTGATATAAGTATATTCACACCCTGCAGGCAGCTGGTGAACTAGTCGCGCTCATTACAGTCACAGCTAAATAGTCCAGCGTATGTAAATGTTATTTAAATGTCCACACACACGGATGAAGAGCAGGAATGAATGAGTCACATGGATTTATGTCTTTTTACATCAATTGAGGAATCTTTAAATCTTGGAGCAACAACTAATCAAAGGACAATAAAACTATCACACTTCTTATCTCTAAACGCTGACATTTACTGCCCCAGCTGCTCTCCTGACTCCCAACACTGACCATTCATTGTTTTGCTTCACCTCACCTGGCTTATGTAATGCATTATCCAGCCCTCCATTTGTGTGTATATATGTGTGTGATCAGAATTTGTGTCTGACGAAGACACCTTAGAGTCTCGAAAGCTTGCAATTATTCACCATCTTTTCAGTTAGCCATTAAAACGTGTCAACCACTGAGGACTGAGGATTCTAAAATTGTTCACACCCACAGAAGCTATAATTCTGTCCCTCCCCTCTATACTTTGTGTCTCCTGCTTGTGTAGTGTAGTGTAGCTTTCATTTTCATTTCTGCCTGTCCTGCTTCTGAGGGGGAGAGGGAGGGATAGGAGCATATATCTCGTTATCAGATAAGGCTGTCTCCTCCTGGGCTGACCCCCTGGTGGAAGGTGTTTATTGCTTTGAGCACAAGCCTGTGCTGTCTGTGAGAGATTCTGTATGTTTATTTGATTATTTCTTTTCCTGCATACAAGGATAGCAGATACAGAAGGATAGAGCCCCCAATGTGAGTGATTTCTAATGAACATTGCTTGACAAAGAGGGCAGTGCAGTGATGTCACTGCATGAATATTCACTGTAGAGTGTGCAGAAGAGAAGTAAGTGATCACTCACTGTGATTGACAAATAGAATGAATCTCTTATTGCAGTTTACAGAGTATAGGGGTAAGTACAAGTAAAAGAAATACATGAATAGAAAGAGCTTCACCAGAGGAATTAGAAAATTATATTGGTTATATATGGATTTTTGACCTGACAAATTCCCTTTAAGTAAATTGTACATTTTTATGAAAAGTAGTTTAGAGATTATTGAGAGCATTCTTAGTAATGCTAGTGGTCTAGATACATTTTGGAGTACATTTCTTGGTCCAAGGTGTTGAAGTACTTTAAGACCAAATATATGATTCATGAGGGGGAGGGGTAATTTATTAATATCTGATATCTGTACGCTTGAACACTCTTTGCACTTTTGTTGTGGTTATTACAGAGGTTTCGACAGTCTAATGCAGAATTTTTTAATGTTCTAAAGCCAGTATTCCTCAACGTACTATTACTCATCCATCAAAACAATGCAAAACATACAATGCAGTGTATTGAAGCAATTCTTAAAAGGAATCTGTCATCAGGTGTTTGTTACATTAGCTAAGGACAGCTTGCTGTAAGAGTTAAAAAACAAATAGCAACTGTGCTTCTCTTATCTGTGTGTATGCAATTGCTTCTGTCAACTAAAGGGTTGATCACTGTGTGACTACCATTAGAGGACTAGAAACTCAGGATCATGGCAATGATGGCAATCCGACACACCCCCTCCTGTGATTGACACCTCATAATCAATGCCCAATCTCTATTGAGAGCCTAGTGTGGGTGGGGGCAGCCTTCCCAACTCAGCTACATGCTTAAAACTCAATGCTTAGATTGTAATAGAACGGCTGCCCACAGTAATCTATATGATACACCGATGGATTCCGAATGTCCTTGCCTTCAATTATGCTGCTGTCAGAGGGGTAGCAACAACCTGCTTACATATTCCCTTTAAAAGGAATCTGTCACATTGAACATACAGTCTGAAGGAAAAGCTGAGCATAATGATATTCAGTAGTGTTCAAAATAATAACAGTCCAATGACTAACCAGACTATTCAGTGTTTTTGGAATAAATGATATTACCACATGTCAAACAATTTACCAGTTGTTGCAGTAGATTCCTAGAAAACCAACAGACTCAGCATTCATGATTTGCAGGTTTTTTAGTTTGTGTACTTCAATAATTAATTTAAGGGTGTGTTTAAAATAAGAGCAGTGTGGAGTTCAATTAGTGAGGTCAATCATTGTGTGTAAAAACAGTTGTGAATCAGGTGGTCCTTATTTAAGGGTGAAGCCAACACATGTTGTACATGCATTTCTCCTTGAAAACCTGGGAAATATGGGTTGTTCGAGATCTTTTTTAGAAGAACAGTACTTTGATTAAAAAGTTGATTGGAAAGGGTAAAACTTATAAAGAAAAGCAGACAATGATCTCCTATGCTTTAAAATGGAAAGCAGAACCAGAAAGACAGGGAATAAAATGGAAGACGACCATCTGAATGGATGGAAGAATAGGTAGAATGGCAAAGGTTTAGCCAATGATCAGCTCCAGGAGGATCAAAGACATCTTAAGTCACCTGTGAGGACTATGACAGTTAGAAGATACCTGTGTGAAGATCATCTATAGCAAGAAGTCCCACTGTTATAGAAAGCCATGTACTGAAGAAAGATCACATCAATTTGCCTAAAGAGGAATGGAGAAACATTTTGGGGACTAATGAAAGTAAAATTGTTCTTTTTGGGTCCAAGGGCCGCAGGCAGTTCATCAATCGACCCCCTCTCTGAATTCACCACAGTCCACTCTGAAGACAGAGAAGCCTGGTGGTGAACCATCATGATATGGGCGTGTTTCTTTTACTATGATGCTGGGCTTATTTACCGCTTACCAGGGATCATGGACTAGTTTGCATATAGTAAAATACTTGAAGAGGTCATGTTGCTTTACTCTAAAATAAAAATGCCCTTGAAATGGGTGTTTCACCATGAAAATGACCCTAAACACTCCAGTAAACAAGCAAAATCTTGGTTCCAGTTAAACTAAATTGAGGTTATGGAGAAACCAGCCCAAAACCCGGACCTTAATCTGACAGAACTCTTGTGGGGTGACATCAGAAATGCCAACAACTGCAAATAAATTATGTGATGTAGTGAAAGCATCCTGGGTTGGAATAACTGTTGACAGGTGCCAGACTTTGGTTGACTCTATGCAACATAGATGTGAAACAATTCTAAAAAACTGTGGTTATCCCACTAAATATTAGGTTAGTGATTCACATAAATGCTAAATCCTAACAAAAAGACATAAATAAACACTGCTATTTTCTTGAAAGCCCAATATTTATTTTTGTACAGTGGGTACGGAAAGACTTCAGACCCCTTCAAATCTTTCACTCTTTGTTTAATTGCAGCCATTTGGTAAATTCAAAAAAGTTTATTTTTTTCTCATTAATGTACATGTGGCACTGCAACCACCATTATTGTCCATATCTACCACTCAGTAAGCAAGTTGCAATTGTTCTCGGTGTTGTTCATAACTGGCCTCTGCAATCAAGGTTAAGGTACCGTCACATGCCGCCATATGGCTTCCATATCGCCGGAAATTTGACGTGAGCGCACACGTTTCGGGCACTTTTTTCACATCTCTGTGGAGCTGTCACCGTTAGCTATCTAGCGTGCGATCTTCGGTGATCCTGCGTCCCAGAAATCGCCTGCAGAAGTCCGGAAGCGATCTTCCCTTCACACATCGCCGCGTCACACGCCACAATCGTAGCAGCGATGTGGCCATACTGTTTCGATAGGGACGTGCTAGAGTGGGTTTCACCGCACCCCTATCACTGCGATTAGTGGACGGAACGGAGTTCTCATTGGTCAGCCTTGTGTGAACACACGGGTCATCAAATAAGGCGCCTCGGACATGGCCAGCCAATCAGAATGCTGTATTATCCACCACTCGCCGCAGATGC
>JARQOC010000001.1:11824001-11835317 GCA_033576535.1 Allobates femoralis
TTTTTTAGGTAATTGTCATGCGCTTAGATGGTGCTGACATTGCTGGATGCTGCTGTGTATGTCTTTAAGAGCTGCATGAGGTGTAGTTGTGAAGGTCTTTGTCTCCTGTGTTGTGCTCCAGAGCTGCATTCACTATGTTCAGCTGCTGTTGAGGTGTTGATGTGTGACTCACCTGGAATCCCCTCCCCCTGGCTTTAAATAGCCTTCCCTCTCCTCTTCCCTCTCCTCTGTCAGATGCTGCTGATAGAGTTATTTGCTCTAGATCTTGGTGCTGTGCTGTTGCTTAACTGCTGCACTGAAGTCTTTCCTTGGAAGGAGCAGTGATCCCGATCCATGGGAGGAGGTAGGGGCCCTCAGCCTAGGGCTATTCAGGAGCCAGGGAATAGGGCAGAGACTCGAACCTCCTCACCATCAGAGGTACCTCCGAGAGTAGGGCAAGCTAGGGACCCCCAGGGTAAGGGTCAGATTAGCTCCTCATGATCTCTTCACCCATTACACCTACCTGTTACCTGATTCCCTTACCTCCCAATCTCCCCTAAGCAGTAGAGAGTAGTAGGGAGTCTTACTCAGAATTTCCAAACAAAGTCAGTGAATATGGACTTTGAACTTTGAAACCAGACAATTTCTTTACTCTGGTATCCTGTATATATGAGTTGCAATCTGCTCCTGCTATATAGTCAAGGTAAACCTGTCCACTCAAAACTTTGTTAATTTTAACTGCAGAATTCTAACTATATATATATATATATATGTGTGTGTGTTTTTCTTAACACCCTATTGATCACAAACGGTAAAAAATCCTGCATTTCAATACATTAGGGATAGTTTAAGCCACCTTAAATCAGTCAACCTGCAATGTATCTGAAATGTTAATTAAGAAACTTTTTTCCTCTCCTCACCTCTGCTTTGCTGGCTTTAGTAAAAGCCTCGCTGCCAGTGTAAGTCTCCACAGGTACCTTTAATTCTGTTTGATGTTAGTGATCTAGGTTTGGCAAATATCATCCACAGTAGATTCACCTGAAAGATCAATAACAGCTTGTTCAAAGCTAGATTGGCTTCATAGAGTCCAGGATTTTATTAATTTATAGAAACTTCCTAAGACTTTCACTACAAAAGAAAAGGCGATCTTGAATCCATTCACAATGAATATTTGGCAGGAGGGAAGGCAAAATAGCATCTTTATTGAAACTATTCTTACAATTCATTATACTTTATGGAACTGAGAACCTGGTGGCTGAGATGGATTTCGATTAGGACGTTGATTTGCTTAAGGGCTGCCTTAAAAATTATCCTGGCCTACTTGCTTATTAGGGAATCAGAATCTTCTCAAGACCCGTATTGTATTGTTCCTAAGATCTCATGAGCTGACTCAACTGTCTTATCATGCATCATGAGAATCTGTCGATTCTACATTTCCCATCTGATGCCTTGGGTATTGACTTGATGCAGTCAGCTATACACTGGGGTGACCTTTCTTAAGTTACCTTAGCTCTCATGAGTTCTAGACTGCAACTTGGTCCTTATTCATGGATGAACGATGGCAGATGTCTGTCTATGTGATTCTACATTTCCCCATCTGATGCCTGGGTCCTTGACTTGAGGCAGTCAGCCAATCACTGGGGTGACCTTTCTTGAGTTACCATAGCTCTCATGAGTTTTAGACTGCAACTTGGTCCTTATTCATGGATGAAGATGGCAGATGTCTGTCTATGTGATTCTACATTTCCCCAACTGATGCCTGGGTCCTTGACTTGAGGCAGTTAGCCATTCACTGGGGTGCCTTTCTTGAGTTACCTTAGCTCTCATGAGTTTTAGACTGCAACTTGGTCCTTAATCATGGATGAACGATGGCAGAAGTCTGTCTATGTGATTCTACATTTCCCCATCTGATACCTCGGGTCCTTGACTTGAGGCAGTTCAGCTAATCACTGGGGTGGCCTTTCTTGAGTTACCAAAGCTCTCAAGATTTTAGCATAGGGGTTGGTTGTAGAGACAAAACGAAGACTAGCCCAGACTGAATACGGCTTTTGCAATCCTCAAAATGTAGAAGATACTCCTGCCCGATGTGGTACTACATGAGTCTAAGTAAGAAATTCTCCAGCCATAGTTTCCAATAGAAATTATGAATTTTATTTGAATAACATTAAATGATAGACAACATCAAGAACATGCAAACATTAAATTCATGATCCTACACATTTCAAACTGTGACTTGGTCCTTATGCATAGATGAAGGATGGAGATGTCTGACCATGTGATTCTGCATTGTACCATCTGATGCCTCGAGTCCTGGACTTGAGGCAGTAGCTGATCACTGGGGTGGCTTTTCTTAATTACCTAAGCTCTCATAATTATCAGCTTAGGGGTTGGCTGCAGAGGACAAAGTGAAGTCCAGCTCAAACTGAATATGGCTTTTGCAATCCTTGGCATGAAGTTGACACTCTTGCCTGAAGTGACACTACATAAGTCCAAGTATGATATCCTCCAGCCGTAGTTCCAAATAAAAATAATGGTTTTACTCCAACAACGCAGGGTTGATTGTAGAGACAAAACCAAGACCAGACCACCCTGAATAAGACTTTTGCAATCCTCAAAATGTAGAAGACACTCCTACCGATATGGCACAACGTGAGTCTAAGTAAGAAATGCTGCCACCCAGGGGCGGAACTACCGTGGTGCAGCTGGTGCAGCTGCACCAGGGCCCCGACCGGCTAGGGGGCCCCTTCAAGTCTGCAGGGGGCCCCCAGCCGACCCCCGTAAGCCGTTCTCAGTTGTCAAAGGAGAAGAGGGTCAGGCAAGGGAAGCAGGAAGCTTCCTGCTACCCCTGCCTGAACCCGCCCCTCCTCTCCTCTGCCCCTCCGGCTCCCTGGAGCGCACTCGGCGCGGCTCACCAGGTAGAAGCCGCCGCAAACTCCTCTCCGCCGGCCGCCAGCACCACATCGCACCCCCCCCTTCCCGGACAGTGCTGGTGGCCAGCAGCACCCCCCCCGGACCTCGACGATGGCCACCAGCACCCCCCCCCACTCACCTGCATGGCTGCATCAGGGCCCCCTGGGGTAACGGTCCGCCACTGCTCCCACCATAGTTCCAAATAGAAATAATTTTTTGTCTAATAAAGTTAAAAGATAGACATCTCAAAGAACATCCAAACATTACATGCCATGTTCCTACATGTTTCACACTGCGACTTGGTCCTTATTCATTGATGAATGATGGCAGACGTCTATCTATGTGATTCTACATTTCCCCATCTGATGCCTCAGGTACTGGCCCTGAAGCAGTCAGTGTGATACTTTGTGTGGCCTTTCTTGAGTTACGTATGCTCTCATGAATCATCAGTTCTAGGAGGTGGTTGTAGAGATAACGTGAAGATCATAAGTCAAATATGTCCCATACAACAACCAAAAATTGTGCTTACTTGGTACAACCCTGCACATAGAATGTAACGTATAAAGTGAAGACTGGCTCATCCGGAATACGGCTTTTGCAATCTTCGAAATGAAAAAGACCCTCCTGCCTCATGTGGCACTATGTAAATCCAAGGAAGAAATCCTTGTGCCATAGATCCAAATAAAAATGATGAATTTTATTCCAAGAAAAATAAAGGATAGACAGCTTCAAGAACATTCAACCATTACATGCAATCCAACATCATGCTGGGACCAGGGAAGGGGATTAGCCGTGCCTCACCGGAATCCGGATGAACACAAGTGCCAGGAACAACTGGCTGGATACCACTCATTCCAATCATTGGAATAGATACATAAGGATTTTATTTTATATTGTTCATATGCCTATGATTAAAAAGTTTATTCAAAACGCGTCAGACTTTTAGGAGCTACGTCCCCGTATGATGTTTTATTCTTGACTTGGAAATAAAATATTGAAGATTTTAATGAAGAGACGCCTGGTGCTGGACCTTTCTTCTTTTGCCATTACATGCAATGGTCCTACGCAATTCAGACTGTGACTTATTCATGGATGATTGATGGCAGATCTCAGTCTTTGTGATTCTTCATTTCACCATCATGCTTTGGGTCCTGAACTTGAGGCAGTCAGCTGATCACTTAAGGGTCCGTCACACGGGGCGACATCGCCGCCAATTACATAGGCACATAGGGGCTTGGCCTATCGGCGGCGACATCGCCCCTACGTCCCTCATGTAAAGGGGCGATGTTGGCGCCACCGGGAGGTCGCCTGGTTTTAGAGCAGTGCTCTGAAACCAGGTGACCGATCTGGGGCGATGTGCACGCATCGCCCCATGTAACCGGCCGCCGGCGAGCTGACAGGCGATGGGAGCCATAGGCTCCCATTGTCCTGCATCGCCGCTGGGGTTTTGAGACACCCCAGCGGCGATGCTGCCTGTCAGATTCACCGGCGCGACGCTGTAGGTGTCGCCCCATGGTTGGGCGCCAAACACGTGCATTCCCCCACCAGCCGTCGCCGACATCTACAGCGCCGTCCCAGGTGTGACGGTACCTATAGGGGTAAGGGGGGTGCTTTCTTGAGTCACCTAACGTTTCAAGATTCATCAGTATAGAGGTTGGTTGTAGAGATAAAGACCAGCTCACCCTGAATATACCTATTGTTACCTGGACTAGATATGTCGGGAATTTTACACAAGCACATAAAGAAAAAGCCACAGACTTACTGGATGCTGACAAGGAGTGGATGAACAAGTCAAGTAGGATATAATGTATTTATTCTTAAAACCTCATAAAAAACGACAAGTTATGGAGTCGACCAGACTCATCCATCATGTGTATCTTCACAAATCCTCATTCCTGTTTTTTGTTAAAAATGCTCAAATAATGATGTAATTATCTCTGGTTAACCACACCCAGAGTAATGAGACTTTGTGAACATAGACCTGATGAAGGAGCATGATCGACTCTGTAACACCTAGTTTTCTAAGACGATTTAAGAATAAATATGTTATACCCTACATGCCTTGTTCCTCCACTCCTTGGCAGCACACAGTAAGTCTGTAGCTTTTTCTTTGTGTGCTTTTTTAAATCCTTGGCATGAAGAAGAGATTCCTGCCTGATGCGGCACGACCAGGGGTCGTAACTACAATAGGTGCAGAGGTTGCGATCGCACCCGGGCCCTGCAGCCTAGGGGGCCCCAAAAGTCCCTTTGGCCCATAGAAAAAGACTAATACTACTAAAGATTTGCAATAATTGGGGCCCCGTTGGAGCTTTCGCATTGGGGCCCCGTGGCCTGAAGTTACGCCACTGGGCACGACTTAAGTCCAAGTATGTCCCCTGTCCTGATATATATGTTCCCCATCTAGTTATATATGTCCCTCATCCTAGTATCTATATTCCTCATCCTGGCCCCATTCCTGGTATATATGACCCCATCCCGGGATATGTGTCCCATCCTGGTGTAAATGTTCCCCATCCTGGATACATCTTGGCATATACATCCCTCATCCTGGTACATCTGTCCCCCCCATTTGTCCATCCCGGTATATATGCGTCCCTTACGCCGCCACATAAGAAAATAAACAACTCCACTCACCTTCCCTCCACTCTTCCGGCGTGTGTCATCCACTTCTGATACTGGCAACTGGCTTGTGTGTTAGTAACGGGCAGCGCATTACATCACTGCCATGTGCCCCCAGTCAAAAGGCATGGAAGGCAGCAGCAGCAGGGATGCTAAGGAAGCTGGTGGTAGCAGAAGCAGTGAATATTAATTTCCCTATTAAAGAGAAATGAATATTCACTGCTACCCACATGCATAATTCTTTGAACGTCAGCGATTAGTAAAAGTAAATAATCTTCACAATCATTTAATATCACTGCCCTCAGTGTCTAGATCTGGGCAGGATTTTTGGCGTAGGGAGAAGTGAGTATTAATTTCCCTTTAATGGAGAAATGAATATTCACTGCTTCCTGCAGCAGCACCCTTTGCTCCGCCTCCTGTGACCCCACACCATCCCATGTCTTGAGTTGTGACATCTTTTTGTGTTGTTCTTACTATACGTGTTTATTTCTTCTATACCAGTGAGGGTTAAGGTTGTTGCTGGAAAGTGCTAGAAGGCTTGCTACAGTGTATATCCACTCCCACTTTTTCCTTAGGTAGTCTATTTACTCAATACCTTGACCAGCTGGATTGTGGATGCGTGTGAGCCACTGCTATGCTGACCTGGTGCTGTTCCCTCTGCTGTAGTTTGGAGTTAAGCAGCAGATTTAAGAAGTATACTTTTGGGTTTTCCCTGTTTCTTTGAATGGGGAGAGGAGGTTATACTTCAGTGTTTCTCAGGAGACAGGGTTAGCTGGTGGCTCAGACATCTCCACCTTCAGGCATACCACTGTTATAAGGGACAGCCACGGTCTCTGTGTTAAGGGGCTGATTAAGTATCCCTTCCCCTGGAGTTGGTAAATTAACCCCAATGAGCTAGGGACATTCAAACTTTAAGATTCATCCCCATTTGACTCCCAAATATGCGGGGAAAAATGCATTTTATAGTCTAAAAAATACTGTAAATTTGTACCTTTTACTCAAGCTTTCTTATCTTAAGAAAAGTGTGCAAAACAACAATCTTAATGAATCGGGCCTATGTTTCCTTCATTCCTGGGTAGAGAAGTAAAATAACGTTTAAGCCTCTATAATGAATCTGCACAAAAATCTCTTTCTTTTGTGGCTTTTGCATTTTTTATCTCTGCTTTAGTTTTAGATGGGTCAGAATATACACAGCTGGGAAATTTCTATATAAATTGACCCTGTGATGCCTTTAAGCCTTCATTAGGAATGTCATATTGATTTTTGGAGGAAACTGGAATTTTTATACTCTGAAAAATCTGACTGTAAGGTTTGCTGGAAGTAAACAAAATGTATGTAATCTTCTTAATAAATAGTACTTGAAATATATTAAGGGAAAAATATAATGATATCAATCTTTGATAGAAGCAGTAGCACTCACCGGCCAGAGGTTAAAACAACAATCTTTATTCAACGACCGTCATCGGGTTACAACACAGGGGTTTGCGGCGGTGGACTGTAACCTGTGGAAGTGCCACTAGGCGGCGCAAATTGGCCGCCGTTGTTTGGAGACCCCTATCTTTCCCTCGCAAACCCCCGTGTTGTAAGCCTGATGACCGTGGCTGAATAAAGATTGTTGTTTTAACCTCTGGCCGGTGAGTGCTACTCCTTCTATCAACGACGCGATACCGGAAGTGATGTTCTAGACCGGAAGTGTGCAACCAGCGAGACTAGATGGTGTCAACGTGGAAGCGGCCAGCGTGTTCCTACTCTCCACCTGACGGACCCTGCTGAATACATGGAGCCGAATGACCCACGGTGGTGCCGGGCAGCTACTAAACTGTGAGTTTAAAAATATAGTCATAATCACAATATTACGTTTAAAACGTCTCAACATAACATTTAAGTAATGATGGAACTAAACATTTTGTTTTCCTTTTTATTGAACAATATTTATATTATTAAACTTTTTTTATGTATTTAATAATATTTTTTTTAATACTCTTTGGGAATTATTATCAAATAATATATTTCTTGATCAAAATTAAGGCAGAAGGGTAAACAAAAATCACAATTTCTTTATCACTGGAAAGGATTGATAGGTAGTGATGGGACTCGTCTGGACTTTTTTTTTGCAGCCGCACCTGCCGCAAGTGCCAAAACCGCACTTGCCGCACCTGCAGCAAGTCCGCCTATACCTTGCATGGCGTTTACTGAAACTGCGCCGCAACCGTGCCGCAAGTGCAGCCGGTATGCGGTAATCGCGGCAGAATGCGTTTTTTTCACCGCATCTGCCGCGATTTGAAAAAAACGCTGATGTGAAAGGGCTCTTAGACCCCTGCAACCACTCTCAGGAAAGAGCATCTGGGAACCTCGTCTCTTCCAAAAATGACAGGGCTCACAGTGGTTCATGCCTATTAGGATTCTTACTGGGAGGGGTAGAGGCCCCCCACATGGCATTTTCCCAGATGAAGGCCCTTGGCGGGGGTGCTGTGGAAGGTAGGAAACATAGGCCTCTGACAATACTCTCTTTTTCTCGTCCTCCTGCTTCTCTATTTGCCGATCCACAAGCTGCATGTTTGCTAAGGCCAGGCATGCTGCAAGATCCTGTCTCCAACCTCTGGAAGACCTCATTGGCTTATAGAATGGCTCATGTTCTCCTGACTCTATGCTCCAGTCTGGTGGGGCCTCCTCAGGCATGCGGGAAAAGCATTGGATCCTGACCTCATTGCAAATGAGGCCCAATGCGGGATGTGCGGTCGTACTCCAGTTTACATATGTGGGCATCTCCTCTGTGGGCTGCACTGGGATGGTGAGGAAAATCAGCTCCTCCACAGCTGTCATGTCTTGGGGTGGATATATCAAGTCTCCAAAGTGCAGATTGAAAGCACACAGTACACGATGCTGCTGCAATGTACGGCAATCCCAAGATGGCACCATCCTCTGCAGTGACGCATCTTTCCATTGCCTAGGATCCTGCCTCTTCCAGCGCCATGACCCAAACACTTAGAGATATTATCGGTTTTTGGCCCTATAGCAGGCTATGGGGCCGGACGGAGGTTTCATCACTCCGTGACAGTCCGGGGGAATACAGATTATTCTCCCCGGACACAAAAATGATGCTTGCATCATTTTTTTATCCAGGGAGAAAAATCTCCCCTTTTTCTGGATCTTGACTTTGGCCGGATCCTCCCGTATCCGGGGCAATCTGCCGCTCCCTAACATGGGAGCCTATGGGGTAGGATTGCCCCAGTCCAGGAGGATCCGGCAAGCGGACACTGGCGGCTGCACGCCGCTGTTCTTTCAGGACCGCGGCTAGAATGGAGCTAGCCGCGGTCTTGAAAAATCAGCAGCTGCGGCTGCAATTAGCAGCATCCAGCTGCACACAGGACCGGAGGGCACATTTGGCCCTCCGGTTCTGATTGCTGATCCGGTCCAGGGATGACTCAGACAGCCCCGGACCGGACCTTGCCGAGATGTGAAGCCAGCCTAAAATGAATGTTTAAAGAAAATGTTAAGGTTCATGGATTTCACAGCTGCTGGCACATCTGGCACTCTTCTAAAGGTTCACAGCCTGAAGGTGTCCCAGCACCAGCAAACTGAAGGAAGCTTAAAATCTTTCTTTTAAAGCTGCCTTAAATTTAACATTTTGAAAGCAACTGCTAGACCCGATGGCTGTGAACTCTGCTAACCTGAGTGCTCAGCCACTGAGTCTTCATGCGAGAGTTTTGGCCCCTAATTTTTAAGGAAATTTTTAGGGCCATTTCCAGATTTAAAACTTTTCTGCCAACAAAGCAGATTTACTGATTTTTAAGTAAATTGCTCAGGTTTTGCAATCACAAATCCTCAACGTTCCTGTCGAATTTGAAATTGGGGAACCTTTTTCGGGAATGTTTGCTCATCTCTATGACCTCCATTTACGGTGGCTCAAGTGGTTAGCACTGTAGCCTTTGCAGCGCTGGGGTCTTGAGGTCCTGGGTTCAATTCCCACCAAGGACACTAAGGACAACATCTGCAAGGAGTTTGTATGTTCTCCCCGTGTTTGCGTGGGTTTCCTCCGTGCACTCCGGTTTCCTCCCACATTGTAAAGACATACTGATAGGATGTTTAGATTGTGAGCTCCCAAGAGAGACAGCATTACCCATGTATGTAAAGTGCTTTGGAATCAATAGCGCTATATAAATGAATAAATATTATTATTTATGCTGAGCATCACTACAGCTCTCTTTCTTTCTTGTAGCATTTTACAGATAGCTCTTCTTGTATATCTGCTGTCTCATTTACCCATGAAACATTCTCTTAACTTCGGAGCTTTCTATCCGTCTTTCTGCTGACTTACCCTGCCCTGCAGCTTCATAAGGCTGCCTCTCTTAAGCTCTGTCTCTGCGGAAATCCTCTCAGAAGCAGCTCACCCCATCAGGATGTTATTTCTACTGCTCCCACTCCTTCAGCTTTATTTTCATCAGGTATCAAAACAATTCCGCAGCCGCACACTGTCCATTAAGCTTGACGGCAGACTCTCTGATATGGTGATATGCCCCTTTTAAGAGAGGCAATACAATGGTTCTCCACTCAGCTATGGTGCCAGGCAGAAGACAATAAAACAAATTTTGGTATGGACAGGCAACAAACGTCAAGGCTACAATCTTATATATGGAAAGGAGTAATTACAGGGTCTTGCTTGAAGCAACAGTCAAGACAGAGGCAGACAGTTGATGCACAGGAAAGCAACAACCTGAGACACTTGTACTTGCAAAGTTTGGGGTAGTCTCCTAGCTTTTTTCTTAGCAGTAACTCCTTAATTTTAGTACAGTACATGTGTTTCCTACAAGGCGGTACAACATGTGCTCAATAGGTTAATCTGTTGCTAGGAAATCGGTCCCGGTGGGAGCTTAGGTGAGCTGTGGAGAGCGGGAAAGTTAGTTAGAGAGAGAAGTCGGTTGGGAGAGGACCCTGCGAGAAGCGCAGTGGAGGGCACCTCAGTACAGGTGGCTCAAAGGATGAAGGGGATCCTAGGGTGTTGAGGTGCACCTGAATCCGTGCCGGTACGACTCCCGCCCGGAAGGATCCAGTCCAAAACCAGAGGACCGGCTCCAAGGCGGTGCGGGCATTTATTCCAGGGCCGCAGAATCGGAGGACACAGACATCTTCAGAAGACGCGGCCAACACCTGACATAATTCCCCTAAGGCCCCGTATAGGATCCGGAGGCCTCAAGACAAGGACCGGCGGAGGGCTCTGTGCATGGCAGCGCAAGGAAGGAACAGTGAGAGAGCTCAGTAATGACAGATGAAAGGACTAAGCAGGCACATCACAGAGGGTCCCCAGTGAGACGTTCTAATTCTCTGGTGACTACCCAGGCCAGCAGTACCTGTTTACTGTGTGTAAAGACTGTTTGCTGCCTGAGTCACCAGTAAAGCCCGGTTCAGAGACAAAGACTGTGTGGTGTGTTTATTAGCCTGCACCGGAGGAGCCATTCTCTTGTTCCCACAGACTGTCAGCCTGCATCTCCACCTGACGAGTTGCTTCCCTGTGTGAGTTATCTATTCATCTAACACTGCGCCTGGGATTCCGCTCCACCTATGGGGAGCGTTACCAACTAGCTGCCTCATCATCATCCCCGGAGGTCTGCAGCAGTGCTGGTGTCATTACCGGATACCGCAGTTGGCGTCACAAGACACTTTTAATTTTATTTTTCCCCTTTTCAGTGACCACCAGGGCCACAGGTCCGGGCACAGGTCGCCCGTGACATCCCCCAATAAATCAACACTCAGAACCGAGTACCCCATGGCCCTGGGTGGGTCAGTAACAGTACATTGAACTTTTTCATT
>JARQOC010000001.1:11835417-11868678 GCA_033576535.1 Allobates femoralis
AAAGTCATCACAATGTGCATTGTGCCATCAAGGTGTACTTTGTGCCAGAAGGGCCGATGAAAAGAAAAACGCTAAAGGAGGAATTTGCTGGTCATTTTTTGTGGAGGATCCAATGGGCAGGACAATAATTGGTAAGTTACAATTTTGTCTCATGTTCTGGGGTCTTGGAAGATTTCAGAGCATAATAAATAATAATTCAATAATCAGCAAGTTCAATTTCTTATTACAAATACTAGAGAGAAGGCATGAAATCAGCACCACCGAAAATGCCACAAGTTCAGGGGGACATACCGTAAGGCTGGATATGTGCTGTGCCATACACTGAAGACCGGACGGACAAGACTGTTTGCTTTGACGACTCCATTTATCATTATCCTCTCATAAGACCTCAGAACATAATAAAGAACATGTTCAATACAAATTGAATATTTACTCAAAATTCTAAAGAACTGCCAAATTCAAATTTTGGCAGACTTGCTCATTTCTAATTCCTTCAGATTCATTGCCTAGATGCCAGACCTAGAAAACAAACTCCAATAATTTATACCTCTTAGCATTTACATATTGCCACCTGCTGATTTGTAATAGGGCAATAATTTATTTGATGCCTAAAACAAAGCTCCTCTTGTGCTTACTCTCAAATATGACTTAGGCATTACAAGCATTTCTGTTCTACGAAATAAAGGAAACATCTCTAGCTAGTTTTTCCAATGTGCTGCTTGAGTAGACGTTGATGACATGATGCGCTATCTAGGTCTTGGGTGACACTCACATCAAGTCATCACAATGTCCAATGTGACATCAGAGGCGTATTCTGTTCCAGAAGACCCAATGAAAAGTAAAGGCGTTAGAGGAGAATTTTGCTGGACGGTGTTTTGCAGAGGATAGGAATGGGCAGGACTATAATCATCGAGTTATAATTTTGTATTATGTCTGGGGTATTGGAATACCTAAGAGCATAATAAAAAACATTAATGGTGAGATATAATTTTTATTATGCTCTCTAAAAGACCTCAGACCATAGTAAAGAACATTGACTAGCATTGAATAATTCCCTGGTCCAATGGGATGCTTTCTCTCCTCTCCTCTCCTTCCTGAGATTTTAAGTTATTGTGTGCTGACTTTCATTCTCTCCATGCTTTTGCATGACTCGTAGGCAACATCTCCCTCCCTATCATCGTTTTCACATTTACATTTACAAGTCAAAGAATGGTCAAGTTGTGTAGTTTATCTGCATGCAGGTTTTGGTGCCGGGAGTCGCAATGGACCTTTGCACTGTTTGCACATCGGCCATTGTGCCTTATCGAGAACCTGTGTTTACAAATTTTGTATATGAACGATTCATCCAATTAAGATGGGTTTGCAATTTGTGTGATGGGACTGGGTGGAGGGAGGTTGTTACTGGGTTCTTGGCAGTCACAATTTTTTGAGCTCTCAGAAGTCCTCAGACCATAATAAAGAGCATTTGATTAACACTGAATAAATTCAATGCAAATTGAATATTTCAGCAAAATTCTAGAGAACTGTCAAATTCAGATTTGGGCAGATTTGCTCATTTCTAATTCCTTCAGATTTATTTCTAGATGCCAGACCTAGAAAGCGAACTCCAATAATTTATACCTCTTGGCATTACATATTATCCCCTCCTGAGTTATAAAAGGGCAGATAATTTACTTAATGCTTAAAACAAAGCTCATCTTGCACTTACCCTCATTATGATTTAGGCATTAAAAGCCATTTCTGTCCTATAACAATAAAGGAAAGATTTCTCGCTAGTTTTGCCAAGGTGCTCTTGAGTAGACCCTTGATGACTGATGCGCTGGCTAGGCCTTGGCCAACGCACATAAAGTCATCACAATCTGCATTGTTGACATCAGAGGCTTACTTTGTCCAGAAGACCCGATGAAAAGTAAAAATGCTAGAGGAGGAATATACTGGACGGTGTTTTGTGGAAGACTGGAATGGGCAGGACTATAATCGGTGAGGTACAATTTTGTATTATGCATTAGGGTCTGGGAAGACCTCAGAGTATAATAAATAAAAATATAATTATCAGTGAGGTACAATTTATTATTACAAATGCTAGAGATAAAGCATGAAATCGGCAGTGCCGAAAATGACAAGTTCAGCAGGATATACCGTAAGGCTGGATGCTGTGCTGTGCCATACACTGAAGAATCGGCGGTGCTCAGCCGACAATCCCAGAAGCGGGCAATCCAGGCATCAGAGTACAGAGAGGTTTCAGCAACACATGTCCATATAAAATTTCTTTATTAAATTCTCATAAAAACAGCAAATTTGCACTTCAGTAAGGAAGTGGAAGAGCAACTGCAGAACTGGAGATCTTCCACCACTGTCTTTTATCGTTGCAGGAAAACTTCTTTCCATGAGGTAGATAGCAAGATTCCTCAGACCATAAAAACAGCAGAATGCGTCAGTGTATTTATTAGGAGGAGAGGGAGCAAGAGGATACAAAACGGGTCAACGGCCAATTCGCGTGACAGCGATTCAACGAGTCGATTTATTATCATCCACTCGTAAGGCTTCAGAACAAATAAAGAACATTTGATTAGCATTGAATAAATTCAATGCAAATTGAATATTTCAGCAAAATTGTAATTTTGGCAGATTTGCTCATTTCTAATTTCCTTCAGATTCATTGCCTAGATGCCAGACCTAGAAACAAATTCCAATAATTTATACCTCTTGGCATTTACAAACCTGCTGATTTGTAATAGGACAGATAATGTACTTGCTGCCTAAAACAAAGCTCCTCTTCGGCTTTCCCTCAATTATGATTTTGGCATTAAAAGCCATTTCTGTTCTACAAAAAATAACACAAACATTTCTTGCTTGTTTTTGCTAGTGTGCTGCTTGAGTAGACCCTCCACGACACAATGCGCTGGCTAGACCTTGGGCGACACACATCAAGTCATCACAATGTGCATTGTGACATCAGAGATGTACTTTGTTCCAGAAACCCAATGAGAAGTAAAGATGTTAGAGGAAGAATTTGCTAGATGCTGTTTTGTGGAGAACCGGAATGTGCAGGACAATAATCGGCAAGTAAACAATTTTGTACTATTCTCTGGGGTCTTGGAAGACCTCATAGCATAATTGACACATCCCCAGAGTCTGTTCCTGCAATTTGTGTGTCTGTTATCAGGCCCCCTGTGTTCAATCCAAAGGAGGGACTGGTGATGTAGAAGTCTGACTTGTAGATATGTTGTATGGCTGCCCAGCTGGAGTCATTAACTCTGACTTCAGCCAATTTGGATGGACGTTACAGAAATAAAAAACATTTAATTATCGGTGAGGTTCAATTTTTTTCTATGCTCTCGGAAACCCTCAGATCATAATAATGAGCATTTGATTAGCATTGAATAAATTCAATGCAAATTGAATATTTCAGCAAAATTTTACAGAACTGTCAAATTCAAATGTTGGCAGATTTGCTCATTTCTAATTCGTTCAAATTCATTGCCTAGATGCCAGACCTAATCAAACTCCAATAATTTACACCTCTTGACTTTACATATTACCACATGCTGATTTGTAATAGGACAGATAATTTACTAGCAACAAAGCATCTCTTCCGCTTTCCCTCAATTATGATTTAAAAGCTATTTCTGTTCTACCAAAAACAAAGGAAACATTTCTCGCTAGTTTACCAATGCGCTGCTTGAGTAGACCCTTCATGACATAATGCGCTGCCTAGACCTTGGGCGATGCACATCAAGTCATCACAACGTCCGTTGTGATATCAGAGGTGTATTTTGTTCCAGAAGGCACAATGAAAGGTAAAAATGCTAGTGGAGGAGTTTTCTGGACGGTGGTTTGCGGAGGATCGGAAGGGTCAGGACAATAATCGGCAAGGTACAATTTTATATTATGCTCTGGCGTCTTGGAAGACTTCAGAGCACATTTGTCCCATACCCAGAGTCTGCTCCTGCAACTTGTGCATCTGTCACGAAGCACCGCTGTCTTCACTCCAAAGGAGGTGCTGGTGAAGTAGTAGTCTGACTGTGGATGTGTTGTATGGCTGCCCAGCTGCAGTCATTAACTCTGAATTCAGCCAATTAGGATGGACGTTACAATAATAAAAACATTCAATTATCGGTAGGTACAATATTTTCTTACGCTCTCGGAATACCTCGGACCATAATATAGAGCATTTGATTAGCATCTAATAAATTCAAATTGAATATTTCAGCAGAATTCTAAAGAACTGCCAAATTCTAATGTTTGCAGATTTTCTCATTTTTAATTCCTTCCGATTCATTGCCTAGATGCCAGACCTAAAAAACAAACTCCAATAATGTATACCACTTGGCATTTACATATTAACACCTGCTGATTTATAATAGGGCAGATAGTTTACTTGCCGCCTAAAACAAAGCTCCTCTTCTGCTTTCCCTCAATTATGATTTAGCCATTAAAAGCCATTTCTGTTCTATAAAAATAAAGGAAACATTTCTCGCTAGTTTTGCCAATGTGCTTTTCGTTCTTATAGCCGTAACCTGCACTGGAAACTGATTTGAAAGTTTGTCATGACTGTTTTGACAGCCCGGTCAGCTTAATCCAGGGATCTAGTCCCTGTGGTTTGTCAATTATAATGCTAACCTTACAGAAAGAGCAAGACTCAAGGCACAGAACTGTCATCCAATAACCAAGAAATACTGTCAGCTGCAAGCAGATGTGGGAAAAGGGAAGAAGAAAAAAAATTGCTCTAACGGTCTATTTGTAAATTAATTATCCTACTAATTTTAGAATGAAGCCAACTGGTGACATCAGCAATCTCAACGTAGAATTAATTCAATGGAAAAGGTTGACACAATTTGGAGTGGATGTCTATTACGTTCAGAGAACGGCATGCCACTGCTAATTTTATAGATATGAACCCGCGGTGAATATGTAATAGTCAGCAATTCTTAAATATCACGTTGCCGGTTATAGTTTAACCTACGAAGAAGATACAAAAATTCTACATGTTGTTCCTACCCTCCGACATTGACACCCATTTCATAAACTACTCCCGCTTCCCTTTCGGAATTGGATGTCAAAATAACTAATCTATATTTTGCAAAATTGTTATTCTTTAAGCCATGACACATTTTAACATTCTGTAGGGAAAGTTACATCGACAACCACAAAAAGTTTAAAACCCCGGATAACAGCGAGCTGACATTTTGTCACTCAACTTCAGCAAAACTGTGGAGGGAAAGCAATGAATTAATGAATAGAAAGAAATCCCCATGACAACATGGTAGTTCATTAAAATTTTATCAGCATTCTTCCTAAGGAAAGCAAGCCTTCTGTTCTGTGTTCACATTCTCCTACAATGTTTTACAGCCTATTCGCAGCATGAGGATGCTTCAAAATTAGCTCCTATGGAGAGTCAACTACAGAGAATCTAGTATTTGTCACACTAACCCCTTGGGTGCCATAATGAAATATCGCCGATTTTTTTTTTTCTGTTTATACACTTCCTTCTGCATTAATAAACCATTAATTCCCTCCATTTGGAATAGGTTAATTAGTTTACAAGAACTGCATCAACTCAATTTTTAAGGAGGGAAAGAGAACGAGCTTCAAGCATGTTACTATGTCTTCTCGTTCTCTAGAGCTTAGGGTTTGGGACTCATGGGATTGCCCAAAAAATACAAAAACAAATAAAGAAAACTATAGCTCAGCTTCACGATAATGTATTCTGCACACTTGAGTAGTTTGTGAAAGGCATGCATAACATTATGGTTATTGAGGCAGGGTATGGAATCCCTCAATTATGGAGGTGTTAGCCCAATCAGATATACATAGGTCATGTTAAACATGTACGTACAAAGCCTTATCTATACATCATTAAGCGTTTATAGTTTATAAATAGAACCCCATAGAACATATAGAGATCTTCTACAAGGAAGAAAACTTTCTCCCTAGTGCCACCTATAGGTCGTGAAATAATTATTCTCAAATTCAGAGGATTAAAGGGGTTACCAGGGATAACTCAAAGAAAAAAAAATGTGCCTAAGCGCTAAGAGGCATGTAGCCAGCACCTACCTGCCGGTTGTGCTTGACACCGTTCACCTCCGACCGGAGCGCCAATTTTGGCACTTTTGGTGACATCACGACTACAAAGGCGAGGACTCCCTCCCCTCGGTAGACGGATGCGTAGTTGACGTCATGCTGATTGACAGCCGGCTCTCCCAGTCAAGTAGCGGGGAGCCCGCTGTGAATCAGTGTGACATCAGCTATGCGCCCCCTTCCACAGAGCAGAGCGGAAAAGCCGCTGTCACCAGTAGAAGCAGTCTGTGACCGCTCTGTGTCGTGGGTGAACAGTACTGTTGCCGGCAACAAGAGGCCGATAGGTGCAGCTAACTGCCTGTTAGTGTTTGGGCACTTTTTTTTGTAAAATATCCTGGATATCACCTTTAAGGGCTAGTTTACCTATTTGCTGGAGGTATGTCTACTGAAATGCCCAGCAAACCAAAGAAAAGGGCTCTAGATCCCAAATAGAGTCATATGTTGAATGGAGTGGATACATGTATGCTTGATCACCACTTTATTCATTGCCTCATTGACTGAGTACGCTGCATATGCACCTCCAGTCCATTCAAGATGGGGAGAGCTTCTTGAGAACAAAAATACTTGGAATTTCTCAGGATCCAACCACTGGTATAGGAAAATATTAAGATTTTGAGAATAACCCTTTTATGGCCATTAATTTCCAGAGCCTAGAAACACAAATATTGACCTGGACGAACAAGCTAGTCAGCTTTGACATACTGAAAAAAAAAAGATTTGCAGTGGATCGATTCACAAGGCCTACAAAGTCTACCATTGCCCTAAGAAGATGCGAGTAATGCTCTGAGGTCACCTAATGCCACACATGTACGAGAGGCTGTGTGATGTACGGCACAACACAGAGGTTACAACAGGATGTAAACGGAGAGGAAAGCTCTGAGAATAGGAAGTGGGCGATCGGAGATGTCCTGTCACTAAGCTGTGTCTAAGGACAGAAGACCAATACGATCCACACTGCTGCAATGAGATCACAGACTCCCGTGGTATTTACGGTGCTCTTTATTCCAATCCGACACGTTTCAAGTTCATCCCGACCTCTTCATCAGGGATACACCAGCATAATGACCAGCAACATACAGGCTCATATATTTATAAACAAAATAGGCCAATGATCAGTCGCCACCTTGCAGTGATGTCTGATAGGAGGTCACCATGATGTCAAACCTAGAAACGCTCAACATTAAAAGGAAAATTTACACAATAACAATAAAAAAACATGAATACATCTAAAACCAATAAAACAATTAATCTTCATTCAAATACAATTTAAAAACAATAAAATATACTCTCAAATATTAAATAGCACCGAAATATGGTTCAAGGACTTTGCATCGGCGCTTGCCTGAATCATAATATAATTCCCATAAAATTATATAAAAAAACATTTATTCACATTTTACAAATGAAAAAAATTCAGGGATAAATAAAAACTGAAGAAAAATAAAATACACTCCTAATTGATGCCGCAAAATCATCAATGGTATTAGAACCAGCGCTTGCAAACAGCCCATTCATAGAGAACCAGTGTGTAGCCATTACACTACTCAGAATAAAACTATGTGATGCTATGTTGCAAGTGTCTAAATTGAATCCCTCGTGCAAGCATTACATCATTCAGGATGACCGCTAATTTAGCTGTAAAATCATGAAGTGCTACATCTATAGTAGAGCTGACAATTTAAGCTGGTATTTTCAGGTCACTGACATGCGGAGAAAAAATCTCTGAGAATGCCGTGACGTGGCGGGAGGCTTAAAGAATTGATCAATTGTTTGCTAAATGTCTCAGTTAAAGTACAGTTAGAAATTAATATGTGCATATGCACTTTTTGTATTGCGTGCTGACCACAGGCAGCGCTGGCTTCTTGGCTTTTTTATTTAAAAAATAATTTACTATCAAACAGATTCATATTACATTAATGAAGAAAAGGGAGCTATGAAAACTCAGCTCAATGAAAGAGAATGACCAGTGTATAGTGTTGAAACTAGTAGGCGATGCGACACTTATATTGATATACAGTCCACATTATGCTACGATAACAAATATTTCTTTGCAGAACTACCAACTAACAAAGTGCATTTAACATTATGGTAACCTCCTATCAAACATCACTGCAAGGTGGCGATTGATCATTGGCCTATTTTGTTTATAAATATATGAGAATGTAACTTGCTGGTCATTATACTAGTGTATCCCTGATGAAGAGGTCGGGACACCTTGAAACATGTCGGATTGGAATAAAGAGCACCGTTTTTTAAATACCACGGGAGTCTGTTATCTCATTGCAGCAGAGTGATCATATTGGTATCCTGTCCTTGGATATCATGCGACCATCCCTGGTGGATGTGCAAATACTAGTTGTGGGTGTAAAAAAGTTGTATTTGTAAAGTTCATAAAAGTGACTTTATTACCTGCACCCACTGCGGCTTCTCAGATTTTGAGAAGCCGCAAAAGGCGTTGCCTTGTGCTTCTCCCCGCTGCCTGCACGCTAATTATTCAGCCCTGATGGGCGTGCTAATCAGCAGAGAGCTGCCGCGTCACATTACATGGGTGGTATAGCCGCTATAGTGCTAAACGCACATAGCGGCTATACCGCCTATGTAATGTAACAATCTGAGAAGCCGCAGTGGGTGCAGGTAATAAAGTCACTTTTGTGAACTTTACAAATACACATTTTTAGCACAAAGGGATGGCTAGAAATGTCTAAGAATGGTGCAGGGACCGGTCTTAAGAGACTGGAGGCTAATTTTTAGGGGTCAGGTTCCCTTTAAATTACCCATGTTAAAGAAGTCAGAGGTATACTATTGATATTCACAGAATTAGAGTGACAACAAAGTATATTGTCATTTACCCTGTGGGATTATAGTACTCTCTAACAGAAGTGGATAGTGGATGTGCAATTAGCTAATGTATTGGATCCTAAATTGGGTTTCCCTTGTCTTACCTCAATTGCTATCCCTAGTGGGAAGAATATGTTGTACATATTAAAGAATGTGAAATAAATAAGTTTATACAGCAACTCCAGTTGTGTGGTCACACATATTTAATGATGGTTTAGGAGTGTATATTACGGATGAAATCACTACTTGGGAGAGGGGGTGATGCTATGACCCTTTCGGTGAGCATATATTAACAACTCATGCCCTTTATTACTGTGATTCCTGTCTCAGTTTGAAAGAAAATGGTAGACCCAATGGCTGGGGACACGCCTAACTATAAGTTAGGTGTTGCTCCTGGCCAGCAGGTCTTCCAGCGAGTGTTTTGGCCCCAAACAATCGGGGAAAAATTTAGGGCCATTTTAAATTATGATTTTTTTCCCCTAACAAAGCCGCTTTCGCCATTTTTATGGTAAATTGCTTGGTTTTCCGATTACGAACCAAATCTACAATTTGACATTGGTGAACATGTTCGGTGAAAGTTCGCTCATCTCTAGTGCCTAGTCCCTAGTTGTCACTTCCATTAACTCTGGCTAGCGCAAATGCCAGTGAGTACACTAGACATTACCACTGTAATAATAGAACACATGGAGAGATAGATATTCTGGGGGAACCAACAATAGAATTCATTTTTTTAGTGATGCTGCCAGTCACCAGGACTGCAGGCAACAGAACTCCAGCAGCTACACCAAACGTCCTTCTTCCAAGTTGGCCAGAATAGAATGAATCTATCACCGGCATCAGGAGATGGGGCATGTGAAGGGAATGAATGTGGTCACAAACTGTCATCACCTGAGATATAACTGACCAGGATCACTCACCAAGGAAAGCGTCATTAAGTTTTGTCGGTTCAAAAGAATATCGCCAATTCATGTGTAGCTAAGATCGCCAAGCTGTCACAAGAGTCCTAAAGACAATTACTTGTGAAACCTAAATCTGTACTGAATTCCTTATAAATATTTTAACGCAAACACAGCCTTAGTAATGTCAAGATGACCTCAACATATCTGGTTATGGGTAACGGGGTGGTAGATTGTTTTCACGGTTGTGCTGTTCACACTTTTTCTTCAATGTTTATTTAGTGTTTTATGGTTTTCTTTAATTAACTTTGTTACATGAAATTCTTTCACTATCTAGATTCACCACTAAATGGCTGCTCCATTCCCTGCCTTGGATTTTATATGGGCCATTATAGTCTCTATTGATTATCTGTGCTGTGCTACGTGATCTGATAGCTCTGATGCATTATGGGAAAGCTCGAAAGGCTGTTGCTGAGGAAATTTGACACTTTCTTGGCTGATGCAATCTTCTGCTTTGTGTAAACTGATGGCAGATATTTTTTAATTATTTTTTTATTTCTGAAAATCAGATTGGAAGTTGACAAAATTTACTAGGTCTAATTTATTTCCTAAAATTCTACATTAAATTCAGTTCAAGTTGGGCAGCTTCCTTTGTCTCTAGTGGCTACCTAAAGTTGTAACTTTCAAGACAGTTTTCATCCTTTTGGAGGAAGACTAATTCATATATTTTTTTCTAAGGGTGCATTGAATGTAAGATTCCTTAATCCAACTGGATTACTGTGAGAAGAGCCAGAACTTGTCAAGAAAAAATACATAATAAAAATACAATGACAATATATTATGAGACATTTCCTTGAGCGCTGTGGACCATGTGTGTGCAAAGCAATCTTCATTTACACAGAAGGATGCCATACTTATTAGATAGAAGAAGGTTGATGGTTGAACATCTGGGGAAGTATTGTCTGGTGCATGATCGGTCCGTTGGCTGTGATGCGAGTCACTGCAGTAATAACAAATCTTTGAGGTGGAGAAAACAGACTGTAATAACAGAAAGAATATAAGAATATTACTACTTACTGGTAGTAAAGAGAGATCTAAACAATCAGGGGTCAGGTCCGGGAAATGGCGCAGTAACAGCTACTGACATTCAGAAGCGAAGTCCAATTCAAGCCGAAGTCAGGAAACCAGAGGGACCAAACAGAATACAGAGGAGCAGGCAGAAAGAGGAATCAGGTCACAAGCAGAGAGTCAAGTCCAAGTAAGGTAACTAATCAGGCAGGGTCTGGCTCAGAGCACAGAGAAACCAGTCCTACAAACCCAAAGGCAAATGTACAATTGACACAGAATAGGGCAGCAAGCTTGCTTAAGTAGAGTTCTAATCAAATGAGCTGAATGCAGGTGATTTGCAGCACAGAGCCAGCCCAGACGGACAATCTCCACAACAACCTAGTAAAGGACAAAGATAGTGTGGAGATTGTGACATTGGCACAGCCAAACTGATTTTAGTATAGTTGTTCAAAATGGCTGTACATAATTAAGTGACACCTGGGGAATTAAGTGCAATCTTTTTTATGTCCTGGAATTATTGGACAAAAAATGTTAGCCTGGTTTCAAGAATGATTGACTGTTTTCACATGATCAGCAAAAAAGAAAAGAAGATAATTTGATGGTGATTTTTTATTTTCAATGCATTTCAGGGGTGCAATTCCCCTTCTTCAGGAAAAAAATTACAAATTGTACATCCACCCCTTGAACTAAAACAATTTATACATTCCTATTTACAAAAATGACATCAGCAGTTTGGGTGGAACAGAAAGTGACGTATAATCACATGATGACCAAAGTAACCATCTGCATGCAGAGTATTTTCACATTTTCCTTACATAAAAAAATCACATTTTATATATCAAAAAAAATTACATTTTTGTCAAAACAATATTATATAAAAAAAATATACATACCAGACATTTATTAATACAATAAGAAACATATAAAATATATAAATACCTCATTATATTATTAATTTTTATATAAAAGAAGTATACCACAGATCTTATTAAATTACCTCTCAAAGTTGCAAGTTTCATATTTTACAATGTTATGCCCTTGACCAGAAAAATGTTTGGCTACTGGTAAATGGATTTTTTTGTCTGTAATTGCGTGGCGATGAGATCTCATCCTTACTCTTAGCCGTTGTCCTGTCTCCCCAACATTAAAAGTCCCTATAGAACATATGGCGCACATAATTAAATACACAGCATGGGAACATGAGCAGGTGAACGTTCCAGAAATCTTATGATCATGCTGTGTGTTGGGGATCTGTATCCTGTCTCTGGTCTCTATGTGAGCACAGGTTTTGCAGCTCTTCACATTGCATGGATAGGTTCTTCTTGATGTATCTGAGGGCATCAAACTTCGGCTCATGACGTTTTTTTAAAGGGAACCAACCACCTCAGATGACGACTATAAGCACTTAATACATGTCCCTGCACCCTACCTAGACCGTTCCACCTATACTTTTGTTAAGAATATTGATTTTTGCAAACCAAAATATACACTTTGTAAAAATACAGGCTGGCGACTTCTGGCGTCTCCTCGGGCTGAGCTACTAGTGGGCTGTGTCTTCTAAAGCATTACTGGCTTTTCTACCCCTCCCTCTTACTTTGCAGGACGTCACTGAAGGGCGTGATATTATCTGTCAGTGGGCGGGCACGCAAGGCTGCTCCCGTCCCCGCACGTCATCGGAGGCAGACAGAGTCACGTGCACTCGCATCGTCACTTCCTGTCGGCTCCGTGCAGTGACGCGCAGCTGAGGGATACCGTATGAGCAAAACACATTGCGGCGAGCAGACGTGGTATCTTTCATTAAGCTGATACCACATCTGCTCGCCGCAATGTGTTTACCTCATACGGTATCCCTCAGCTGCGCGTCACTGCACGGAGCCGACAGGAAGTGACGATGCGAGTGCACGTGACTCTGTCTGCCTCCGATGACGTGCGGGGACGGGAGCAGCCTTACGTGCCCGCCCACTGAAAGATAATATCACGCCCTTCAGTGACATCCTGCAAAGTAAGAGGGAGGGGTAGAAAAGCCAGTAATGCTTTAGAAGACACAGCCCACTAGTAGCTGAGCCCGAGGGAGACGCCCAGAAGTCGCCAGGCCTGTATTTTTACAAAGTGTATATTTCGGTTTGCAAAAATCAATATTCTTAACAAAAGTATAGGTGGAACGGTCTAGGTAGGGTGCAGGACATGTATTAACTGCTTATAGTCGTCATCTGAGGTAGTTGGTTCCCTTTAAATTGGGAGGCTGCCTGTAGCATAACAAGGGAAGGTCTTTCAATATTATTTTTATTGGTCATCCTTGTGTAGGATATGGTGATGTTTCCTGGCAGTTTTCTTTAGTACCGTAAGCTGTGGGTTGTAGGTCACCACCAGAGGAACACTATGGTTTTCTTCTTTTTTCTGTATTTGGAGTGATTGACTTCTAGGGCTCCTTGTGGCCCTAATTATCTGATCATCAATGGAGGTGGGGTGGTAGCCTTGGTTTAAAAATGTCCTTTATAGGTGGTTTAAGTGTTCATCCCTGTCCGCTGGGTTGGAGCAAATACGGTTATATGTGAGGGCCTGGCTGTAGACAATGGACATTTTAACAACAACAACAACAATCTTTATTTGTATAGCGGCATCATATTTTGCAGTACTTTACTTTTTAATGTGTTTCAGGCGGAAACTGTCCCATCTGAGGTATGCGGGACAATCAATCGTCTCGAAAGCTCGCATTGTAACATCGCTTATTTTATTTTTGTTAGCCATTAAAAGGTATCACAACTACAAGATTGTTATCTTGTTTCTCCCACTGAGAGCAATCAACATTTTCTCAATCGGCTAACACGGTACCAAAACAGTTTTTTCTTTTAACCAAAGATGGTGTAAAACATGTCAACTCAAAAGTGAATAGTTTTGATTGTGATACCTCATTATACAGAAAATCTTTGTTAAACACAACAGTAGATTGCGTACATGAAGGTGGTACAGAGTCTATTGGTTTTTTTAATTGCTAGAAGCCTAAGACTTGGATTTTCTTAATTCAAGAACAAAGATAGCAATGCAAGCCACCTACAATCCAAAAGGTTGTGGTCTAATGTGTTACTGAACCTTCGCCAACATTCCCCAGTCAAGATACCATGCCAATGCTCAAGAATCAGTGGTTTTCTCTCTAATAAAGCTGATTTTAATCAATAGATCTTGGAATAATTGTAATTTCCACAATTGGATGGGTGTAAAAAAAAGTTACTGTGCTGAGATAATCTTATATTTGTATCCCTGCTATGTATTGTGTAATGGATGTGTCTGACCGTACAGTGACATGATCTGATCATACACATCTCCTGTGCTGAGATAATCTTATATATGTGTCCCTGCTATGTACTGTGTAATGGATGTGTCTGACCGTACAGTGACATGATCTGATCATACCACATCTCCTGTGCTGAGATAATCTTATATATGTGTCCCTGCTATGTACTGTGTAATAGATGTGTCTGACCGTACAGGGACATGGTCTGATCATACCACATCTCCTGTGCTGAGATAATCTTATATATGTGTCCCTGCTATGTACTGTATAATGGATGTGTCTGACCGTACAGTGACATGATCTGATCATACCACACCTCCTGTGCTGAGATAATCTTATATATGTGTCCCTGCTATGTACTGTGTAATGGATGTGTCTGACCGTACAGGGACATGGTCTGATCATACCACATCTCCTGTGCTGAGATAATCTTATATATGTGTCCCTGCTATGTACTGTGTAATGGATGTGTCTGACTGTACAGGGACATGGTCTGGTCATACCACATCTCCTGTGCTGAGATAATCTTATATATGTGTCCCAGCTATGCACTGTGTAATGCAGGGGTCTCAACACGCGGCCCGGGGCCGCATGCGGCCCCTGGGCTTCAAAGTGCGGCCCGCGGCATGCACATCATAAGGACACCTGGATCCACTGTGCAGGGGGTCACTGTGGTGCAGTGTGCTGGGGATTGCGGCTTTATCACTTCCTGCGGCCGCTACAACAACTCCGAGCCTCCTTCCCTCAGCTACATAATTGGAAGCTGGCGGGCCAATCAGATCACAGACTCGCAAGTGACGTTGGCCAATTAAAAACCTCAAATGACGTCATACGCCAATGTCACTTGCGGGTTTGTGATCTGATTGGCCCACCAGCTTCCATTGATGTAGCTGAGGGAAGGAGCCTCAGAGCTTGTCGTAACGGCCGCAGGAAGTGATAATAAAGCCGCAGTCCCCAGCACTATGCACCGTAGTGGCCCCTTACACAGTGCACCGTGTCGGCCCCCTGCACAGTGGATTCCGGCATCATTAAGGTGTGTGTGTGAAAGAGAGAGAGTGTGACTGTGTGAATGAGAGTGAGTGTGTATGTGAGTGTGTATGAGAAAGTGTGTGTATGAGAGTGTGTAAGAGTATGTGTGTGTATAAGAATGGGTGTATGAGTGTGCGTGTGTGTGTATGAGAGTGTGTGTATCTGCATGTGTGTGCATGAGAGTGTGTATCAGAATGTGTATGAGTGCGTGTATAAAAGTGTGTGTGTATGAGAGTGTGCATGTGTGTATGAGAGTGTGTGTGTCAGTGTGTATGTGCATGTATGAGAGTGTGTGTATGAGCGTGTGTGAGTGTGTATGAGAGACTTTGTGTGTGCGTGTACGCAAAAAGAAGAGAGACCAGGTTGGGACATCACTACAAAGTGGCATCAGGATGGGGAAATTACTACAAGAAGGACCAGGATGGGGAACATTAATATAGGATGGGGACCAGTATGAGGACATTATTACAAGAAGGGGTCCAGGATGGGGACATTACTACAAGAAGGGAACCACAATGGGGACATTACTAAAAGGAAATCAGGATTTGAACATTACTACATTGAGCAAAAAATTCTGGAATTACTAAAAATGTCACTTAGTAATGCAGCCCCCCGATATCAATTTTTTTCTATGTGAGGCCCACCAACCCAGCCGAGTTTGAGCCCCTGGTGTAATGGATGTGTCTGACCGTACCGGGACATGGTCTGATCATACCTCATCTCCTGGGCAGGGAGGAAGTGACTAAATATCCAGACGGTTGTTCTTTTGCTAAATTTGCAGAACGCAAACAGCAAAAATTAAGATTTACGAGAATCAAATTTTTTTTGTTAGGGAACCTGTAACCAGGTTGTTCCCATATAAAATGCGGCCACCACCATTAGGCCCTTATATACAGCATTCTACAATACTGTAAATAAGTCCTCACCTGTTCTGTATAACATAAAAAGGAGCTTTTATTATACTCTCTAC
The DNA here is from genome assembly GCA_033576535.1 of Allobates femoralis. Taxonomy (NCBI): domain Eukaryota; kingdom Metazoa; phylum Chordata; class Amphibia; order Anura; family Aromobatidae; genus Allobates; species Allobates femoralis. The sequence continues at coordinate 11,851,592 of JARQOC010000001.1, forward strand.
AGGGAGGTCTGGTCCGAAAGGTGTCACTGATATTGATTGAGTGCCTCCTCTCTTGTTACTTCATTTGGATGATGCATCCTATCTCATCCATGCAGTGTCTTCCATTGCACTCCTATCAAAGGCAGAGCAAATTATTGTTGTGCACATGTGCCAGCTTTCTTTGACCTTTTCCCATGCCTGTGCATTACAGTACTTTGCTATACCCTTAGCAGAAACACAATGGATGGTGTAGGACGTGTCATTCACATCAAGGTGCCGGATCAAGGCTAACTATACCAAATAAATGAACCACCTCTATCTGAAATGCTTAGATTTGCAAACATTGAATATAGGCATATGCACATACATTACTGCGAAGGAAAGACATATAAAAATGTAAACAATTAGAGCATAGAAAAGGCCAGTTTTATGTGCACCCAGCAGCCATCGACAAGGCGCATCTCTTTGCTCGGTCCCTATCTAATGCCTCTATCCGGTTTATGGGTGGATTGAGAACTGCTAATAGAATATTAAAAATCACCTAAAACTGATGGGGAGGGGTGCACAGTCACAAGACATGACCCCATAATCTAAATACGAAAACTGACGGCACTTCCTAGCATACAAGTGTGAACAGGTGCAAACTGAACATGAAATATCTTATATTAAAGAGACAGTTTCACTCTGAAACACTAAGGTATGCAAACGTTGAATATAGGAATATGGACATGCATTACTGCTAAGGAAATACACTTAAGGATTGAGACACTTAAAGTGTAAATGTCATGTCATTGAAAAAAAAAAAACAATACTGCACTGGTAGGTAATGATGGGTCACATAGCAGCTAAGATAATGCTTTTTTGTGCCAAACGACTTATTTTCTCAACTTTTTTTGTGAGCTTTTAATAACTGCATTTTATGGCTGTGTGAGTGTGGCCAGCAGCTGATAGGGAGCAGTGCGATGTGACAGCAGAGATGGGGCAATATCAGAGATCCTGAGCTGTGTGGGGAGCCTGCAGACAAGAGGTTAACAGAGATTGTGACTGAGCTGTGTGGGGAGCCAGCAGCCATTTGACAGATCAGAAGCTTGTGCCAAAGAAAGAGAAGTTTGCAGTGATCCTGACATTCTGACATTGCTCAGTAACTGTGCGGTACCCTAAGCTAATCTGATACACTGTCACCTCATCAGCTGCAGTCAGCAGTGTAGACATTCTTTTTGCCCCGCCCCCTTTAACCCTTATATGGTTATGAGGCTGTATTCAGTGTGAAGATGGATCTGAATGAGAATCAACAGATGTCTGCTTCACACACAGTCTAGTGGGGACAACTTGTGTAAGGGTTATGAATGGTTTTCCACCAGATTTCACTTATAAAGTATATTTGAAAGTTTATTATAATCCTTTGCTGTACATTATTATAAAATAAAAATCGATATACTCGCAACGAGTACCGAGTACCGAGGGCCTACTTGATGCGAGTATAGCGAGTCCGATTACTTTCAGTACTCGCTCATCCCTATTCACGAGGCGTCAAGTTCTCATCTTGATGTGCTTCTATGAGACTTATCTATATTTAGAGCCTTAAAATATAAGCAAACATTTTTCAAAAACATGTGAAATTTAACCAGAACAAGTATTTATTTCTGTGCATGAAAATGAGTGAATTGAATCGTTGCCACTGATTAACACCTACAGAATAATTGCAGATTTTGCCATCACCTAAGCTTGTAAATACAGCGCCTTTTACCAAAGAATTGTGTGTAAATTATTGACTATGGCTTATTTATGAGCTAAAAATTCCAGACAACTCTAAACAACTTCCTGTAAAACGGTTTTGAACTGTTGTGCGAGTTTGTCCTTTTTGTGTTTCTTTGTATTGTCAAGTAATGTTTGATTTTCTTTATGTAGGATGTCAAATTTGAATTATGCATCGCCTACCTAGATTCCATGTCTTATGACTTATTTATCAGCTCCCATACTACTGAATGCAGAGATGTCTTCCCAAGTCGAGGAGCTGCATGTAAATGAAAATACAGCTGTAATCCTGACACAAGCTGATGTTCTAGAAGTAGCTTAATGAAATAAAAGTTTGATGAGAGGCATTTATTGATTGCCGTTCGGAATGAAGAAGTCATCTTTTAGAACGCCAAATTGTTGTGTCAAACAGATAACATAATAAAAGCATAGTAACCAGGGCCATTCATGGAGAAGAGAAGGTCCATTACAATAAGAACTGAGACAATGAACCCTTTTTAGTGCTAATGTTTCCCATTATACCTATGATTTCACCCAAAAAGGGGGTCCTGGTCTTTGTTTGTCATCCAACCTCTTTCAGAGACCTTCGAGCAATATGTCGTCAGTTGATTATGGGCAATCGGCCAGCATTTGATTGGAAGACTAGATGAAGCCAGGTGAATATCATGTTCCTTAATTCCGGAAGCCAAAGGGAACAGTTCTAAAGGTGACCAATTCTAAAGCCCCCCATACACTGATATTGATTGATATTGACTGATATTGACTGCACCCACCAATATTGAACGGTTTGGTTGACACCCCAATCAGAAGCTTTGGAGCTACACGTAGTTCATGGGCACATGATGTGTGGCTCACGAGCCTATGATGTGTGGCTTGAGCCTGTCTTCTAGCTTGGTGCATTAGCACCAGGTCTAGCAAACAGCTATGAAGAGCCAAGTCTCCCTTATGGTGATTTTTGTGTGCAGACCAACACAGAAGCACGAATCTAAATGGGGGTAAGGTGTAAAAACTTGGATCTTGGTATACCACCTCCGTGTGATTTCTGTGGAAAAGTTTTGGGTGTCATTATACTGGTAATGGGGGCTCTGGGTGTCAGTACTGTAAAGAGGGTGGGTGCTCAATGTGTCTTGTACCCTTCTGTTGGAGCTGAATGTGACTCAAGGTCAAAAAGGTTGGGAACCTCTGCTCTAATCTGTATGGGGGCACCGGCCAACTGATTACAGAGAAGATATTAATTACTTTTTTCTTCCGGATATAAGCTGCTGACAGAGATGTCTGTGGGTGGTTTTCTCACAAAGAACATAGGAGCCTTCAGCCAAACAAGCACTCCTGTATATGGGAGACATGTCCAAGATGTCGAAGATGACTGGCAGCCAAATTATCAACCAAAACATTGGTCATTTATTAAGAGGGGCACACCCAAAACGTGGTATGCAACTGTGTGCGCCTCACCACAATTCTTACTCTACTCCAAGAGTTTAGTAAAATTTGGAGTATAGCGAATGCTGCGGCTCATCATGAATGTGACAAGCTGGAGCTGTCATTCCCCCATCATACTCCAGCTCGGTCTTTGGCATAGCTAGGTGAAAATAGCATGAAAATGCCAACAGTTGTAACATTTTAGCGTAGCTTGGGGTTGGCCAAAATTTGGTGAACTTGCAAAGCTTTATACTCCAGGATTCCTGCTTAAAATCTTCTATTTCTTTTTAAAAAGTTATGTCAAGTTTGGAACTTATACCCCATCTCCCACCGATCCTGACAACCAGAGCTCTGATGGGCCTCGTGATTATAGCGGTAGTCTAACACGCACATCTCTGGTCTATTCATTCTCCAGTGGTCTGCCAGAGATAGCCGGGTTCAGCTGCTGTTTGGCACTCCCATTAAGAATGAGCGGTGCAGAGGTCTATGTAAGAAGAGTCTCTTGATGTCTATCCAAACCATGGGAAACCAAAACTTTTAGTAGGCTGCCTTCTCCAAATTACTTATTGTTAGTAGTTTAATGTTGCTTAGACCAAATGAAACACTCCTGATTACTATTCTATCCTTTAATGCGACAAGTTCTTCCATGCTTCCATGCAATATATGGATGGCTATGAACAACCACACCAGGTTGTTTGGTATGGGGTTTATGACTTTTGGTATAAAGTAGTGATGGGCGAATCCTAAATTACTCGGAATCGCTTGACTCTAGCGAGTCCGAGCACAGGACTCGCTACTCGTTGCGAGTCTAGCGAGTCCAATGTTAATGAATGGGGAAGCGAGTAATAGCGAGTAGTGTGAGATTTACAAATCGCAGATGTGTCTCGGAAGCTTCAGCCTGAAGCAATCCTAGTTTTGTCATTTATTTGCATTGCTCGTTTACTTTGTAAGTAATCGCTGACTCACACAGATAAGATCCTGTCTCCTCTGTACAGGCTGCCAGCTCCAGGGTCCTAGAGCCCGCCTGCTGCCTGATTTAGCAGTGCTGAGATTGTTCTCAGTCTGCTCATTCCCTGTGTACAGACATGAATGTCTGAGCACAGAGATGATGTAGCAGTGCTGAGATTGTTCTCAGTCTGCTCATTCCCTGTGTACAGACATGAATGTCTGTGCACAGAGATGATGTAGCAGAGCTGAGATTGTTCTCAGTCTGCTTATTCCCTGTGCATAGACATCTATATTTATGCACAGGGGATGTAGCAGAGAGGACATCGCGTTTTGGACTGCGTCGGACGGAAGAGGATTTTTTTAATTAAAGATGGAGTCCCTAATGGCTTTTTTTTTTTTATTTCTAATAAAAAATTTTCCTTGTGTTGTGTTTTTTTTAAAACAATTTAATAGAAATTCATGGCGGTCATGTCTAATATTGGCGTGACTGCCATAAATTTCGGGCTTAGGGTCAGCTGATAATACAAAGCTGGCCCTAACCTCTATTACCCAGCGTGCCACCGCTACCAGGGCCGCTGGAAGAGCGGGGTTCAGCGCCAGAGGATGGCGCTTCAATGAACGCGCCATCTTCTGGGGCGGCTGCGGGCTGCAATTTGCAGCGGGGGGTGCCCAGAAAGCTTGGGCATCCCTGCGCTGCGGATTCCAGCCCCCAGCTGCTTAGCTGTACCTGGCTAGACATAGAAATTGCGCGGAGCCCCACGCATTTTTTTTAAATTATTTCATGAAATTCTGAGATTCTGACTCTGAGACTCTGAAAAAAAAATGCGTGGGGCTCCGCGCAATTTCTATGTCTAGCCAGGTACAGCTAAGCAGCTGGGGGCTGGAATCCGCAGCGCAGGGATGCCCAAGCTTTCTGGGCACCCCCCGCTGCAAATTGCAGCCCGCAGCCGCCCCAGAAGATGGCGCGTTCATTGAAGCGCCATCCTCTGGCGCTGAACCCCGCTCTTCCAGCGGCCCTGGTAGCGGTGGCACGCTGGGTAATAAAGAGGTTAGGGCCAGCTTTGTATTATCAGCTGGCCCTAAGCCCGAAATTTATGGCGGTCACGCCAATATTAGACATGACCGCCATGAATTTCTATTAAATTGTTTTAAAAAAAACACAACACAAGGAAAATTTTTTATTAGAAATAAAAAAAAAAAGCCATTAGGGACTCCATCTTTAATTAAAAAAATCCTCTTCCGTCCGACGCAGTCCAAAACGCGATGTCCTCTCTGCTACATCCCCTGTGCATAAATATAGATGTCTATGCACAGGGAATAAGCAGACTGAGAACAATCTCAGCTCTGCTACATCATCTCTGTGCACAGACATTCATGTCTGTACACAGGGAATGAGCAGACTGAGAACAATCTCAGCTCTGCTACATCATCTCTGTGCACAGACATTCATGTCTGTACACAGGGAATGAGCAGACTGAGAACAATCTCAGCACTGCTACATCATCTCTGTGCACAGACATTCATGTCTGTACACAGGGAATGAGCAGACTGAGAACAATCTCAGCACTGCTACATCATCTCTGTGCACAGACATTCATGTCTGTACACAGGGAATGAGCAGACTGAGAACAATCTCAGCACTGCTACATCAGGCAGAGGCGGGCTCTAGGACCCTGGAGCTGCACAGAGAAGACAGCTGGACTCGGCTCGCAAAGAAACAGCAGTTATCTGCGAGTCTCCCTGCTATCACTGGCACAGTAGCCAGTGATTACTCGCACGAGTCTAATGCAAACAAAGGCAATCCTAGTTTTGTCAGCGTTTCTGACAAAACTAGGATTGATATTGATTTGCATTGGACTCGTGCGAGTAATCACTGGGAAACTCGCAGAGTACCGAGTCCTGCGAGTCCCTTACTACTCGCCGAGTAACGAGTCCTAGCGAGTAGATTCGCCCATCCCTAGTATAAAGCCAACTTTTCTTTACAATGTGAGGAAAGACCTGGTGCAGATAAGCGTATTTAGGATAGGGGTTTATGTTGGCACAATGTAGGAGAATAGTTCTACTCTCATACAAAGCTTCCGTTTTCTATACCAAAGTTTCTCGCAACTTTTTTAATCATAAAGAAACATTTCAGTCTCATATAGGTAATTCTGTAAGTTAACAATATGTTACAACAGAGCCCCAAATTAATTTGTACGGACATATAATTGGTCATTAAAACAGTTACCTAGTTACATAGGACCAAGGTCCATCAAGTTCCAACTTCAACCACTAATTATACATTTTGGTCACTAAATTATCTACGGTGGGTATGTAAAGTATTCAGACCCCTTTCAATTTTTCACTCTTTTCCATTTGGTAAATTTAAAACAGTTCATTTTTTTCTCATTAATGTACACTCTGCACCCCACCTTGACTGAAAAAAACAAATGTAGAAAATTGTGCACATTTATTAAAAAGGAAACACTGAAATATCACATGGTCATAAGTATTCAGCCCCTTTGCTCAGACACTCACATGCTGTCCATTTCCTTGTGATCCTCCTTGAGGTGGTTCGACTCCTTCACTGGAGTCCAACTGTGTTTATATAAACTGATAGGACTTTGATTTAGAAAGGCACACACCTATCTATACAAGACCTCACAGCTCACAGTGCATGTCAGACCAAATGACAAGGATGAGGTCAAAGGAACTGCCCAAGGAGCTCAGAGACAAATTTGTGGCAAGGCACAGATCTGGCCAAGGTTGCAAAATAATTTCTGCAGTACTCAAGATTCCTAAGAGCACAGTGGCCTCCATAATCCTTACATGAAAGAGTTTTTCTCTCTTTTTTTACACCCGAAAAACTTGGTTGCTTTTGCATCTGCTGCTTGACATTGAGTCCTGCGGCTCAGCTTACTTGTAACCAGAATACCCAAGTCCTTCTCCTGTTCTGTAGTCCCGAATGTACTTTCATATGCACCCATAGGATTACTCCGTCCTGGGTGCATTACTCTACATTAAAGCTGCTTAAAAACCTTTTCCAGAATATCCTCAATGAAGCTGAGTCTATACGATAATATCACCCAGATTGATGCAGTGAACAAGTCAGGAGGGGTGGTCCCCAGCTGTATTCCTCTTCTCGTTCCTTTGCTTTCTTTCTTATACATATCAGCCTTTGAACTTTGCTTTCCCTTCTCGAGTGTTTGAAGCCGCTGTCTCCCAGCTCTCGGTGCATGTGGAAAGGTCCATCATGTCCCATATTTCTAGCAGACTGACGGCTTCTTAAAGCAAGTATGTTTTCAACATATGAGTCCTGTATAATATTACCTGTGATCAGATATAAGTGATAAATGAGATGATATAACTAAGAATGTTACAATCGTTTTTTATCCACAATTTGGGAAAATGTATTTATTTTCCTATACAATTAAACATACAGTATGTTGTATAAGACAGAGCAGTGAATTTCAATGTTTGTACCTCCAACCGGTCCCCAGTTGTCTGAACAGTTGGGCCCGGTCATGCTGTGCCCCCATCTATATTGAGGTCAGTTGACATAAGGTGAAGTTTTAATACTTGAGGGTAGGACCATCCTGATTGGGGTACACCCTGTCCCGGTGGTATGACTTTTCCTCTTTCTTTTTATCAAAAGCAGTGTTTATTGGGTAGCCTGTGTTGTATATATGTACTATTACTTGTTTCTATCTTAGGTGCTGTTAAATAACCACAGTGTGAACGTGCTCCTACAAGTTGCATACAGTACAGACCAAATGTTTGGACACACCTTCTCATTCAAAGAGTTTTCTTTATTTTCATGACTATGAAAATTGTAGATTCACACTGAAGGCATCAAAACTATGAATTATCACATGTGGAATTATATACTTACCAAAAAAGTGTGAAACAACTGAAAATATGTCTTATATTCTAGGTTCTTCAAAGTAGCCACCTTTTGATTTGATTACTGCTTTGCACACTCTTGGCATTCTCTTAATGAGCTTCAAAGCAGCAAAGCCCCCCCACACCATCACACCTCCTCCTCCATGCTTCACAGTGGGAACCAGGCATGTAGAGTCCATCCATTCACCTTTTCTCTGTCGCTCAAAGACACGGTGGTTGGAACCAAAGATCTCAAATTTGGACTCATCAGACCAAAGCACAGATTTCCACTGGTCTAATGTCCATTCCTTGTGTTCTTTAGCCCAAACAAGTCTCTTCTGCTTGTTGCCTGTCCTTAGCAGTGGTTTCCTAGCAGCTATTTTACCATGAAGGCCTGCTGCACAAAGTCTCCTCTTAACAGCTGTTGTAGAGATGTGTCTGCTGCTAGAACTCTGTGTGGCATTGACCTGGTCTCCAATCTGAGCTGCTGTTAACCTGCGATTTCTGAGGCTGGTGACTCAGATGAACTTATCCTCTGCAGCAGAGGTGACTCTTGGTCTTCCTTCCTGGGGCGGTCCTCATGTGAGCCAGTTTCTTTGTAGCACTTGATGGTTTTTCCAACTGCACTTGGGGACACTTTGAAAGTTTTCCCAATTTTTCGGACTGACCGACCTTCATTTCTTAAAGTAATGATGGCCACTCGTTTTTCCTTACTTAGAGTTTGTATTATGGCAAGAAAAAAACAGCTAAAAGTCTATTCAGTAGAACTATCCGCTGTGTATACACCAGATTTCTGCACAACACAACTGATGGTCCCAACCCCATTATAAGGCAAGAGATCCCACTTCTTAAACCTGACAGGGCACACCTGTGAAGTGAAGACCATTTCCGGTGACTACCTCTTGAAGCTCATCAAGAGAATGCCAAGAGTGTGCAAAGCAGTAATCACAGCAAAAGGTGGCTACTGTGAAGAACCTAGAATATAAGACATATTTTCAGTTCTTTCACACTTTTTTGGTAAGTATATAATTCCACATGTGATAATTCATAGTTTTGATGCCTTCAGTGTGAATCTACAATTTTCATAGTCATGAAAATACAGAAAAATCTTTGAATAAGAAGGTGTGTCCAAACTTTTGGTCTGTACTGTATATACCAACATAGACAATTCTAAATTGTGGCATATTTCCCAAATATCCCAGATCCATTTGAACATTCCCATATTTTGGAAGTTGTCCTCCTGTCTCAAGAGTTTGGAGGATTGTTCCAATTTCAATCTCTAGCTTGAAAATGCAGATACAGATAAATAAAATGGTAGAGCACTGAGTCATTTGCTCCTTGCTTCACCATTTATCCTCTATACAATGCATTGTGGGAGTCTTGGTGCATCAAGTGCAATGATGTCACCAGATTACTCACAACACGGACCAGTCTGCCTTGCGTAGGGGCATATCGGCGCAGCACGCACGAGACTTGTGAGTTGGGGGCCTGATGTTAGTTGGCCCCCCCTACCATAATCACAATTTCAGCAGTGTCCGCATCAAAAAGGACGGTAAATAGAATATTGGGTCAAGGAGCCGAAGGCCTGTGCATGTGAGCTAGATATTCCATGATGGGGGTATTATACTGTGTTAAAGCTGTGGGGGCTGTTATGCTGTGTGAGGGGCTGTGGGGGCCATAATACAGAGTGGAGGGCTATGTTGCTCCCATACTGATTGGGGTGGTCTGTGAGGGTCTTTTGTTCTATGGATACGATTGGGGGTTGTTAGGTCATGATACTGACAGGCTATAATAATATGTGGGGGCCATAATATTGCACGTTTAGTTTGGGGGAATATGGGGCTATCATACTATAGAGAGCATTTTTGAGTCATTATGCTGTGTGGGTATTTTACTGTGGGGGACATCATACTTTGAGGACATCATACTTTGCTGGAGGCTCTGTGGACACATCATAGTGTGTGGGGTGAAACTGTGGAGGGGAGTCAATGCCATAGTGTTAGTGTGAATATAGGAATTTTAGGAAGCAGAAGTTCTGGCATCAGGGACCTCAGGTAGTTGATGGTGAGGCAGGGCGCAGCTCTGGCATGCTGATCCTGCCTGCCCCAGCCGACTCCTTGGTATGACAGTTCAGTTCTTTGGTACCTTCATCAAGGAGCAAACTAATCACAGAGTCAATAAAGGTTTTTAATGTTTCTTTACTATAATAGAAAAACATTTGATTTGGGGATGGACTAATAACATTGACACTTTTGGCTGCAAGCTACTTTCCTCGTCACTGTACCTCCCGAATTGTGCACTTAAGCATCATCGATACACGATGGATTCAAATAGCCTTTTGGTCAATTCTATCCCTACCCCATTTGCAGGGATACATCAATAGGGCCACCGGGGTACTCTCAGACAGTATTCCAAGCTCCCAATGGAGATCCATCGAACCTCTGCTGAGGGACCACCAAACCAACACCAGAAAGGACAGCCGGTATCCGCCATCAGATATCAATGCTGAGGGAAAACGCTTTGTTGAGGTCCTGTTCCATGAGGCAAATCCTGAAGTAACCATCAGGATCTGAGCAAAATAAAGGGGGACTTTAGTTCCTGATACAATCTACTACTCAGGGACTCTCCTCCTATCTTCCCTGCTCCAACCCCTTATATTGACTACGTCCTGCCCATAAGGAACAGCCACTATCAACAACCTTGTTTCACCTTTAACCAGTAGAGGGCTAGATACACATTATGGAACATATAGTTTCTCAATACAGATGCAAAACGCAATGGTATCCCTTGGGTGACCACACCTCTGACCCTTCTACATGACCAGAAGAGAAAGCACTGGTGGGAAGACTAATGGACTACAACAGGGACGTATTTACTGTGTACGTGCCACAATACCTGTCCTTCTCCCAGTTAATAAGACATGGGATACATTACTCTGGATATACACATAAAATATATATAAATATATATATTTTTGTCGTCTATACTACCGTAGAACCTATGGATTCGTGGTAGGAGGGCTTGCACCCGAAGTTTAATTTTTTGTGCTGTTCTGATTTTTGATTACTATATATATATATATATATAACATGTCTCTACACTGTAATACATTGCCTACAGAGATCTCTTCGTGCTTCTGATTTCATTGACAGTATGTTCTCTTACATGTTGTTTAGCAAAAATATTCCACCGTTGATACATAAGAGGCACCGCATGGTGGTACATAAATCGTCAAAGCAAACATAAGTAGTGGCCAATCAAACCACTATCCACCTTACATAGATGAGGAGATCCTGGAGGTGTCAGTGGAGTCGAAAGCTTCAGTGACAATAACTGATACTCAACCGCTACAATTCCTGAGCTCATTATAGACGAAATCTGGCAGGAAGACATGAAGTGAAAATGCTTGTACCTAGTGTGAGTACACGATACCGATAACCAACAGAGAATGGAGATGCAAGTGTGTCACCGATGATCAATGGCCCAAACAAGACTGGGATTATCAGAAGTTGTCAGGAGCCTGAAGGCACAAAAGACAGAGACAGCACTCCATACATAGAGCACCTAAACCTTTATTGGCGATGGCCAAAACTTACAGTTAAGTGCATAATGTATTGTCATATAGAGATATGTACATCATAAAGATCAAAAGTATCCGTCCCTTAAGTGATGCTTTTATAGGATATGTCAGGAGAAACCCAGACATATTTCCCATAGTCATAACAATCTGTACAATAGCGATGAATTATGGGTATTGTCGAAAAGATAAAAAATAGACATATTGTTAAGTATTTGGCCCATACCAGAAACAAATATGGCATAAATGGTCCCCAAATTCTATATAAACAATCTAAAACTTGTGCAGTGACATAAAAATATAATTAAAACTAACAGTACGACCATTGAAATATGAAGGAACAAAGACTAAAAAGATTTTTAGAGACCCTGCTGAGTTGATTAGTACAATAGAACTTCACATAAACCCCTTTTGCCATACAATGGTTTTTCTTCAATGAGAAAATTAACTTTTCAATTTTATGCAAATGAGTCACTATGTGCACAAGGGGCGGGATGAATGCAATAGCTGGCATCAGTCCACCCCCGATACTCTAGCAGCTTCATTCCCATATAGATTCAAAGTTGATTTTCTCAGTAATTAAAAATCTATTTGAGACCAAAAAAGTATGTGAGAACTTGATATTTTCTACATAGCAACCTCAGTTTGGTGACCTTTAAAAGAAGTCTCAAAAAATGTAATAAAATAAATAAAGGTAATAAAATAAAATAAATAAAATATTACACTTTTTTCTAGATAGATTTAGTTAGCATAAAAGTGTGTTTTATCTAGTGAACTCTGTCAGGGTTTTAAAGATGGCAACTGCCATGTGTGTCAGTGTGCAGTCCGACCTAGATTTCAAAGGACACACAGTAGGACAGGCTGCCTAAAGAAAATCTGCTTGAGATAGACACTTCCTGCATTGTATTTAAAGAGGACCTGTCACCCCCCCTGGTGCTTTCCAAACTGAAAGCACCACTGAATGCTGCATTAAGGGAAAGGGTCTCCCGTATCTTTACTCCCCTCCCCCGTAACCTGTAACAACACTTTATAAAGTTTAGAGATAAGAAGTCAAGAAGGGTTTATTGAATTATGCATTCCTTGCTGTTAACGGGGGTCCTGCCTGCCCCCTGCATTTCTGTGCCGCCCCCTGACTCTCTGTTCTGCCTGTGACATCTGTAATATTCTGTAACATAATCAGTAGCAGGGCAGGCTCCGGCGCTGATGTCACAGCCAGGAGGTGGCACAGTGAGGCAGGAGGCGGGGAATGCCTCAGTGAAAAGCGAGGACTGCATAATTCAGTAAGTCCCTCCGGACTTCTTATCTCTAAACTTTATTAAGTGGGGCGGGGTAGAGACATGGGAGACCCCTTCCCTGAATGCTGCAGACATGCTGCATTTGGTGGTGTTTTCAGTTTGGAAAGCACCGGGGGGAGACAGGACCTCTTCAAAACTGTCAGGCTCACTGGAATGCTTATTCTCAGTCATCTAAAGAAAAGTGTTTATCTTCTCCATTAGTCCACTCTGCTCAGTGTCCTGTCAGGTTGAGTGGCCAGAGGATTTTGAGTTCCCGATGCCTGACCGGATGCTGCTCTGACCATACATCTGTCTCGAGCAGATATTCTTTATGCAGCCTGTCTTATTGTGGACATCACATGCCTTAGTCATAGGAGGTTGACATTACCTCTGAAAGCAACACCATAAGGCTAGGGTCACACTTGGGTTCTGGCATCCGCTTGATGGATCCGTTAAAGGATGCGTTTTTTTCCTTCCCATTCACATAATGCATGCGTTAAAAGTGAACACACATGTTAACGCATGGTACATACAGTATATGTACCATGCATTAACGGATTAGTTTGCCAAAGACTCCAATGTTAAATTAATGCATCCATTTTCCAAAACGGCCCTAAAAACGTGGTTGACAGCGTTACGATGCGCTATAAAAAAATGCATAGTGCTAAAGGCATAACAATTTGGCCGTGTGTTTTTTGTATTGGAATGTATGGGTGCCTTAACAAATCCGTTTGCACAAATCTAAAGATGAAAAAAGCATCCTTTTAATGGATGCATGACCCTAGCCTAAGATTGAGCCAGTGTTCAACACAAAATGGTCTGCCTAATCATAAACGGCTAACAGGGATAATTTTTGGACAATTTTTAACAAAAAAAAAAAACAGGAAAAGTACATTGTGTTATTAAATTGGCTGTTGGTTACAACTGGGTTGTCATCCCATTCTATGTTGAGGTCAATTTGACATTACTAAGGCTTTGCTTTGATATTATAGGGGTTATCCACTATTCAGACAACACTTTCTCATATTAACAATATTCTTTAGTGTTATAGCAGTCTGTACTCACCTCCGGTGGCACTGGCGATACAATGACGTTGACGTTAGGTCTGCTTTGGCTCACAGCCAATCAGTGGCTGCTAACAGGCTGCCTCACTTTCACGTCTTTTGGATGTAATTGTCACCTAGAGGAAGAGCTGCTGCTGCAATAAATACAATTTAGTACACTAGCTTTTCTTTTATACTAAGTAATGAAAGCATCACTGTCGACCCGGCATCAGTCACAGTCTCACTTATCTTATAATTACATTTTTTGATACACTGGGATGTAGGGTAACCTGTCAGCAGCAAGTCCAATGCTTGTGGATAACTTTCTCCAACTACTGTAAGTATTGTACGTCGTGACAGGAACCAACAGTCGGTTCACATAGATCATCTACTGTCAGTGTTGATTTGTTTTCTATCTTTGGGTTACTTCTGAAGTCAATGTTCAGTGTTCGCTCTTTGGATTCTTTCTGGAGTTTTTAGTTTTTTAAGGTTGAAGGAAGACTTTCAGTCCATCTAGTTCAACCCATAGTCTAACATGTTGATCCAGAGTTGATTTGGTATTTCGTCTTTGGGTTCCTTCTGGAGTCTTAGAATACTTCAAGATTTCAAAGTAGTCTGGTCTTTTACAGGCACTTCTCAGGTAATTGTGATTGAAGCACAATCAACCACTCACCCATGTGCTTCCTTACAGGTCTCCTCATTTTCCATGACGTCCAAGGGTTGTATACTTAGTAGCTGTGCCATAACTAACACCTGATCTGGCGTCTTTACGAATCTCTTCCCTCAAGGAAACAGTCCTGTTGTTATTGATTCTGAGTGGTCTCTCCTACCAACAAATGGCAATGCTTTTCCACAAGCACTGCCAGATCTAGTTAAAGGGATTGTCCACTACCTGAACAACCCCTTCTCATATGACTTGTTTTTCCCTGTTAAATTAATAAACTCTGTACTCATCTCCCATTCTGTCACTGTTCCACTGTAACTGTTGAGGACGCTTTTCCACTGACTTATATTTTCCTTATATACTTTTATATTTTGTATTTTTACTAATACTGTAGATGAGAAACAATAAGTTTTTCCCTTAACCTAGCACCCAATAGATATATCTGTCTGCTGAAAAGAAGATACTGTTGTGTTGAGATGGATGAGAACTGAGAAGATAAGCTGACCTCTGGATGCCTATGCCAAGGAGTATCAGGAAACATACCAGGAGCCCAGAGATGGCACCGTGTCAAGAAGAAGGATGGACTCAGCAGAGAAGACAAAGGACTAATTATTACTAGCAGAGATAGATATATTAGCCTAACCCCCATCTAATCCCACCTTGTCCTGGCCATTTCACGCCTATTCCCTAGAGAATAAAATGCCGTGTACCCGGAAATAAAGTTCAGTTGCTGTGACCATTGCCATTGCTTAATAAAGCAACGAACATATTATAAGTTTGAACCAGATTCTCCGTCTGATTTACTCTTATCTGGTACCATATGTTCATAGTCTAATTTGGAGTGACTGGTGAAGGAGTGTATTGTCGCAACGACCCCGACATAACCATAGCTTGGGGCTCACATGACTTTGTGATGTCACGCGAAAACCGAATGCAGTCACCACCGTCTTCCTTCTTCTCACCTTCGTACCAAATTACAGGAAGTTAGCGCTGGCTAACTCCTCTTAGGTGAAGATATTCTCAGCATTATTTCATCTGGGTAACATATTCCTTTTCTCTCTAAGTCCCTTAATAGCCATTAGCACTTATTTGGCCGGTCAATTACCTAACTGACTTTCGCTGACAATATTATTACTGTACAGCACCAGAGAGAAACCTCTTTCTCTGGATCCTCAAAACTCCAGCATTTCCTTTGGCACACACTCAATCCTTCTAGCCTCTAAATCACCAACCCTCACACAACTGACAGGTGTCATGTCTCAGTTTAGTGCCTGCTTTGTCTTCAGTACCTGCGCTTTTACTTGTAGGCTCCTGCTGCTTGGAGCTAAGCTGCTTGCCCTCTCTCTCCTGTGTGTGACATATGACTGGCAGCTCGAGTCCTGCTTCAGGGGTCGCTCCTCACTGAAGACCCCAGGCCAGGCTCTAGTATGCTGCTTTGCGTCCTGACACTGTGTGGCTGGGAAACCTGGAATTCCTGACCTTCCATTATTCAATGCTGGGATGTGTAACCCTGCACAGCCTCGGACCTGGTGTCTGTTCTATGAGCTTTCCTCTGAGGCGAGTGAATCACCCAGGGTTGTGTGGGGACTCGGGTTTCTGGGCTCTGCTGTAGTTGGGATGTCACTGGTGGCCTGCCCAGACCCGTGGCCCTGGTGATAAACTGAAAAGGGTTTAGGGAATGGAAATAAAGTTTGTCGTGACGCCACCTGCAGATTCTGGTGATGGGCACCACCGCCGCTTCAGACCTTCGGGGGAGATGATACTGCAGCTTGGATGGAGCAGCTCTCTGCAGGTGGAGCTGAGTCCCCGGGGCAGACCAGCATTGATGGTGGTGGTGCTGGATGTGGATATGATCTGTGGAGCAGTGCAGCAGACAAATAGGGATGAGCGAGTCTACTCGCTAGGACTCGTTACTCGGCGATTCTTAAGGGACTCGCTGGACTCGGGAATCGGCGAGTCTTTTAGCGAAGACTCGCCTAGTAACGAGTCCAAAGCGGGCGAGTCGGTGTGCGGCAGGCGGGCTGTTTTGCGGCTGGAGGAGGTAAGGTTCGGACCTGACAGCACCCCCCCCCCCCCCCCGGTTCTCAAGGCTGTCCGGACCTGACAGCACCCCCCCCCCCCCGGTTCTCAAGGCTGTCCGGACCTGACAAGCACCCCCCCCCCCCCCCCCCCCGGTTCTCAAGGCTCTCCGGACCTGACAGCACCCCCCCCCCGGCTCTCAAGGCTGTCCGGACCTGACAGCACCCCCCCCCCCCCCCCCCCGGTTCTCAAGGCTCCAGCCCAGCCCTGAGCCAATGCTCCGAATCCTTGCGAGTCTGCGATTCCGAGTCCTGTATTATCTATTCGGGACTCGCGAATCCATATTCCCTATTCTTTAACATTGGACTCGCTAGACTCGCCACGAGTCCCGAGTCCTGGGCTCGGACTCGTGCGGGTCTAGCGATTCCGAGTAATTTAGGACTCGCTCATCCCTACAGACAAACAGACACACGGAGGCTTTGTCACTCCACACGAGTACTTTACACTGTAAACCAGTTCAGATGGCAGGTCAGATTACAGCACAAACA
>JARQOC010000001.1:11868778-12110601 GCA_033576535.1 Allobates femoralis
ATTTTGAGGCTGGTGACTCAGATAAAACTTTTTCCTCCAGCAGAGGTGACTCTTGGGGTTTCCCCTTTCCTGGGGTGGGTCCTAAATTTGTGGGCCAGTTTCTTTGTAGCATTTGAGGGGTTTTTCCAACTGCATTTGGGGGGACATTTTGGGAAAGTTTTCCCAATTTTTCGGACTAAACGACCTTCATTTTTTAAAGAAATTGATGGCCACTCGTTTTTCCTTATTTTGGGAATTTTGTTTTAAATGGCAAGAAAAAAACAGCTAAAAGTCTATTCAGTAGAACTACCCGCTGTTTTAACCCAGTTTTCTGCACAACACAACTAAAAGGGGTCCCAACCCCATTATAAGGCAAGAAAATCCCATTTTAAAAACCCTAAACAGGGCCCCACCTGTGAAGTGAAAACCTTTTCCCGGGTTTGACTACCTCTTGAAGTCATCAAGAGAATGCCAAGATGTGCAAAGCGGGTAATCACAGAAAAAAGGTGGCTCCCTGTAAAGAACCTAGAATATAAGACTTATTTTCAGTTTTTCACCTTTTTTTTTAAGTAAAATAAATTTTCCCCATGTGATAATTATAGTTTTGATGCCTTCAGTGTGAATCTACAATTTTTCCCCTAGTCATGAAAAAACAGGAAAAAAACTTTGAATAAGAAGGTGTGTCCAAAACTTTTTGGGTCTGTACTGTATATACCAACATAGACAATTCTAAATTGTGGCATATTTCCCAAATATCCCAGATCCATTTGAACATTCCCATATTTTGGAAGTTGTCCTCCTGTCTCAAGAGTTTGGAGAATTGTTCCGATTTCAATCTCTAGCTTGAAAATGCAGATACAGATAAATAAAATGGTAGAACACTGAGTCATTTGATCCTTGCTTCACCATTTATCCTCTATACAATGCATGGTGGGAGTCTTGGTGCATCAAGTGCAATGATGTCACCAGATTACACACAACACGGACCAGTCTGCCTTGCGTAGGGGCATATCGGCGCAGCACGCACGAGACTTGTGAGTTGGGGGCCTGATGTTAGTTGGCCCCCCCTACCATAATCACAATTTCAGCAGTATCCGCATCAAAAAGGACAGTAAATAGAATATTGGGTCAAGGAGCCGAAGGCCTGTGCATGTGAGCTAGATATTCCATGGTGGGGTATTATACTGTGTTAAAGCAGTGGGGGCTGTTATGCTGTGTGAGGGGCTGTGGGGGCCATAATACAGAGTGGAGGGCTATGTTGCTCCCATACTGATTGGGGTGGTCTGTGAGGGCCTTTTGTTCTATGGAGGCCCTCATACGATTGGGGGTTGTTAGGTCATCATACTGACAGGCTATAATAATATGTGGGGGCCATAATATTGCACATTTAGTTTGGGGACTATGGGGCTATCATACTATAGAGAGCATTTTTGAGTGATTATGCTGTGTGGGTATTTTACTGTGGGGGACATCATACTTTGAGGACATCATACTTTGCTGGAGGCTCTGTGGACACATCATAGTGTGTGGGGTGAAACTGTGGAGGGGAGTCAATGCCATACTCAGTGTTAGTGTGAATAGAGGAATTTTAAGAAGCAGAGGTTCTGGCATCAGGGACCTCAGGTAGTTGATGGTGAGGCAGGGCGCAGCTCTGGCATGCTGATCCTGCCTGCCCCAGCCGACTCCTTGGTATGAGAGTTCAGTTCTTTGGTACCTTCATCAAGGAGCAAACTATTCACAGAGTCAATAAAGGTTTTTAATGTTTCTTTACTATAATAGAAAAACATTTGATTTGGGGGTGGACTAATAACATTGACACTTTTGGCTGCAATCTACTTTCCTAGTCACTGTACCTCCGGAATTGTGCACTTAAGCATCATCGATACACGATGGATTCAAATAGTCTTTTGGTCAATTCTATCCCTACCCCATTTGCAGGGATACATCAATAGGGCCACCGGGGCACTCTCAGACAGTATTCCTAAGCTCCCAATGGAGATCCATCGAACCTCTGCTGAGGGACCACCAAACCAACACCAGAAAGGACAGCCGTTGTTCAGGTATCCGCCATCAGATATCAATGCTGAGGGAAAACGCTTTGTTGAGGTTCTGTTCCATGAGGCAAATCCTGAAGTAACCATCAGGATCTGAGCAAGATAAAGGGGGACTTTAGTTCCTGATACAATCTACTACTCAGGGACCCTCCTCCTATCTTCCCTGCTCCAACCCCTTATATTGACTACGTCCTGCCCATAAGGAACAGCCACTATCAACAACCTTGTTTCCCCTTTAACCAGTAGAGGGCTACATACACATTATGGAACATATAGTTTCTCAATACAGATGCAAATCGTAATGGTATCCCTTGGGTGACCGCACCTCTGACCCTTCTACATGACCAGAAGAGAAAGCACTGGTGGGAAGACTAATGGACTACAACAGGGACGTATTTACTGTGTACGTGCCACAATGCCTGTCCGTCTCCCAGTTAATAAGACGTGGGATACATTACTCTGGATATACACATAAAATACATATATATATCTAAATATATATATTTTTGTCGTCTATACTTGAACCTATGGATTCGTGGTAGGAGGGCTTGCACCCGAAGTTTAATTTTTTGTGCTGTTCTGATTTTTGATTACTATATATATATATATATAAAATGTCTCTACACTGTGATACATTGCCTACAGAGATCTCTTCGTGCTTCTGATTTCATTGACAGTATGTTCTCTTACATGTTGTTTAACAAAAATCTTCCACCGTAGATGCATAAGAGGCACCGCATGGTGGTACATAAATCGTCAAAGCAAACATGAGTAGTGGCCAATGACTCAGTGATTCATGGAATCAAACCACTATCCACCCTACATAGATGAGGAGATCCTGGAGGTGTCAGTGGAGTCGAAAGCTTCAGTGACAATAACTGATACTCAACCGCTACAATTCCTGAGCTCATTATAGACGAAATCTGGCAGGAAGACATGAAGTGAAAATGCTTGTACCTAGTGTGAGTACACCATACCGATAACCAACAGAGAACGGAGATGCAAGTGTGTCACCGATGATCAATGGCCCAAACAAGACTGGATTTATCAGAAGTTGTCAGGAGCCTGAAGGCACAAAAGACAGAGACAGCACTCCATACATAGAGCACCTAAACCTTTATTGGCGATGGCCAAAACTTACAGTTAAGTGCATAATGTATTGTCATATAGAGATATGTACATCATAAAGATCAAAAGTATCCGTCCCTTAAGTGATGCTTTTATAGGATATGTCAGGAGAAACCCAGACGTATTTCCCATAGTCATAACAATCTGTACAATAGCGATGAATTATGGGTATTGTCGAAAAGATAAAAAATAGACATATTGTTAAGTATTTGGCCCATACCAGAAACAAATATGGCATAAATGGTCCCCAAATTCTATATAAACAATCTAAAACTTGTGCAGTGACATAAAAATATAATTAAAACTAACAGTACGACCATTGAAATATGAAGGAACAAAGACTAAAAAGATTTTTAGAGACCCTGCTGAGTTGATTAGTACAATAGAACTTCACATAAACCCCTTTTGCCATACAATGGTTTTTCTTCAATGAGAAAATTAACTTTTCAATTTTATGCAAATGAGTCACCATGTGCACAAGGGGCGGGATGAATGCAATAGCTGGCATCAGTCCACCCCCGATACTCTAGCAGCTTCATTTCCATATAGATTCAATGTTGATTTTCAGTAATTAAAAATCTATTTGAGACCAAAAAAAGTATGTGAGAACTTGATATTTTCTACATAGCAACCTCAGTTTGGTGACCTTTAAAAGAAGTCTCAAAAAATGTAATAAAATAAATAAAGGTAATAAAATAAAATAAATAAAATATTACACTTTTTTCTAGATAGATTTAGTTAGCATAAAAGTGTGTTTTATCTAGTGAACTCTGTCAGGATTTTAAAGATGGCAACTGCCATGTGTGTCAGTGTGCAGTCCGACCTAGATTTCAAAGGACACACAGTAGGACAGGCTGCCTAAAGAAAATCTGCTTGAGATAGACACTTCCTGCATTGTATTTAAAGAGGACCTGTCACCCCCCCTGGTGCTTTCCAAACTGAAAGCACCACTGAATGCTGCATTCAGGGAAAGGGTCTCCCGTATCTTTACTCCCCTCCCCCGTCACCTGTAACAACACTTTATAAAGTTTAGAGATAAGAAGTCAAGAAGGGTTTATTGAATTATGCATTCCTTGCTGTGCCGCCCCCTGACTCTCTGTTCTGCCTGTGACATCTGTAATAATCTGTAGCATAATCAGTAGCAGGGCAGGCTCCGGCGCTGATGTCACAGGCAGGAGGTGGCACAGTGAGGCAGGAAGCGGGGAATGCCTCAGTGAAAAGCGAGAACTGCATAATTCAGTAAGTCCCTCCGGACTTCTTATCTCTAAACTTTATTAAGTGGGGCGGGGTAGAGACATGGGAGACCCCTTCCCTGAATGCAGCAGACATGCTGCATTTGGTGGTGTTTTCAGTTTGGAAAGCACCGGGGGAGACAGGACCTCTTCAAAACTGTCAGGCTCACTGGAATGATTATTCTCAGTCATCTAAAGAAAAGTGTTTATCTTCTCCATTAGTCCACTCTGCTCAGTGTCCTTTCAGGTTGAGTGGCCAGAGGATTTTGAGTTCCCGATGCCTGACCGGATGCTGCTCTGACCATACATCTGTCTCGAGCAGATGTTCTTTATGCAGCCTGTCTTATTGTGGACATCACATGCCTTAGTCATAGGAGGTTGACATTACCTCTGAAAGCAACACCATAAGGCTAGGGTCACACTTGGGTTCTGGCATCCGCTTGATGGATCCGTTAAAGGATGCGTTTTTTTCCTTCCCATTCACATAACGCATGCGTTAAAAGTGAACACACATGTTAACGCATGGTACATACAGTATATGTACCATGCATTAACGGATTAGTTTGCCAAAGACTCCAATGTTAAATTAATGCATCCATTTTCCAAAACGGTCCTAAAAACGTGGTTGACAGCGTTATGATGCGCGCTATAAAAAAAATGCATAGTGCTAAAGGCATAACAATTTGGCCGTGTGTTTTTTGTATTGGAATGTATGGGTGCCTTAACAAATCCGTTTGCACAAATCTAAAGATGAAAAAA
The DNA here is from genome assembly GCA_033576535.1 of Allobates femoralis. NCBI lineage: Eukaryota > Metazoa > Chordata > Amphibia > Anura > Aromobatidae > Allobates > Allobates femoralis. Next base: position 11,873,931 of record JARQOC010000001.1, read on the forward strand.
GCATCCTTTTGATGGATGCATGACCCTAGCCTAAGATTGAGCCAGTGTTCAACACAAAATGGTCTGCCTAATCATAAACGGCTAACAGGGATAATTTTTGGACAATTTTTAACGAAAAAAAAAACAGGAAAAATACATTGTGTTATTAAATTGGCTGTTGGTTACAACTGGGTTGTCATCCCATTCTATGTTGAGGTCAATTTGACATTACTAAGGCTTTGCTTTGATATTATAGAGGTTATCCACTATTCAGACAACCCTTTTTCATTAACAGTATTCTTTAGTGTTATAGCAGTCTGTACTCACCTCCGGTGCCGCTGGCGATACAATGACGTTGACGTTAGGTCTGCTTTGGCTCACAGCCAATCAGTGGCTGCTAACAGGCTGCCTCACTTTCATGTCTTTTGGATGAAATTGTCACCTAGAGGAAGAGCTGCTGCTGCAATAAATACAATTTAGTACACTAGCTTTTCTTTAATACTAAGTAATGGAAAGCATCACTGCCGGCCCGGCATCAATCACAGTCTCACTTATCTTATAATTACATTTTTTGATACACTGGGATGTAGAGTAACCTGTCAGCAGCAAGTCCAATGCTTGTGGATAACTTTCTCCAACTATGTATTGTACGTCTTGACAGGAACCAACAGCCGGTTCACATAGATCATCTACTGTCAGTGCTGATCTGTTTTCTATCTTTGGGTTACTTCTGAAGTCAATGTTCAATGTTCGCTCTTTGGATTCTTTCTGGAGTTTTTAGTTTTTTAAGGTTGAAGGAAGACTTTCAGTCCATCTAGTTCAACCCATAGTCTAACATGTTGATCCAGAGTTGATTTGGTATTTGGTCTTTGGGTTCCTTCTGGAGTCTTAGTATGCTTCAAGATTTCAAAGTGGCCTGGCCTCTAATGGTGGGTTTACACGCCGCGATATCGGCGTCCAGCTCCGACAAAAAGTCACGTGGTTCGGGAGTTGGACCCGATATCGTTCCTGCATCGTACTGTTTGAAGGTACAATACGATGCAGGAACGATGGTAATCTGATATCGGGGGTCGAATGGGCGTGCTATTCAACCGCCCGATATCGGATGCCTGTTGGAGCCGGATCGCTGCGTGTAAACATCCAACTCCGATGTGTACACCGACACTACCCATTAACTCCCATGTTAAATGGTCGTTACTGGGTTGGTGGGCGTACACATCGCAGGGACGTTGTTTCCCAATATCGCAACGTTTAAACCGCCGATGCGATATCGGGAAAAGCACACTAACAATGCGCGCTCCCGCGCCGTTGTATAGTGATATCGCCCCGATATCGCGGCGTGTAAACCCACCATTACAGGCACTTCTCAGGTAATTGTGATCGAGGCCCAATCAGCCACTCACCCATGTGCTTCCTTACAGGTCTTGGCCCCAACTCCTCATTTTCCATGACGTCCAAGGGTTGTATACTTAGTAGCTGTGCCATAACTAACACCTGACTTGGCGTCTTTACGAATCTCTTCCATCAAGGCAACAGTCCTGTTGTTATTGATTTCTGAGTGGTCTCTCCTACCAACAAATGGCAATGCTCTTCCACAAGCACTGCCAGATCTAGTTAAAGGGATTGTCCACTACCTGAACAACCCCTTCTCATATGACTTGTTTTTCCCTGTTAAAATAATAAACTCTGTACTCATCTCCCATTCTGTCACTGTTCCACTGTAACCATAGCTTGGGGCTCACGTGACTTTGTGATGTCACGCGAAAACCGAATGCAGTCACCGCCGTCTTCCTTCTTCCCACCTTCGTACCAAATTATAGGAAGTTAGCGCTGGCTGACTCCTCTTAGGTGAAGATATTCTCAGCATTATTTCATCTGGGTAACATAAGTCCCTTTATAGCCATTAGCACTTATTTGGCCGGTCAATTACCTAACTGACTTTCGCCGACAATATTATTACTGTACATCACCAGAGAGAAACCTCTTTCTCTGGATCCTCAAAACTCCAGCATTTCCTTTGGCACACACTCAATCCTTTTGGCCTCTAAATCACCAACCCTCACACAACTGAGAGGTGTCATGTCTCAGTTTAGTGCCTGCTTTGTCTTCACTGACATCCTCCTGCCAGGGTCAGTTCTATGGATTTAGAGTACACAGCAAAGAGAGAGAGATAAGCTGTAGGTACATAAAGAAGTCCTTGAAAGAGGTTTTATGGAGTCAGTGTCAAGGGCACAATCCTGAGACAGAGGGGAAATGTTAGCACAGGTTGTTCCAAGGTCATGGTGTAGAAATTTAACCCAACCCTGGGCCGTGGGGTACTCAGATCCCGGGCTCTAATAAATGATGCTGTCACTGTTGGCCAGTGTTCAGAGCCGTGGTGCTGGTGGTCGCTCAAAAAATGTGAAATAAAAGAAATGAAATAAAATAAAATAAAGTTTGTGACGCCACCTTCGGTACCTGGTAATGTTACCAGCACTGCTTTCAGACCTCTGGGGATGATGACGCTGCAGCCAGATGGTGTTGCTCCCCATAGGTGGGGCAGGGATGGATTAATGGATTTCTCACTGAAAGGCAGCTCTGCAGGTGGAGACTTGATGCAGACTCTGATGTTGAGACTGGAATGCAGTTTACCAGCTTAATGGAATTGAGACACAGGAGACCTTCTTGCTCTGCTTGGGTGTTTACTGGCAACTTGTTAAGGCAGTTCTCACTGGTACACAATGACACAGTCACGGGTAGCTCACCGGGTAGTCACCAGAGGATGCAAAGTCTCTTTGAGGCTTTCTACGATGATCCTTCAGGTTTCGACCTCTGTCCTTACTTTACCTGCGCTTTTACTTGTAGGCTCCTGCTGCTGCTTGGAGCTAAGCTGCTTGCCCTTTCTCTCCTGTGTGTGACATATGACAGGCAGCTCGAGTCCTGTTTCAGGGGTCGCTCCTCACTGAAGACCCCAGGCCAGGCTCTAGTATGCTGCTTTGCGTCCTGACACTGTGTGGCTGGGAAACCTGGAATTCCCGACCTTCCATTATTCAATGCTGGGATGTGTAACCCTGCACAGCCTCGGACCCGGTGTCTGTTCTATGAGCTTTCCTCTGAGGCGAGTGAATCACCCAGGGTTGTGTGGGGACTCGGGTTTCTGGGCCCTGCTGTAGTTGGGATATCACTGGTGGCCTGCCCAGACCCGTGGCCCTGGTGATAAACTTAAAAGGGTTTAGGGAATGGAAATAAAGTTTGTCGTGACGCCACCTGCAGATTCTGGTGATGGGCACCACCGCCGCTTCAGACCTCCGGGGGAGATGATACTGCAGCTTGGATGGAGCAGCTCTCTGCAGGTGGAGCTGAGTCCCCGGGGCAGACCAGCATTGATGGTGGTGGTGCTGGATGTGGATATGATCTGTGGAGCAGTGCAGCAGACAAACAGACACACAGAGGCTTTGTCACTCCACACGGGTACTTTACACTGTAAACCAGTTCAGATGGCAGGTCAGATTACAGCACAAACAGTCAATAATCAGTTAGCTGGTTGTGTAGTCACAGAGATTTGCAAGGTCATTCAGTAGATCCCGTAGTATGCCTTCTTTTGACGATCCCGTGTCCTGCTGCTGAAACCTGCCCCAGCACAGCCCTCTTGTATACCAGGTCCATTGGGGTGCTGTGAGATTCTCTCCTTTCACTCTCTAAAAGGGCTCGACCTTTGGTGGGTGATCCTGGCGAGGCTGCACTTTGTAGACAGGGTGTCAAGGTTGATGAACTGACCCGTGACCACCGATGTAGACGGCTCAGGTGCTGAACTCCCTGCACCATATCCTTCGAGCTGGTACTCCGTTAGGTGGACTAGGTTTCCCCCAGAGTATGAGCGCTCTGATATGGGGTCCCCTCTTTCTGTTTCTAAGCTGCCTCTTCTCTAGGCCCCCTCCCTGGGAGTGTCCTTCTCTCGCTCGGAGGTTCCTCACTCCTTTGCTCCTCAGTGCAAACTCCACTGTGTGACTTCCCTCCTCCCCTAACTCTCCCCCTAGGGACTGGGCTTTAACCATTTGCCTAGGCTCGGGGTGGGAGTGCTGGGGTGGGATCCACTTACAAACCTTACTTCTCCCTGTGACAGGAATAACTGCACTTTCTTTTGTGGGTGCAGTACCCCTACTGTGGCGCACTGACCAATGGGGTGCCATCTTCCCCCTTGGTGGAATACACTCGTCCGCGATGCATCTGGTTAAGGTATTTTAATAAACAACAAAATTAACAGGTATTATTTACAGTATTACTCATTGTTTTTCTTCCCTTTATGGGAGGCACCATACTTAAGCGTTGCCAACTTTATTAACTTCATCGGCCTCATGGGAAACGGTAAATACTGTGCAGACCCAGCAGTAATTGTCCGTCTCCAAGCAAGTGTCATATGTCACCGCTGGGCTGCCTTGTAATCAACATGATATCACACAAGAGTCTCTGGCTTAACACTTTACAGTCCAGGCTCAAACGTAATTAACGGGGAAAACAAGGATTCAGAGTTTCTCATGAAAGTTTATGAGTCTCTTGTTGTAAACAAGGGGTTAATGCACACATTATTTGACTGCAATGTTAACTATTTACATTCCGGGTAACGTTCATGCAGTAAAGTTTTGCATTTACAAACGGGATGCACAGATGGTGAACCAACTCATAGCCTCTGCATGGTGTTTATAAGTGAATTGAACACCCCGGTATAATTCCCGATCCGGGTGACCTCTGCGGAGATATGATTCAACGTCTCTCCTCACCATAAAAATATCGTCTTTTAGTTCTGTCTCTCTAATAAACCCCCACCCATCGCCATAATGGAAAGACACCACAGTACCTGCCTTTCGTTGTTCCAACGGCAATGGGGTTTGCCGGCGTGCCTCATTGCGGGCATGGCGGCTCTCCATCTCTCGCTGCCACCACCCCTCATGAAGTCGCTGTCGGGCCGCCAGGTCCGCCGGGCTGACTTATGGAGAGTACCCTGGTGGCGGGGAAATGGGTCCTGGGGCGATCGGGGAATCGCTGATCTTGGCACGGGACCCATTCATGGTCTTGCACCGGTACTCTGTTGCACTCCTCCAAACTGCTTCAGAACCGGTAGCCCTAGTGACGGGTTCTTGGACATCAAGGGCTGATCTTTCTCCTCGAAGCCTGTCTGGTCGTCGTTCTTTTCAACGGCCTCCACGATCAGATCCTGCTCCACGTTGGGTTCTCTGGGGTCTTGGGTCTCTGGGCCTGGGACACTGGCGGGGCCTGCAGGTTGGTCTACGGGGTCTCCTGTCTTTACCCCTGCATCCACAGTCTGCACCGGTTGCGGGTCCCCGGCCGGGTGACCGCTTGCTGCCAGGTTCTCGGCTGAAGTTGGGTGGTTGTAGCAGCCTCCAGGGCCTGTCACTCCATTACCCGGGTCATTAGTTACACGGCCCTATCCATGCTCCAGCAGCAGACAGCCCACTCCACAGTCTCTAAGATGTTTTCTCTCAGCTCCTGGAAGGCGGCTCTCCAGAAGGCTGCATCTCCCTCGTTGGTGAGGATGGAGACCGCCCCTGGATCCCTGCGTGCAGCTTGGGCCTCCTGCTCCACTTCTTTGAGCAGGTCTGCCAACCGGGTCGCCGCCATTGCTCCGGGTAACTCGGCTGTTGCTGTGCACACTTCTCTTCTGGTTGCACCCTTGCTCTTTTTGGGCACGTTCTTTGGAGAGTCCTGTGTTTGCCCTCCCCCTTGATTGATTGATGGCCATCGGGGCCGGCTAACAGTTGTGCGCCTCTGGCTAGGCCCTCCCTGAGTAAGGGTCTGAGGCACCCCCCCGGGCCTGCACATTGTTCTTTCATATGATTAAGCCGCCATCTTGGGGTTCCCGGTAAAATGGCGGAAACCTGTTCTCAGTACGGTACAGCGGTGGTGAAAGTTCTTTTTGGCCAAAAAGTTCAAAGTCCAAAGGCACACAGTACTCGGTTGCATCGGGCACTCAATCCTGTTCGTGACGCCAGAAGTATGAATCTCCCAGGGTTGTGTGAGGACTCGGGTATCTGGGTCCTGCTGTAGTTGGGATGTCACTGGTGGCCTGCCCCGACCGGTGGCCCTGGTGATTAACTGAAAAGGGGTTAGGGAATGGAAATAAAGTTAGTCATGACGCCACCTGCAGATTCTGGTGATGGACACCAGCGCTGCTTCAGACCTCCGGGGGAGATGGTACTGCAGCTTGGATGGAGTAGCTCCCTGCAGGTGGAGCTGAGTCACTGGGGCAGACCAGCATTGATGGTGTTGGAGCTAGATGTGGATATGATCTGTGGAGCAGTGCAGCAAATGAACAGACACACAGAGGCTTTGTCACTCTACACGGGTACTTTACTCTGTAAACCAGTTCCGATGGCAGTTCAGGTTACAGCACAAACAGTCAATAATCAGGTAGCTGGTCGGGTAGTCACAGAGATTTGCAAGATCATTCATTGGATCCCGTAGTATACCTTCTTTTGATGATCCTATGTCCTGCTGCTAAAACCTGACCCAGCACAGCCCTCTTGTATACCAGGCCCGTTGGGGTGCTGTGATGTTCCCTCCTTTCTCTCTATGAAGGGTCTCGACCTTTGGTGGGCGATCCTGGTGAGGCTGCCCTTTTGTAGATAGGGTGTCAGGGTTGATGAACTGACCTGTGACGACCGGTGTAGACGGCTTAGGGGCTGAACACCCTGTACCATATCCTCAGAGCCGGTACTCCGTTAGGTGGTCTAGGGTTCCCCCAGAGTATGGGCGCTCCTCTTTCTGTTCCTGGGCTGCCTCTTCTCTAGGCCCCCTCCCTGGGACTCGCCTTCTCTCGCTCAGAGGCTCCCCTCTCCTTCGCTCCTCAGTGCAAACTAGAACTTCATTGTGTGACTTCCCTCCTCCCCTAACTCTTCCCTAGGGACTGGGCTCCAACCATTTGCCTATGCTCAGATGTGGGAGTGCTGGAGTGGGATCCACTTACAAACCTTACTCCTCCCTGTAACAGGAATAACTGCACACTCGTTTGTGGGTGCAGTACTCCTACTGTGGTGCACTGACCAGTTGGGTGCCACACGAGCAAGATGCTCTTCGGCTCCCCCAGGCTTTCCTCTCCTTCCTCCTCAGACTCACTCCATGGCCGTTCTACCTGACTCCCTTATTCCTGCTCTTTCCACAACACCTAAGCTCCTCCCACTGGGGCTGGGTCTCCCAGGCAAACAGGTTAACCCTTTAGTCCCCCTATTCTAGGTGTGTGAATGCAGGGATGAGTGCCTCAGATTAACATCACATCCTCTGGTCACTGGGATACTACACACACTGATCTGGGTGTAGTATCCCTTCTGTGGCGCACTGACCAGTGGGGCACCACATTCCCTCTTGGTGAAACACACTTGTCTGCAAGTGTTTCTACCCCTACCCAGTACAGAGCTGTTTTTATATGCATGAACAGTAAACACTTTTAATAATGACATTTCTTTTTCTTCCCGTCCAGGAGGCGAATTTCTTAAATGTTGCAAACATTCTTATCTAAGCACATTATCAGAGTCTCTGGCTTAACTGGTTTCAGCCCATGTTCAGGCAAAAACATGAAGTAGTTCCATAAAATTGCAGCATTTTCAAATCTTTATACAACTATTTACATGACCGGGTTTTGCAGTCTCTAGTCCACACATTTATACACACGCAGGGCATACCACCTGCGGGGCCCTGCATGTCTTCCGCTCCAGGGCCGGAGCTAGTGCACGGTTCAGCTCACCTGTCATGGAGGCTACACCAACCTGTCTGGCCGTTCCGTACACTTAAACTCCTTCTGCACCGTGCGGGGTACGGATTCCCCGACTTCTTCGATGTCGCCGTTCCAGTCATTCTCCTCTTCAGAGCTTGGCTGGCTGGACGGCTCCTCAGCTTCTTCGGGCTCTGCTCTGGTCTCGCTGCCGCTGTCATCAGGTAGGGCCTCTTGCTCCCGGTTCCAGCTCCTGGCTGCTGGGCCCAAGTTGCATAGCTCTGTCCCTGCCACCATTTTCAGTTTCTGGCAGCAGAGGTTTAGTCTCTGGCCCGCCCCCTTGGATTTCCGATGGCAATGGGGGCGGGCAGGCTTTCCCCCAGTCGTTTCTCTCCTTCCTCCACAGACTCACTCCATGGCCTTTCTTCCTGACTCCCTTCTTCCTGCTCTTTCCACTACACTAAAGCTCACTTGGATACCACACAAACTGATCTGGGTGTAGTACCCCTTTTGTGGCGCACTGAGCAGTGGGGCGCCACAAATTGACAAGACTGTCGATAAGAATGAAAATACATCCAAGCTCTTACCACCTTCTACTACCTTCAACTTAAAATATATTTTCAGAATCTATCCTTCCCTCCACTCTGAATGTACCAAAATATTAGTACATACCTTCATCTACTGCAATATCCTCCTCTAAAGTCTACCTGCTAACACTCTCTCACCTTTCCAGTTCGTCTTTAAATCTGCTGCCCTACTAACCCACCTCTCTCCTCGCTCCTCCTCCACTTCTCCCCTCTGAAAATCCCTTCATTGGCTTTAAATTCCCCAATGAACCCGTTCAAACTACTAACACTGACCTACAAAGCCGTTCATAATCTATTTCCTACACATATCTCCGAACGAATTTCCCGATATCTTCCCAAATTATCTCTTTATCTCCTCCCCACATTACTCACCACAAAGTCTCTTCCTAGCATCTCCCATCATCTGGTATTCCATCCCATTATGAACAACATTCAGAACATTCAGACAGAAGTTGAAAACGTATTACTTGAAGGAAGCTACAGCCTAAAATTGTGGTGCCTCTGTGTCTACCACAGAATGGTAATTCTTTAACATATGTAATGCCATGTCTGAGGAGAATTGGATCTCCCTCTGTTGGAATTCTGAAGCGAACACACACTTTCTGATCCCTTATTAGGAGACTGAGCACTTGTTTAGGACATCTGACTAAAGGCCGGGTTATACGCAGTGATCGAGATCGCTGGAACATCGCTATGCGATTGCTGGTGAGATGCCAGACAGGCAGATCTCACCAGCGATCACCCAGCAATGCGCCAACACTCGATGTTCGCTGGGATCGGTCAGGGTATTGGGCGCACACTGGGTGTCGCTGGTCGTTGCCGAGGTCACACATGCCGATGCATGTGTGACAGTGGCAGACCAATGATTGAAAAATGGTCCCGGCCATTTCTCAACGATCATCTGATCGCTGGTCGTTGCAGCATGTCACATGGTGAGTATTGATGGGCGAATCCTAAATTACTCGGAATCGCTTGACTCTAGCGAGTCCGAGCACAGGACTCGCTACTCGTTGCGAGTCTAGCGAGTCCAATGTTAATGAATGGGGAAGCGAGTAATAGCGAGTAGTGTGAGATTTACAAATCGCAGATGTGTCTCGGAAGCTTCAGCCTGAAGCAATCCTAGTTTTGCCATTTATTTGCATTGGACTCGTTTACTTTGCAACTGTAATCGCTGGGAAACTCGCACAGATAAGTCCTGTCTGCTCTGTGTGCTGGCTGCCGCAGCTCCAGGGTCCTAGAGCCCGCCTGCTGCCTGATGTAGCAGAGCTGAGATTGTTCTCAGTCTGCTCATTCCCTGTGCATAGACATCTATATCTATGCACAGGGGATGTAGCAGAGAGTACATCGCGATTTGGACTGCGTCGGACGGAAGAGGATTTTTTTAATTAAAGATGGAGCACCTAATGGCTTTTTTTAAATTTCTAATAAAAAAATTTCTTTGTGTTGTGTTTTTTTTAAAACAATTTAATAAAAATTCATGGCGGTCATGTCTAATATTGGCGTGACCGCCATAAATTTCGGGCTTAGGGCCAGCTGATAATACAAAGCTGGCCCTAACCTCTTTATTACCCAGCGTGCCACCGCCACCAGGGCCGCTGGAAGAGCGGGGTTCAGCGCCAGAGGATGGCGCTTCAATGAACGCGCCATCTTCTGGGGCGGCTGCCGGCTGCAATTTGCAGCGGGGGTGCGCAGAAAGCTTGGGCATCCCTGCGCTGCGGATTCCAGCCCCCAGCTGCTTAGCTGTACCTGGCTAGACATAGAAATTGCGTGGAGCCCCACGCATTTTTTTTTAATTATTTCATGAAATTCTGAGATTCTGACTCTGAGACTCTGACTCTGACTCTGACTCTGACTTTGGGTGTGGGGTCATCCTCAAGCAAGTGTGGCACCCAGTGCCAGGTAAGCCACAGAACCAACTAGTTCACTAAGGGATTTCCACATCTCGTACCTCACCTACACACAACACCTTCCACTCCAGACCTGTAGGGGGAGCGCCAGTGGTTGCTGTTACCCAGATCCCCTATAAATACAGGTGCTGGGGACAGAGTTAGCCAGAGTGTGCAGTCACTAGGAGAACTGTGAAGTTCAGCTCAGAGCCTAGTGAGCTAAACCCGAGATCAGTGCAATGCCAGAGCCAGTGTGAGGGTCCAGAGAGTGAGGACCAAGAGCAGAGGCGAGGAACACTACAGTGGGGGCAGAGGAGCCATCCCGGCTCACCCAGGAGAACACCAGTCACAGGAGTCCGAGTCTGCAAGGGAAAGAGGTTAGCCCAGAAGAGAATCCCAGTAAACCGTGTTGGCTTAGCTTCCTTGACACCAGCAGCACCCATATTTGAGAGCCAGGAGCTGCAGGAGAGATAGCGGAAGCCAAGCAAGAACCCTCAGTGCAGCAACATGGGTGTGAAAGAGCAGGAGAGGTCAGGCCTGGTTTCATAAATGCCAGACTCATGGCAAGGGAGCAGGATAAGGAGGCCTATAACTCACTCAGTGTGGAAGTCCCAAGGTGCTTCCCTCAGACCTGGATGTGTACCTGGAGAACCATCAGTAAAGGTACCGGAAAGACTTTCTTGTGTGAGTGTCCACTCCTTCTGCCTGTCCTTCTCAGTAAAGACTGTGCAGCCCCATTCCAACCGCGCTCCCCTATTCCAACATTGTTACCCTACAGCCTCGGGAATCCCGCTCTTCCTGTAGAGAGCTACAACACCTTGCTGCCGCCCATCACCCCGGAGGTCTGCAGCAGTGCCGGTGCCATCACCGGACCTACAGGTGGCGTCACGACTTCTATAAACTCTCATCACTATAAATAATCCACCAAGGGAACAGACTCGGGCACCGACCACCCGTGACATTCCCGTATCAATGCGCCCGAGATCCAAGTACCCCAATCCCTTGGCACGAAACACAAAGCACCATTGGATATTTTAAGAGAACTGATGAGAATGGACTGTTGATGTTTTATGTGAGGTGACATGTGAATGAGGCCAAAGAGTGGTTCTTACCACGTTGAGACCGGTCTTGGAACTGGCCAACATTTATGGCACAGTGTATATATGAGCATTTGTTGCTGGAAGAACTTTGGGTGTGGGGTCATCCTCAAGCAAGCGCCACTGGACAGTCTCAGAGAAGTAATGAGAATGGACTGTTGATGTTTTATGTGAGGTGACATGTGAATGAGGCCAAAGAGTGGTTCTTACCACGTTGAGACCCGTGTTGGAACTGGCCAACATTTATGGCACAGTGTATATATGAGCATTCGTTGCTGGAAGAACTTTGGGTGTGGGGTCATCCTCAAGCGAGCGCCACTGGACAGTCTCAGAGAAGTAATGAGAATGGACTGTTGCTGTTTTATGTGATTACATGTCTCAAGCTCTCCGCCACATCCATTATATGCGTGCATCGTTGCAAACGCTCCTGCTAAGAATTACAATCTTTACAAAGCCGAGATTTTATCTCTCCACAGGTTAAAGTTAAAATTGCTTCCTTGTTCCGTAACCTAATAAATGCAAAAGGAGAATAAACACATTGAAATCTGCATTCCTGTTCGTTTGCTGTAGAAATATGTTATTATTCGTCGCAGTCTATAAAGACGCTATCATGTTTATGTATTTTAATATCTCCGCTAACAGATCTTTGTATAAGCAGGTGGTTTTAGGACCTTGCCTCTAGTCATATCTTTTGAACACTTATGGAGCCACTGATGTTATTCCTGCATCTCTGGCAGAATCACTATTTGTAGTTGTCTGAAGGCGCACCTTTATATGCTCTTTTAATCTATTTGCACACGTCGCTGTCTCACAGTGTGCGACATTTTAAGGCTGTTTTTTAGAATTACCTTCTTTTCAACCCCTCTTTTTAAAGACAATGTCATGGAACAGCAAGGCTAAATTATACAAGGGTGTGTATAAATTATATTGAGATTACCTGACATGCAAATAATAATGATAAAAAAGGCCGTGTCACAAACAGGGAAAAACATTTTGGCAAGTTAAGTATTTTTTTTTTTCTAAATAATTGGATGATATTGCAAAGGGCGATTTGCCTCTTACTAAAAATCCTATCCGCTCTTAAGAATATAAGGATTTTTAGTTCTGCAATGTACCCCTCATTGCCAAGTTTGTCTGATCTCCTAAGCAAGGAGTGTGGCCCTTACAAGCTGTTTGCTATACAGCTGGCAAGCACGGTTTTGAAGCTGACCGGCTGGCTGAATCTGGCAAGCCTCAGTGTCCCTGCACTTCTGCCGAGGTGAGCTGTAAAGGCAAAGCTATCTCTGCTATCATCACGGGGGAGGCGCAGTTCAGACCAAGCCACTGGCACAAACTGTCAATCTTCAGAAGCGCATTGCTCCCCAGCTAGAGGAGGCAGGAGGCAGGGGAGCAGTGTGCTCCTGAAGAGTGGAACAAAACACTATGCTTTTAACTGTTTGACCATTAATGATGAATTTTAGCAAGAAACAATACTAGTCATGTTATTCGTACCACTCAAAAACTACATTCACAAAATAAGGACAGTCATGAATGTTACATCTACCCTCATGGAATGTAACATAATTGAATTGGTGACCATTCTTAATTTACAGGAAAACCCCTACCCATATCATATATTTGTAGACATTCCAGACTTTATTAACAGAGCTCAGATGTCATGCCTCAGGTTTGGGATTTGATCCGGAGAACTTGCGCCGCTGTGTCCAGTTTCATTCATTACTGAGCCACAGCCTGATCGGTCTCGGTCTGAATGCTGATGGATGGTTTATCTTTGTGTTTCTCTTCCTTTGGCTTGTAGTTTGTCAGGTGTTCTCACTTGCTTATTGTCTCTGTCCTATCACAGTCTTGCTTTGGCTATTTGTACTCTCCTGATACCAGCATTCTTTGCTGGCTATATTTCTTTGTGGAGTACTGCTAAGGAGACTAGCCCTGCTGCTAGGGATTTTGCCTGTTAGACAGAGACCAGTATTGTGATTACGCTGTGTTTTCTTATGTATCTTTTCTGCACCTTATTTCTGTTTGCTGTTAATAATAATAAAGGATCCTATAATGTATGGACAGCCAGTGGAATGACTGGCACAGAGCGGAGGCACCTGAGTAACAATTGGCCAGATGGATGATCCTGGCTGCTGTTGTTAGGCTGGTATTTCTCCTATTTCCATTTGTGTATGTGTTTTATGTTTTCTCACCTTGAGTCCCTGTCTACCTCTGCACATTTTCGAAATCTTGTTTTTTAGCATGTAATGACCTACCCTCCGTTTCCTCAGGAGGTACTTGAAACAACTTTTAGTCATACAGTTCCAAGTTGTAGGTTTCTAGTTGTGTGGCTAGGAATATCCCAGTCTGTGCAGGAACTATTAGGGTGTTGTGCAGCTGGGGGTACTAGTCTGTACAGGAACAAGTAGGGTGTGGGTGTGGTTAAGGGTGATAGACTTTACTCTCCCTTTAACTGTTTTGCAATATGCATGTACATAACATTATGGCAACCAGGATTACCAGACAGGACTCTTTTTTTTTTTATAACAATAATTTTTATTGTAAGTTTGTTCAGCATACAAAGTAAAACATTTTACAAGGTTGAAGGCAAATGTTAATACTGTTTATAACTAATTTAGGAATTGTAATGTTTGTAATTTTCAAAGTAATTAATTCCGCATTACTTTCGGTATATTCGGATATCTAGTATCAAAAATTATGCATAAAATCATATTTAACTATCAACAATGGGGGAAAGAAAGAGACAAGGATATATCAGAACGGGGATAAAAGAGAAGGGGGGGGTGGGGGGGGAATGAGCTCCCGCTTAAAGACATTTTTCAAATAGTTGACCCAGGGACAATGAATAGTTTAGACATCCGCAGTAAAGGAGGCATGAGTTTAAGAGGGGATCTGAACAGTGTTATATAGGGACATTATCCAGGGGTCCCACCAAATGAGAACTTTGTTCCGTTGGGAGGCATCATGTGCCAACATGATCTCATGTTGGAGATGGAGATTAAGTGCTGCATGTAGTTCTTGTGTAGATGGTAATGTGTTTTGATTTCCAGTGTCTAGCAACACACAATCTAGCTGCCAATAAAACATTAGCTACTATTGGTCGTAATGGTGTCAGCCAGTTGTCTAACCCCAGCCCCAGAATCGCCAGTGAAGGTCTTAGTTGAAAAGAGACACCTGTTAAGGAAATTAGGAGAGAGGACACCCCTTGCCAGAACCCCTGTAAAGAACTACAGTCCCACCACATATGTAAAGAGGACCCTGTCTGGTCGCATCCTCTCCAACAGGTCTGGGTCGACCTGTAATTTTCTCTCTCATATCTTGCCAAAGCTTTTGGGGTGACGTACCACTCGAAGTGCACTTTTTTGATCTGTTCATGATGATTTACACAACTTGTATATTTCGTGCTTTTCCCTGAGGCTTCCTGCCATTGATTCAGTGTGAATTCGTCCTTTAAAGCTATTTCCCATTTAGTCATGTAAGGCAGTTTCTCTAGGGAGTGTAGTCGGGATAGGGCGCCGTACATGATGGAGACCCCACGCGAGCCCGGGGGGAAGATCGAAAAAATCTCTGTACCAAGCCATCCACCATTGACAAGTCTGCTGGGACCCATGTCACAGAGCCTAAAAAATGGCGTAAGTTTTGGTAAAATGAAGATTTAGGGATGGAGTACTTGTCTATCAGTTCAGCAAAGGATTTCATGGTGGAATCATCTAGGACTTGATGAATGTAAATGATGCCCCTAGATCGCCAATGATGGAGAGAGAGAGATTCCACTAATGTTTCGACCGCTCGAATAGACACTGATTTTAGTAGGAAAGTGAGTAGGGGGTGAGAATTTTGTCGCCAAATTTGTACCAAAGTCAGCATAGGTTTTAGCAAGGTCGGACTTTCAGAAGTCCTCAGTAGGTTCATTTCTAGTAGTAGTTTGGTGGAACCCTGTGGGGCGTAGTGTTTCTCAATTAACATCCACAACGGATTAGGAGCGTCAGCCCACCACTGACAAGCCACTGTTAGGTGAGAGGCTACATAATAATGTGTCAGGTTGGGGACTCCCATTCCTCCAAGTTGGATCGGTAGAGTTAGTACTTTCATGCTCACCCTGTGATGTTTATAGTTCCAAATAAAGTCATTTAATGTGGATTGTAAAGTTGCGATCACGCGTTTTGGAAAACGCAATGGCAAACATCTAAAGATGTATAGGATTTTTGGGAGGTATATCATCTTTACAATATGGATTCTAGCAACCCATGAGAGAATTAATTGTTTATGTGCTGAGGTGCCTTCTTTCAGTGTATGGAGCAGTGTTTCGTAGTTACGGCGGAGCATTTCTTTAGTATGTGAGATCATTATCCCTAGATATGGGATACCCGTTAGAGACCACTGAAATGGGAAAAGTGCCTTGATTGTTTCTGTAAGTGCCGGAGGTATCTGGACTGGATAGAGTAGAGATTTGGTTACATTTAGTTTATAATATGACGCAGCGGAGAAATCCTCCAGTAAGTTCATTATTTTAGGGATGGTGACCTTGAGATTTGTGCAGATAAAGATTACGTCATCTGCGTATAGTCCAATTTTATGTTCCACCCCCCCCAAACATGGGCCAGTAATCAGAGGGTCCCGTCTTACCCTGGCCGACAATGGCTCCATAATGAGGGCGAAAATTAGCGGGGAGAGTGGACACCCCTGTCGGGTCCCATTAGTCACTGAGAAAGAGTCTGACATAAATCCCGACGCCCTGACCTTAGCTGTGGGGGAGGAGTAAAGGGCCAAAACCGCCGCCTTAAAGTTACCCACCAATCCAAATTCATTTAAGACCGCCTCAAGGTACCCCCAGTGCACCTTATCAAATGCTTTTTCCGCATCTAAAGAGAGTAGCGCACTGGGGGCGTCTCCACGTTCCAGAACCTCCAGGAGGTCAATCACGCGACGTGTGCCGTCCGAGGCTTGTCGTCCTGGGATAAAACCCACTTGTTCTAGGCCTATCAGGTCAGGTAAAACTGTCGCTAAACGTTGGGCCAGCAGTTTTGCATATATTTTTACGTCTCCGTTCAGGAGGGCAATTGTACGGAAGTTTGGTGGGGAGTTAGGGGTTTACCCGGTTTTGGAATTGTGGCAATTGTAGCCTCCAGACCCTCAGGACGTATTCGCCCCTTATCTCTGCAGAATGAGAAGAGGGAGAGCATGTGAGGTATCAGTTTGGTCTGAAAAGTCGCGTAGTATTTGTTAGAAAATCCGTCTGGGCCTGGGGCAGATGATTTCTTTGTTGAGTGAATTATTGACGTGATCTCTTCGGTGGAGAAGGGGGCGTTTAGTAAAGAAAGTTGAGCGGCGGTCAACTTAGGTAAACATGTTTGGGCTAAGAAGGACTTGATTGTGTCCTTATTTGGCTGCGGGGTGCAGGGATCATCTCGTAGGTTATAAAGGGATGTGTAGTAATCTTTGAATTGGGCAGCAATTTCCAAGGGGTGTCTGATTTTCTCTCCTGTAGATCAGAGGACATGGTCAATTTTGGTGGATACCCTTTTTTTTTTAATCCTGTTTGCTAGAAGTTTACCTGCTTTGTCGCCCATCCCGTAATAACGCGCTTTAAGTTTTTTAAGGTTAAATTCTACTCTATAGAGTAGGAGGGCTTTGAGATCTCTACGGGTGGCCTCCAGTTCCGTCCGCGTTTGCTGAGTTTGGGCTTGTTTGTATAGTGCTTCTAAAGTTGATAGCTTATTGGTAAATCTTTCAAGTTGTTCATTGCGATTACGTTTTGCACGAGCCGCTATCTGAATAAATTGGCCTCGCATTACTGCTTTGTGAGCATACCATAATACTTCAGGGTCTGTGTCTTGGGTTTGGTTAAGTGAAAAGTATTGGTCGAGTTGGGTGTCAATGTGTGATATGTTGTCTGGTACAGTTAGGAGATGGTCATTTATTGTCCATGTAGGTGATGGGAAATTTGCAGGTCGTCAGCTACGTGGAGTAGAATTGGGGCGTGATCGGACCAAGTGATGTGTCCGATGGATGATTTTTGACACCTTGGGAGAAGGGAATCCCCGACCAAAAAGTAATCTATTCGGCTGTACGTTTGAAATCTAGGAGATAGGAAAGTATAATCTGTCTCTTCACCATGGGTATACCGCCAGATATCGTGAAGATGGTGGGTGTACAACAGACCGCCCAAATCACCCCGGCAGGTTGAAGGGGTTGAGCAATCAAGGTATTTGTTTACCGGGATGTTAAAGTCTCCTGCCAGTAGGAGAAATCCCTTAAACAACATGTCTAATATATTAAATAGTGAGCGGATAAATTTTAGTTGGTTTGTGTTAGGGCCGTATACAGACACCAAGGTGTATTGTTTTCCATTGATCAAGGCCCGAACCACCAAATATCGACCCAAATGATCAGCCACAATCTCAATTAGTTGAAATGCCAATGCTTTGTGGACAAAGATAGCCACTCCAGAGGTTTTAGTAGGGGCGTTAGCAAAGTATTGTAAGGGAAACTTTATAGACCCCATTCTGAAATTATCCACCTCAAGAAGGTGAGTCTCCTGGACAAATATAATGTCAGCTTTCAATTTGGCGAGCTGTTGCCACACCAAGGTTCTCTTTTTTGGGGAATTTAAGCCATTCACATTGATTGACGCACATTGGAAACTCATCTCGGCAGATGGCCAGGCACAGAGGAGAGCTCACCAGATTATTAACTGACAGAAATGTCAATTACTTGTACTGAGTTGGAACTCTGGGATAGGTAAAGGATTTGGTAAGAGGGGGGGGAAGGAGAAGCGAAAGTGAGGGGAAATAGAACAATAAAGTAGTTTCAGCAACTAAAATTTTAGATTTTCAGTCAATCAACAACATATTCACAACGTTCAAACTTTTCGATTTTCGGTACACAAAAAATATCAATCTAGCAGTTGAGAGTACTTAGGATAATTGAACTGGTCACAACCTGGGAGTCTTGTGTAGAAAGTGAATAAAAGTGCGAAAGAGATGAATTTAGAGAGAGAATGAAGAAGAGGGGAAGGTGAGCTTATAGTGGGAGGTTAAGTGATATGCAGAGGGATAAGAAATAGAAGCGCTAGAAGAAGAAATAAGGGTAGAAAGGTAAGGGGGGATAGTAAATGCACAATTATAGGTCTAACATAGTGTAGTGAGTAAAGGTTTGGGAATGTAGGTAAATGAATAGTAGTTGAGAAGAAAAATGAGACCAATGAGTTGGTTAGGGTAGAAGCAGAAAAGAAATATTTTAAAGTATCCGGTGACCACGGATTAACAAATATAAATATACACTTAACTTGGAGGCCTCCTTGAAGGCACTCGTCAGGCCCGGGGTGAATGTTTCACCCAAATGAAAAGATCAATTATGGGCCTCTGTGGGGGGAGAAAAATAAGGGGCAATGAAGGGCCCCAAATAAACGCCCAGATCTCAACAACCAGTGCCAAGATCTGAGAGTCCAGCAGAGAATTATGACTTAAGTCATACCAGCGGCTTGATCCACTCCTCGAGGACCAATCTTCATTTCAGTCCCGACCCTCCTCCCGGAGACGCAGCAGGGCGGTTGTTGTTGTGTGATGATGGGCTGTCTGGCGGCAAGCCAGATTTCACCATTAGTCTCCAGTCTATCAGTGCTGTTTTCATTTTAGACGGGGAGGAAAATTGTTGACGCTTCCCTTTGTACCTAAATGATACATTAACAGGAGAGCCCCACGCATAGTTGATTCCGCGGTCTCTCAAAATAGCGCAGTATGGTGCAAAGTCTCTCCGTCTTGCTAGTGTACCCTGAGAGAGATCCGGGAAGAGAGACCATTTAGTGTAAGGACCTTCCAGGATTGGGTTTTTTCGTAACGTGTGCATTAAAGAGTCCCTTAGTTTAGGGGATGTAAGGTGCACCATGACGTCTCTGGGGACGTCTGGGGGGGCTCTCTGTGAGCGGGGAAGTCTGTATGCTTTTTCAATGTCTAAGTCAGCTGAGGATGCCTTGGGGAGAATTATCCTCAGGAAAGGTAGTACAGTAGCTGTTAAATCCTCGTCTTCCTCTGATTCAGCTATTCCCCTCATTTTTATGTTACTTCTTCTCAATTTATCATCTAAATCCCAGACTTTCGCCCTCATGTTTCTGAGGTCTTGTGAAATATCATAATAGCGGTCAGCTAACTCATTATGGGCCCCAGCAAATTCGGGCATCTTTTCCTCTAGGTGGCCAGTTCGTTCACTCATGGACACCATGTCTGCTCTTATCTCTCCCACTATATTCCTGATGTCAGACTGAATGGAGGCACGTAGATCGCCCAGGAGACCTCTAAGGGCGCCATAGGTAATGACTGTGGAATCCTCTTGTCTCCCTCTAGGTGAGCGCTCACCTCTGTCACTATGTGAGCTAGTATGTGAGCTCTGTGAGTGGGGGAGCGGGGAGAGCGGGAAGCTGCTTCTCCTGTCGGCGCCATCTTAGGTTTCAGCCCTGAAGCTCCCGGGCGCTCAGGGGAGAAGAAATCAGATACCTTTTTGATCGGGCTGCGACTTCTGGATCCTGTCCGCGGCATCACCGGTGGGTAAGGAGTTGATGCGCCTCCAGAGGGGGGAGGAAATGTCCCGTTATATGCCGCTTTTTCCTCGGTTTGTGGAGGCCGCTGGGAGAGCTCTCTGTCTAAGCGTCCGGCATTGTTCGCTCCAGGACACGCCCCCCATCCAGACAGGACTCTCTTGATGCAGATATGTACCTTAATACCCCATAAGTCCTGCCTGTGTGTTGGCAATAACTAAATCACACTTGCAGCCAGTTGACATGGATTAAAGTTGACTCAACCTTTGTCCTGTGTCCTTGCGTGTACCACATTGAGCATGGAGAAAAGAAAGAAGACCAAAGACTTGTCTGAGGACTTGGGAAACCAAATTGTGAGGAAGCATGAGCAATTTCAAGGCTACAAGTCCATCTCCAAAGACCTGAATGTTTCTGTGTCTACCGTGCGCTGTGTCATCAAGATGTTTAAAGCCCATGGCACTGTGGCTAACCTCCCTAGATGTGGACGGAAAATAAGAGTTGACGAGAGATTTCAACGCAAGATTGTGCGGATGGGGGATAAAGAACCTCGACTAACATCCAAATAAGTTCAAACTGCCCTGCAGTCCGAGGGTACAACAGTGTCAACCCGTACTATCCGTCGGTGTCTGAATGAAAATGGACTGTATGGTAGGAGACCCAGGAAGACCCCACTTCTTACCCCGAGACATAAAAAAGCCAGGCTGGAGTTTGCCAAAACTTACCTGAGAAAGCCTAAAACGTTTTGGAAGAATGTTCTCTGGTCAGATGAGACAAAAGTAGAGCTTTATGGGCAAAGGCATCACCATAGAGTTTACAGGAGAAAAAAAGAAGCATTCAAAGAAAAGAACACGGTCCCTACAGTCAAACATGGCGGAGGTTCTCTGATGTTTTGGGGTTGCTTTGCTGCCTCTGGCACTGGACTGCTTGACCGTGTGCATGGCATTATGAAGTCTGAAGACTACCAACAAATTTTGCAGCATAATGTAGGGCCCAGTGTGAGAAAGCTGGGTCTCCCTCAGAGGTCATGGGTCTTCCAGCAGGACAATGACCCAAAACACACTTCAAAAAGCACTAGAAAATGGTTTGAGAGAAAGCACTGGAGACTTCTAAGGTGGCCAGCAATGAGTCCAGACCTGAATCCCATAGAACACCTGTGGAGAGATCTAAAAATGGCAGTTTGGAGAAGGCACCCTTTAAATATCAGGGACCTGGAGCAGTTTGCCAAAGAAGAATGGTCTAAAATTCCAGCAGAGCATTGGAAGAAACTCATTGATGGTTACCGGAAGCGGTTGATCGCAGTTATTTTGGCTAAAGGTTGTGCAACCAAGTATTAGGCTGAGGGTGCCAATACTTTTGTCGGGCCCATTTTTGGAGTTTTGTGTGAAATGATCAATGTTTTGCTTTTTGCTTCATTCTCTTTTGTGTTTTTTCATTTAAGACAAATTAAATGAAGATAATAATACCAAAGAATTTGTGATTGCAATCATTTTCAGGAAGAAACTGAGTATTATCTGACAGAATTGCAGGGGTGTCAATACTTTTGGCCACAACTGTATAACATTTCTGTGTTAAAATCCTTATGTGTTAGCCTAAGGGCTCTTGTGAAGTACCATATTTTTGGTCCAAGAGTGATCCGACAAAACATTGAATTGAACTCAGACCAATGTTATTCAATGAGGCAGTTCATATATCTGATTTTTTTCCTTGGTCCGAAGAAAAGAAGTGCAGCATGCATGATTTGCCTTCATAACCGGATCACACTCATCCATGTCTATGGGTCCATGAAAAAATCGAACCGCAGTCTCCACCAGATGCTGCTCTTGCAAAATCTGTCACCAGACACCGCCATATTCAGTCTGTTGGTGGTGCTGGTGGATAGGTGAACCAAACATTCTGAGCAGTATAGGCTCTGACCATATACTAAGGTTAGTGTGGCTGGGGCCGGCAGTGTTTTCTAGTCTGACAGAGTGGAGGTGTGTGTGCTGTCAAAGCTGAAGCTTTGGGCTCTCAGCCTATTAGAAGGTATCATCCCTTACTAAGCCTTCATCTTACTGCTATTAGCTGCCAGATATAGCTTGTGCTCCCCTGGCTCGTTTCCTGCTCTGTATTGGTGTTTCTTGTTTTACCTCTTTCTGTTTTTTGAACGCTTCTCCAGTATGACAATTTTGTACCTTGCTGCTATCTCAGTTTTGACCCGGCTACCCAAATACTCTAAGGGTACCTTTACACGCCACAATATCTAGTGGCGATATGAAGAGATTTAACGTGCGCATGCACGTTTGTCATGATTGCCTCAGATCGCCAATGGCGCCATTACACGCCACAAATTTGCCCTCAACCCAAGGCGGTGTGTCGCCCCGGAACTCACCTCACCCACAGCGAAACCAATCCGGTCGACTTCCCTCTCCGCTTCACACGGCGCAATCCCTAAAGCAATATGGGCATACATGTTCAGCGCTGCGAGGAGATAGGCGTGCCACAGTAGTTTACACCATGCCCCATACGCGCTCATTGGACAACGCAACAGCATTACGATTGGTCAGCCTGCTCTGGAAGGCTGGCTAATACATGACGCAATTGAAGATGTGTGTGTTGCTGAAGGGACAGCTCTTCAAATATGGCGCCTGTCAACTGTCAGCCAATGGGAACACAGTAGCCACTACCAATCATCGTAGACGGGGTGCGGACTCCTGAATGCTGTGGCACGCCTACGGGAAATCAATAGGCGCCGCAGATTCCATCACTATCGCCCTATCACACGCCAAAAGCCGGGAATCTCGCCTTCATGATTGCCTCTGACTTTGGAGCAGTGCTCAGAAATCAGGAACCAGACGACAGGTGATTTATCGCCGCCAAATTTCTCAATTACACGTCGCAACTGGGAGGCAATTTGATGGCGATAGTTTCAGGGCGACATATTGCCGTCAGGATTCCCACAAGATATTGCGGCGTGTACCCTAACAGATCCTGATTTTATCCTTTACCTCCCAGCTTTGACCTTGCTTGGCTACTAATCCTGTATATGGACTGTAGCCCATCTGTAGGGAGAAATTTTATAGACGCCGTTATAAATCCAGATCTCTGCGTAGGGGTTAAAGAATGTCTAGGTCTCTCAGGATTCTGCCAAACGGAGTGGCCCAGTCTGTCCGACATAGCCGTTTTAAGCCTGCAACCTCTGACAGCTGTCATAACTCGGTTGACATAATTTTTAAAAAATCTTTCTTCAAATACAAGAAACATAAATCTCGCTCTTACCAAATTCTGATAAACCAGGTTCAAAGTCTGATCTGAGTCTATTTAGCATAATCAAATAATTTTTCTGGGATGGATCAAATGTGGAGTTGAAACCTGAGCCAAAGAGAATCTCTCACTCTGGAGGATCCTGCCCTGTCCTCTATTGGGCTGCTTTCCCACTACCATTTTTCGGTATCTGTGTGATTCCAGCTGAAACTGGATGCACCCGCATCCTTTTTTGGCCCCATTGACCTTCAATGGGGCCGCAGGAACTTGCGGGTGCATCCAGTTCTCTACGGTTCCACCTGATCTGGGCGTCCACGTTTTTTCCACTGAGATGCAAAACACATTTTGTTGTGATTTTCGTGTTCATGAAAACCCAGATCTGGGGCACTACGGGTTAAATTAGAAGGTGGCTCAATGGAACCCAAATCTGGCGGAATCTGGATTGATCTCTCTGGATCTGGACGTTTTTTGGACTGAGCATACCCAGAACTCAATTTTAAATGTCACATCCACTAGGGGGGGTGTCATTTACCACCGGACCTATAAAAAAAAAAGCATGTGATCTGATAGAATGGGATGCTCACACACTACTATTATCACTGATCCATGAGACGGTTTTACCCGCATCCTCCGGATTCCAAAAACGGTAAGTGTGAAACCAGCCTTAGGCTGCTTTCACATCAGCGTTTTACGCTGATCGCGGCAGTTGCGGTGAAAAAAGCGCAACTGCCGTGATTACCGCATAACGGCTGCAATTGTGGTTCACCTGTGGCAAGCCTCATGCAATGTATATGGGGCTTGCGGCAGGTGCGGCAAGTGCAGTGTAGTTGCGGTTTCGGCACTTGCGGCAGATGCGGCAGCGATAAAACCGCGGTCAGCCGCGATTTTTTTGCAGCCTCATCTGCTGCAAGTGCTGATACCGCACTTGCATCTGACGCACATTTACCGCAAGCCCCATAGACATTGCATGAGGCTTGCCGCAAGTGAACCGCAAGTGCGGCCGTTATGCGGTAATCACGGCAGTTGCGTTTTTTTCACCGCAACTGCCGCGATCAGCGAAAACCGCTGATGTGAAAGGGGCCTAACCCAGACAACCTATTGACAAGAATAGGCATCGTGCAATGCCTGATTTCTCCTCTAGTGGCGCTATAGGCAAATTTTATATGCCAAATTTCCTTGCATATTACAGCTGATCCACTTTTCGATCTGTTTACCGTCGATGGGGCTGACCGTGAAGCAAAACCCCTTTTAACTTAGCCGGCATTTCATCAGATCAACCATCGAAAATAAAATCAAAATACAAAAAAAAAAAGGTTTCTGAATGGGAGGTTAAGGGTTAAAGATAAATGAGATTTCACTCGGTGCACAGATATTTCCGTTGAGATCTAATTATTCTTAGCATGCACAATGAGCACCGGTGGTAAAAATCAATGCGTGCACGGCGCACCGATCCCCGGCTGCACGGTCTCTATGTCGGCTGCGGAGTTGTCTTCCCCGTAGTCTGAGGCCGACTCCTGCCCAAATCAGTGTAAGTTTCCTTCCATATTCCCTATAGCATTTGCATATACCCTCAAACATCCACAGCTCAGGGTAATACCTCTCGAATGTGATAAAATCAATGGAAACGTAGCCTTTTTTGCCTGACAGTATTGTCAGGGCATATTATCTGGTTTAGACTGCGGCCTCACTTCATAGCTGTAGTCAGTTGAATTTCCCTTTTCTGAAGCTTAGCAAAATGTGGTAATGTCACTGCCACAGGCGACTGGCATTCACAGGATGGTTTACCGGTGCAGCTTAGCCTCCTGGCTTGTCACAGTGTATATATCTCAGGTTTTCCTTTTCCTTCCTATTCAGAGGTTTCCAAGAATGTTGCCTCAAGCAGTGGTGGGACACAAAAAAGAGATTTTTGTTCTCCACTTAG
Source organism: Allobates femoralis (assembly GCA_033576535.1). Classification (NCBI taxonomy): domain Eukaryota; kingdom Metazoa; phylum Chordata; class Amphibia; order Anura; family Aromobatidae; genus Allobates; species Allobates femoralis. The sequence goes on from JARQOC010000001.1 coordinate 11,898,873, forward strand.
GAACATTACCACACTTCACACTCCGTCTCACATACGGGGAAATCTATTTGACTGCTCTGAACTGTGGATATTAGATAATCGGCTGTGACAGGGCTGCGGATAGGAGCTGTAAAGTCGACTAATTTATGTTTAATTAATGTTGCGCTCGCCCCTTCTATTTCAACTAATTATTTTAAACACCGCACACTCGAGGTCACTCTCTAGTAGGGTCTACGAAAGCCTCGTAGGAAGATTGTTCTCGGCAATTCGCTTCGAGTTACGCGGACGGCCGGGTAATGCGCTGAGACTCTTAGAAATCCTGTTCTGTGTGCCAAATTGTATCAGTGGTGTAGTGAAATGTAAATTTAGGAAGAATGCTGCATTTCACAGCTGTAGAAATACCAATGCACATTTTTTTGCATTTTGGTATAGGATTCTTGAAAGTTGACAATTGACTGAGACGACCCTCCAACCTCTAAATTGGAGCGGTGAGGTCAACGCACCCATGCAAAGGTTGAATCTTTTGTGGATAGCTTTACTGATGTTGGCATCGGCCTCCGCACACTACTTGAAAGTTGACAACCAATTGACTGAGATGACCCTGCAACCTCTAAATTGGATCGGTGAGGTCAACGCATCCACGCAGAGGTTGAATCTTTTGTGGATAGCTTTACTGATGTTGGCGTCGGCCTCCGCACACTACTTGAAAGTTGACAACCAATTGACTAAGAAGACCCTACAACCTCTCAATTGAAGTGGTGAGGTCAATGCACCCACAAAGAGGTGGAGTCTTTTCTGGATAGCTCTACTCATGTTATCTTGGTGCTCAGTTGAACCCAATCATCAAGTAGGAGGAATGAGGTTGCTGGTGTCTAGATCATCTAGAGCAGGGATCCCCAACCTGTCCCTTGCGGGCCCATGGTGTGGCTCACGGCTATCTTCCAACTTGGTGCATAAGCACCAGGTCTTGCAAACAGGTATGAAGAGCAGGTCTAAAGATGGTTACCTTAGTGTGTAGCCACACATAGTAGAGTAGATCTGAATGGGGAAAAGGTAGGAACCCTTGGATCTTCGTATCCTGCCTTTATGTTGTTGCACCCCGGGACAGGGGGTACTTGGGACCAGGTCCTGTCGTCAGTTTGCAGAGGGGAATGTCACGGCAACGTCACCCGGCCCGTATGCCCAGGTGTGGCAATAAAAGGTTAAAGAATAAAGTTTATGGAGATTATTCGTGATCCCACCCGTGGGTCATGGTCAATATGGCTACGCTGCCATGTAAACTGCTGGGGATGATTCTGCCGGTGGCAGCCGGTATGGTGAGCCCTCCACAGGTAGGGCTTTGTCCCCAGGAAGGTGTAGGGAAGATGCGTCGTCGGGGTGCTGCACTTGTCTTCTCCCCCTAACCTTTCCAGCCAGTGCACACAAGGGACAGGGTACCTCTCGGTAGACGAGCTCTACTACTGTTCTTCCAGGCAACCTCTCTTACAGCTGGAGCTGTCAGTGTGCGCCTCCGCAGTTAAGCCTCCGACGCGGTCGCCGAAAATGACAGTCTCACACAAGTCCTGAATTCACTGGGCTCTTTACTCAAGTTCAAAGTCACAACCGTTCCACAGTAGGTCTACTCTCGGTCCCGGTGACCAGTTTGCAGCTGGAACAGGCTACTAGTGGTACCCCCTTTCTTGTCCTTTCGGACCTCCTTCTTGTGGAAACGATCTGGCCGTCATGGGCTCTGTAGTGATTCGTCCCACTTCTTGGGTCACTAGCCCTAGTACGATTGCTTTCTCCTTCATTACACTGGTAATGGGGAATCTGGGTGTCAGTACTGTGAGGAGGTCGAGGTAGTTCACACCCCTCTCTTATAGGTGGATGTGGCTCGTGACCCTTTTTCAGGGCTAAATTTGACTCTGAAGATCAGAAAGGTTGGGGACCTCTGCTCTAGAGTGTTTTCCCCAAACAATGTGGCTGCTTCCTTGGACAAAGAGGAGGTAATCTGGCTAAAAGTAGTGCCAAGCAGATGTAAAAAAAGAAAACAGAGGTGATGCACATTACCAAGATGTGTAGCTTCTTTGCTCCTGGGATTGTAGTTCCCCCAAAGTTAAGTTGCCCATTCACATTCCTACCTGGCATGTTGGGTATACTATAACTGTCCGAATGAGGATCCAAGACACAATAGATAGAGAAAGGTATGCGAGCAACCACAGAAAAAATATATTAAAATATCAGATTTATTTAAATCTGTTTGAACCAAAAGGTAAAAGTAAAATCAATTAAAAAGTAGAGGACACCAGGTCTACGTGTTTAGAGCTAAACGTGGCCTTGTTCACACATACCAGTGCGTTTTTTTAGCCCTTAGAAAAACTGATCAGTTTTTCTAAGGGTGCCAAATAGTGTCCCCTGTGGTTCTGAACGTTTTTGAGAAGTTTTTGGACTTAGTCATTTTTTCATTAAAAAAGCATATACATTAACGCAGGAGCCCATATGTGCCATGTGTTAACGCATGCGTTTCCCATAGGGCCTCATGTTAAAAAAATGCATGTACACTTAAGTGCACCATTGGTTAACGCATCTGCGTTTTTTATAAAACAGCTAAAAAATGCAGAGAATGCCAAAAAAAGCTGGTATGTGTGAACAAGGCCTATAAGAGTAGCGCCTAGCTCAACCACCAGTGTTGGGTGCTCAAGTAGAAAAATGTCAATGGATATAAAATACTCTAGCTCACCATATACATGAAATAAATGAAACAAGATATCTATAGCATGGTATTTATACAGGGAATACTTGTGGAAGGAGAAGAAACTACAGTATGTATTAATAGTATGGTGGATTCCAATAGCTCTTGGAGAACATACCGTAGGTTTGACGAAATAGGGAACCTGTCAGCAAAATAAGCAATGGTATTTACCTGCAGCCACAGTAGTAATAAGCAGATGACTTCCTTTATGGTCTTGCAGCTACAGAAAGAACAAGATGTTATATTCTCCCTGCAGCCACTCACTTTTAATCATGGAGGAGACTCAGGGTGCTGTGAACAGACAATCTACTTGATCTACCATTTATTTGATTTAGACCTGAATTTCATAAAATTTGCAGGTTCCAGCAATAATCTGTGATCCAAGTTGCTGGAATGTGCATTTCTCTTTTACATATTGCTGAAGATTGCATGAGTCACAGAAGGCTGACTTGATCTCAGTCGTGACTGTGTGGACTTCCCCCTAATTCATTGCAGCTAACACATCACATAGTATAAATCAGCCAATAAAGAGAGATGTATCATAGCCTGTGTGAAAGCCTAAGCAGGGAAAGCAGCAGCTATATAGCCTGTGTGAAAGCCTAATCAGGGAATACAGCAGTTATATAGCCTGTGTGAAAGCCTAAGCAGGGAATACAGCAGTTATATAGCCTGTGTGAAAGCCTAAGCAGGGAATACAGCAGTTATATAGGCTGTGTGAAAGTCTAAACACGGAAAGCAGCAGCTATATAGCCTGTGTGAAAGCCTAAGCAGGGAAAGCAGCAGCTATATAGCCTGTGTGAAAGCCTAAGCAGGGAACGCAGCAGTTATATAGCCTGTGTGAAAGCCTAAGCAGGGAATGCAGCAGCTATATAGCCTGTGTGAAAGCCTAAGCAGGGAATGCAGCAGTTATATAGCCTCTGTGAAAGCCAGTCCAGGGGCAGTGATTATGTAAAAGAAAAAACAACAACAGCTTGTAGTGCGCCTATACACATGGGGCTGTTAGCGGGCGGTTCTTTTGCATTTAAACTCACCTGGTCTGGTTATAAACCACAGCCCGTAGATAAGCTTATTAATTTGAAGCAGCAGAATCCTCCGGTTCCGTCCTCGTGCTTCCTACGAGGTCTTCTCCGGGGAAACACTAGTGCCGGGCGGCGTCACGTGTCTAGTAAAGGGGCCGATCCAGCTGGCGTCTTTTCAGGTCCTCTCCCTCCTCTGCAGCTCACTCCACCACTCTCCCCATAGGGAGTCAAAATGATACAAAAAGATGGAAGCGTGATGTATGTTTGGGCGCTGAGGTAAGGAAGATCTCTGATGCTGGCTTCTTTTCCGGACTTTATTAAAATATTTGCAGTTATAATTATTCAAGCTTAAGGCTCTCAAAACCCACGATGCATTTCGACGTGCACACACGTCTTTCTCAAGTGAACCCAGTGAAGGGGCAGTGATTATAGCACTGGGCAGTGACTGCTCCCCACCCCGATAACTGGCAACAATCAGCTATAGGAGGAATTTCCATGCATCCATAATTCCAATTAAACACCTGCTTAGTGCTCAGCTCAGGATTATACTAAGTCTATCATGCTGAGGATCCCACTAGGTCTATTATGTGCAGGAGTTTATCGGGTCTATCATGCTCAGAATCATTCTGGATCATTCATGATCAAGCTGGGTCTTTAATCCTCAGGATCATACTAGGTTTTCCAAGCTCAGGATCATACTGGATCTCTCATACTCAGGACCATACTGGATCTCTCATGCTCAGGACCATACTAGGTCTTTCAGGCTCAGGATCACACTGGATCTCTCATACTCAGGACCATACTGGATCTCTCATGCTCAGGACCATACTAGGTCTTTCAGGCTCAGGATCACACTGGATCTCTCATACTCAGGACCATACTGGATCTCTCATGCTCAGGACCATACTAGGTCTTTCAGGCTCAGGATCACACTGGATCTCTCATGCTCAGGATCATACTGAATCTTTCCTGCTCAGGAGGATGATACTGGGTCTTCCATGCTCACGATCATGTCTCCTGGGAAGGACCTACCCTGGGTTGGCTGGAGGGATATCTGGCTAGTTTCCGAGTTTGAGACTCCTAAACGAGGCTCCACTGACTCTATTTGCATACTCATAATTCCCAGGGGGCAATGCACCTAGGATTTGACTGTAGTTGAGCGCTTTAGCCGGCTGCCCGCAGTGTTTTCCTCCACTGGTCTCCCTGAGATCAGTGAGTGCTTTGTGATGCTATCAGATGCAGGCAGATTAGATATCCACCAGTTGCTGTTAACCCCTTATGGTGCTGTCACACCTGGCGACGTCGCTAGCGACATCGCCGAAAAAGTGACGTATCAGCGATGTCGCTAGCGACGTCGCGCTGTGTAAACGAGCGGCGCGACCGCGTTTTATCGCTGGTCGCAGGTTGTCAGGTTTACGGGAAGAACCGTAAACCTGTCAACCGGCGACCTGCGATAAGGCTGGATCGCGCCGTGTGACATCGCCAGAGCGATGTCGGCGGCGATCCAGCCTATACCGCAGCTTTGCTGTGGATCGCTCGCTGGGCTGAGCCCAGCCCAGCGAGCGATGTCACCGCCCGCATCGCTGCGGCATCGCCGGCCGCAGCGATGCTGTGTGACAGCTGGCCAGCGATGTCGGAAGCAAGCGGGCACCCGCGCATCGCTTCCGACATCGCTGGCCAGATCGTGCTGTGTGACGGCACCATTAGATGATGCTGTCAAAGAATGACTGCGTGATCTAAGGTGCCACAGCAGGGATCATGACCCCATGATGTGATTACAGGGCATTGATGTGGTGCCATGACAAGGAGGGGTCAGATGAGGACCCCTGTAGCAGTCATGACTAACTTCCTGTGAGTGCTGCCTGACCATTTTCAGTGGGATGCTGAAGTGATTCGATGCCGCAGTATAGTGGTGCCCTTAGGGCCAAGTAAAATAAAGTAAAAGTGAAATAAAAAAAGCTTAAATATATATATATATATACTCAAATCACCCCCTTTTTGCCCCATTGAAAATAAAAGTATTTTAAAACCCCCAAAACACATATTTGGTATCGCTGGATTCAGAGATTCCCGATCTGTCAACATATAAAATTGATTAATCAGATCTGTACAAACGCCAAAATTACATTTTTAGGTTGATGCAACATTGCAATAAAATGCAATAACGGGCGATCAAAACATCACATCCACGCAAAGCTGTTATCATTAGAAATGTCAGCTCAAGCCACAAAAAACAATCCATCACACAACCCCAGATCCCCAAAAATGAGGACGCTATGGGTTATGGAATGTGGCGCCAAACGTGCAAGTTATTTTCACAAACATTTTTTTTTTCATCACTTTGATAACAGTAAAAGTATACATGTTTGGTATCTACGAACTTGTACCGACCTGAGGCATCATACCGGCACATCGGTACCATATAGTGAACATGGTGAATAAAAAAAACCAAACCACTGTGGAATTTCACTTTTTTTGCAACTCCTCCCCACTTGGAGTTTTTATTCCTGTTTTCCAGAACACTATATGGAAAAATAAATGACGTCGTTCAAAAGCACAACTTGTCCCACAAAAAGCAAGCCTGATATGTCTATATTGATGGAAAAATTAAAAAAAAGTTATGGCTCTTGGAAGAAGGGGAGGAAAAACGAAAATAAAAAATCCTGGGGGTGAAGTTGTAAATTCAAATTACAACCTTAGATCTTCACAGATGCTAAGACTATATACTAAAGTCCCCGTCACACATAACGAGATCGTTAGCGAGATCATTGTAACATCACAGGTTTTGTGACGTAACAGCGATCTCGCTAACGATCTCGTTACGTGTGACACTTAGCAGCGATCAGGCCCGCTGATCATTAGAAATGCTCTGGGTCATTTTTTGATCTTGGTCTCCCGCTGGTCAGCCCGCATCGCTGAGTGTGACAGCGAGAGACCAGCGATCAGCGATCTCACAGGCTGGTAACCATGGTAAACAATGGGTATCTAGGCAGCACGCACTGCCTAGATACCCGGTGTTTATCATAGTTACTAGCGCCCACTAAGCAGGGAGGACGCTGGTAACTATGATAAACACCGGGTATCTAGGCAGCGCGTGCTGCCTAGATACCCGCTGTTTATCATAGTTACCAGCAATGTGGAGGTGGCTCCCTGGTCCCTGGTCGCTGGGGAGATCTGCCTGTTTGACAGGTTCCCAGCGACCAGGTAACGACGCACCAACGATCCCTACAGGATCGTTATCGTTGTCGGGATCACTGGCGCGTCATTGTGTGTGAAGGGAGCTTTAGCTTTAGATGTAGTTGTATTGCATTGATAAAGTGTTTGGGTTCATGTATAGAACAGGTGACTACAGTGCTGCATAAACCTGTGCAATATTACACTGTGTGTGTGGGGATGGTGCCTATGAGACAGCAGGTGCAGGACTTCATAACTAGTGCCAGGAAATACTCTTAGGGTACCTTTACACACGGCTACATTTGTAGCTTGTCACCAGGTAACTTACTGGTTGCAGTGAAATCATGGATACATGATTCCATTTGTACACAGCAACAAGATAGAACCATGTATCCATGATTTCACTGCAACCAGTAAGTTACCTGGTGACAAGCTACAAATGTAGCCGTGTGTAAAGGTACCCTTAAAGTCGGATATAATATGTCACTGACACACAGATGTGCTCCAGTTACACTGTGCTGGCGCCAAAAGTGATGCCATGCATTCTCATTGGGCCACATGGTGATCGGAAGTGCCAGCGGAACACATCTGCACTGCAATAGATTGTACACGTGCAGATGGTTATGAGCTTCGATGGTAGCTGTGGAACACATTTATTCTCTGGGAACCCGCACATGCACCAAAGATCAACTCTGCACTCCAAATCAAAATGTATTACACTGACATGATAGGTGTGCACAGACTTATCAGGGTATGAGTCTGCCTTATTGGTGGGATATTTACATCTTTGTAGATAGACACCAATTTCACTGGGGAATTATCACTAGTGTTCTATTACAGATTTCTCCAATGCCAGTCCTCAAGGCCCACTAAAACTGCATGTTTTTAAGATTTCCTGTCAAATGCTAAGGAAATCCTGTAAACATGCACTGTTAGGGGGCCTTGAGGACTGGAGTTGTGGAAATCTGTTGTGTGCCCTTCTGATGACTGCAAATCCCAAGTGCTCTAATCACCAGTCTTTTTAGATGATTGTATACTAGTACTTACATCATTAAACGATGGACAGAGAGTGTCAACTCACTCGTCACTGCAGCTGTAGAAAAACCAGGAGAAACGTTGTTGTTTTCTTCCAAATCTTGTATTAGTTACAATAGAATGATAGGTGAAAAGGAATAATCTGTGCAAAGTAGTGTATATGCATCTGTAGTAATGGCTTCTGCAAACTAACTGAGGAAAAAGGGAGGAGCATTCTAATGCAGAGCTCATCTACAGGTGGAACATAGGGTCAAACTTCATACTGTCTACACTGTGTGCAGAATTATTAGGCAAGTTGTATTGTCTAGGATAATTTTTATTATTGATCAACAACTAAGTTCTTAATCAACCCAAAAAACCCAAATATCAAAGCTTAATATTTTGGAAGCTGGAGTGGGTTTCTTTTTAGATTTGGCTATCTTAGGGTGCTTTCACACTGGCATTTTTATGAAAATGTGACAGATTGGGACATTGCTGCATTTTCTGCCTAACGGCCGCACTCGCGTGTCGCTTGCAGCATGCCCCATGCATTCTCTATGGGGCTTGCGGTAAGTGTGCTGCAGGTGCAGCAAGTGTGGTTCCGGCAGTTGCGGCCGCGATAAGAAATGCTGCTGACCGCGTTTTGTTCTGTGGCCACTCCTGCCGCATCTGCCACAACGCACTTTCCGCACCTGCTGCACATTACCGCAAGCCCCATACACAATGCATGTGGCTTGCCGCAAGTGTGCCACAAGTGCAGCCGTTAAGCGGGACCCTCGGCAGATGCGTTTTTTTTCTCCGGATCTGCTGGATCCGGACAAAAAAGCTACTCTGGAAGGACCTTAGGAGCATATCTGTGCAGAATTATTAGGCAACTTAATAAAAACCAAGTATATTCCCATCTCACTTGTTTACTTTCACTAGGTAAACTAATATAACTGCACAAAATTTAGAAAAAAACATTTCTGACATGCAAAAACAAAACCCCCCAAAATGAGTGCCCAATATAGCCCCATTTCTTTATGATGACACTCAGCAGCCTCCATCCATAGATTGTGTCAGTTGCTTGATCTGGTTACGATCCACATTGCATGCAGCAGCCACCACAGCCTCCCAGACACTGTCCCCAGAGGTGTGCTGTTTTCCCTCCCAGTAGATCTCACATATTAGGAGGGACCACAGGTTCTCTATGGGGTTCAGATCAGGTGAACCAGGGGGCCATGTCATTATTTTTTCTTCTTTTAGACCTTTACTGGCCAGCCACGCTGTGGAGTAGTTGGATGCATGTTTTCTTGAACGATAAACCTCTGCTTGAAGTTGTCTTCCAGAAACTGGCAGTAGGTCCGGGAGTTGAGCTTCACTCCATCCTCAACCCAAAAAGGTCCCACAAGTTCATCTTTGATGATCCCAGCCCATACCAGTACCCCACCTCCACCTTGCTGGTGTCTGAGTCGGAGTGGAGCTCTCTGCCCTTTACTGATCCAGCCTCTGGCCCATCCATCTGCCCCATCAAGAGTCACTCTCATTTCATCAGTCCATAAAACCTTTGATAAATCAGTCTTCAGATATTTCTTGGCCCAGTCTTGACGTTTTATCTTATGTTTCTTGCTCAGAGATGGTGGTTTTTCAGCCTTCCTTACCTTGCCCATGTCCCTGAGTATGGCACACCTTGTGCTTTTTGATACTCCAGTAACGTTGCAGCTCTGAAATATGGCAAAACTGGTGGCAAATGGCATCTTGGCAGCTTCACATTTGATTTTCCTTAATTCATGGGCAGTTGTTTTGCGCCTTTTTTGCCCAGCACGCGTCTTGTGACCCTGTTGGCTGTTTGCCGTGAAACGCTTGATTGTTTGGTGATCACGCTTCAAAAGTTTGACAATTTCCAGACTGCTGCATCCCTCTGCAAGACACCTCACAATTGTGGATTTTTCAGAGCCGTCACATCTCTCTTCTGACCCATTTTGCTAAAGGAAAGACATTTGCCTAATAATTAGGCACACCTTATATAGGGTGTTGATGTCATTACACCACACCCCTCCTCATTACAGAGATGCTCATCACCTGATTTACTTCATTGGTAGTTGGCTCTCAGCCTATACAGCTTGGAGTAGGACAACATGTATAAAAAGTATCATGTGATCAAAATACTCATTTGCCTAATAATTCTGCACACAGTGTAAATCTACCTAGCAACAAAAGGAATTTCTTGATTGGAGGAAATACACAATGCAGCGAAATATATACAACAGGTTTTTCCCATTTGTGGGACACAACAAACTCTGTTCTTGTAATGTGAGTCACTAAAGTAATAACTTGTCTCAAAGGTGAAGAAACAGACTACACTAACAGAAAGTAAATATAATAATACTACTACTTACTGGAAATAAAGGGAGGTCAAATGATCCGAGGTCAAGTCCAGGAAATGGCGCAGTAACAGCAAGGGATAACCAGAGACGAAGTTCAATTCTAGCTGAGGTCAGGAAAACCAGAGGGACAAGACAGAATACAGGGAGCAGGGAAAAGAGCAGTCAGGTTACAGGCAAATGGTCAAAGTCCGGGTAAGTGAATAAAGTCAGGCTAGGTAAGGCATAGAGCACAGAGAGATCAGACCTACACAGGCAAAAGCAAATGTATGATTGACACTGAATGGAGGAGCTAGCATTAGAGGCCAAATTAAGGGAAGTGAAGACAGGTAATTGCAGCACAGGCTTACAGCTTCCACAACAATAGTAACAGGCAAGTGCATAGTGGAGATTGTGACAGTTCTATTATACTATGGGATTTTCTCTCTGTGATATTGTGTCTGTTGTAAGGGCCAGGGCATTCAGTAGCCAGGGAGGAAGTCTATATCACGGTGGAATTTGCCCAGTACCATGGCCCTGATCACAAATTGAAAGGGGGGTGTATTTACATGGGATAATAGAGTTTGTAAGAGTTTGTGACGTCAGCTGAGGTGTCCGGCCAGGGATGGCAAACAGTGCATGCAGTGGTCACCCAGAGGTTAGATATTGTTGCAGCAAGGGGTTTTACTCCCCTAAGCAGGGGCAGGCCCTTGGGGACAGTAGTAGAAGTTGGTGTAGAAGAAGATGGTGGAGGTTGTGGTGAGAAGAAAGCAAGGAGGTTGCAGGAAGGGAGCAAGGAGGCGGTCTCTTGTTCTTTACCTTTTTCACCTGTAAGTCCGTTCATCAGCAGATCCAGGGTACTGGTTCACTGGGCTAATGGTCTGGTCAGTCTGAGAAGAACTAAAGATTGCTATGCCGGATGGGTAATTGGCCTACCAGCTGACTTATCCTTGAGATGAGGTTCTAGGTACTTTAAGCGTCCCCATGCTCCTCTTTGCTCCCTTGTGGCTAACTACCAGGCAGGCAACCTGGACTCTGAGAGCATCCGGACCCACACTGGTTCCCCAGCCCTTTGGTAGATGCTGGGTCCCTGGATAGTCCCACAGTGAGGCTACTGTTGTGGCAGCCTAGTAGCCTCCAGTTTACTGCCATCATGCAGACCTGACAGCTTGGGGTCCTGGTACTCCTCTTTGCAGCTTTGGGCTGCTGCTCGGCCTGGCAGCCAAAGCAGACTTCTGCCCTCCTTTACCATCTGATGTTGTCTCTAAGTGACTCTTGTTGCCATTCCCTCCCTATCCTAATGTGGCGCCCCACAATGAGTGCGTCACAGGAAGGTATTGCATCCCTAACAGAAGAAGCAATATCGTCCGCATCAGTGGTGAACAAGTTAAATCCAAAGCTCCATGTACCACATGCACTATTCAGAGGCAGAGGACCAATCAGGTCCTGGTGGGAGGAGTGTGAGGTGTAGTGTGGGGAAAGAATAGGAAAGGAAAGTTAGAACGTGGGAGAGACAAAGTCAAGGACAGAAGTCCAGACAGATCTAACTGAAAGGGCACCATCAAGCGGTGACCCAGACAAGAAAGTAGGCAAGCAACCAAGCAACGGGTTCAAAGACACCCATGCCCAGTCCTACCAGATACCGGTTCCGAGGTAGACAGTCGTCCATCGCTGTTCTGCAAAACCGGAGTGACAGAATAGCTTTATAGGAGCCCCTTACTAAAGCCACCACTTCTGCAGTCTTCCGAAGACTCCAGCCCACCCATGGACTGCAAAACAAAAAGGAAGTAGGTGTGGCAGGGTCTTTGCAACAAGCCTCACTTCGGGAACCTGTACCAGCCACGACGAGTGTGGTTCCTACAAGCAGAGCAATGGCAACTTTAAGACTCCGCGAGCTTATGAGAGAGGTGGAGGAGGAAGCCCGAGCCGCCATTGGTAATCACGGACCGGGTCCCATTCTCACCATTGATGGGACCCTGAGTGGACCATTAGGAGCTGGAGTGCGAGCCTGGCCAGCCAACTACACCGAGCGGTGCACCATAGACTGACTACCCGCCCCGCTCCAGAACCGGAGACCAGGCCAGAACAAACAGAGGCCTACCCGGTTACCGGAGGAGATGCCCCACCGTCAACGGGTGCGGAGGAGACAGAAGGAGAAGAGGCGGGCAGCCCAGAAGCCCCGCGGGACGAGACCGAGGAAGAAGAGGTGGACTTCGCGGCAGTACCAGACCAACCGGATGACCGCGACCTAGAGGGAGCCCCAAATACCGAGGAGCCGGATGTTGTCGTTGAAGCCGTGGAGGGAGAAGACGACTCGAGTCCCAGTGAACCAGAGGACTCAGCACATACCAGTTCCGAGGAGTAGGGCGAGTCGGAAGTTCCCGCCGAGCAGCCTCAAGCCGCTCGGGTCGAGTGGTGTGGTGCCGCCGCGGCGTCTGCCCCCGATAACGACGTCCGTACACCGCTGCAAAGCTGCCGCCAATCCCAAACCTCAAGCGGCGCCGTGAATCGATGGGACTATTTTCAAACAACCCGCCGGTCCGACGATGCCGAACGCCAGCGCCGCAGAGCCGAATGGTGGGCCCGGGAACAGGAAAATCTATGGGCTCGCGCTGAAGCTCGCCGCCAGCCACCATTGCCGGATGAACTCCGTAAACGAGGTACGGTTATCACCTTTAAACTGGACAACGGGTTTTGCCCGGGAGGAGGGGGTATACGAGGAGATATTTGTATCCCGCCGGGACGTTGAGTCCCAACCTTCCCAAAGGACACCCCGACGGAGACCTGTACTTGGGAGAAAATATCTCATATGAGCGCCATGCCGGATACCGGGGGTGGTATGCCCTCCGGGTCCGCAAATGTGAACTTCATCACTAAAAGTACTGTCCCTTTTGCATATCTTCGTCTTTAGAATTTGAAAAAGACTTTGTATAAGGACACTTTTCAGTTACATTGTGTGCCAGTACAGCGGCCCGGCGGTAATCCAGACATTGCCAGAAGGACAGTGATACTGCCCGCCGGGTCCGCAAGAGTTAACCGGTTCCGTTTTAATAAAAGTTTGAAACGTTCCAAGATAATGTGCCTCCCGGACGGGAAGAAAAGCAAGCGTGAATGTTGTTAATAAAAATGTTTATTTTTATGTGGAAGATCTATAAAAAGAATTTCTCTGTACTGTTTGGGTTCCGTGACACTTGGGGACAAGTGTAATTTCCCAAGGGGGAGTGTGGCGCCCCGCAACGAGTGCGTCACAGGAAGGTATTGCATCCCTAACAGAATATGCAATATCGTCCGTCTCAGAGGTGAACAAGTTAAATCCAAAGCTCCATGTACCACATGCACCATTCAGAGGCAGAGGACCAATCAGGTCCTGGTGGGAGGAGTGTGAGGTGTAGTGTGTGGAAAGAATAGGAAAGGAAAGTTAGAACGTGGGAAAGACAAGGTCAAGGACAGAAGTCCAGACAGATCTAACTGAGAGGGCACCATCAAGCGGTGACCCAGACAAGAAAGTGGGCAAGCAACCAAGCAACGGGTTCAAAGACACCCATGCCCAGTCCTACCGGATACCGGTTCCGAGGTAGACAGTCGTCCATCTGCAAAACTGGAGTGACGGAATAGCTTTATAGGAGCCCCTCACTAAAGCCACCACTTCTGCAGTCTTACCAGGGGGATGCCCGCCACGGAGTTTAGGACCCTTTGTAGCCGGTTGAAGAACATGGAACAGGCAATCCAATAGAGAAACCCCAGCATCCCAACCTGGTGCAACAAGGCAGCACGGCAACAGAATAAAAAGGACAGTGAGTAAAGAAGGAACATTGTGGAGCTTTGGACAGAGACTGATCACCACTGGGACCACCCGGTCCGTTACCTAAAGAACTGTATTACCGTGTACCGTGCCAGAAATACAATGCCTTTTCTTCCGAACTGTTATTGACCCATGCATTCGTTAGGCTACCCGAGCTGCCGTATTCCACTCAGTGCAACTCCTGGCCCCGGGGACTACTGCTCATCCTGTGGGGACTATCCCATCTAGCTGCCGCACATCCTCCGGAGGCCCAAGCAGCGCCGATGCCATCACCGGACACCCACAGGTGGCGTCACGAAACAAATAATACTTTATCCCATATTCCCCCTACCCGTCCATTTGACCACCGGGCCCCACAGCCTCAGGCACGGAACCGCGACAGTGAAGCAGCGCCTGAGACCTGAGAACCCAGCAATGGTGAGTCACTAATTTCTCCATCCAACCAGAAGTTGGGCCTACCCTAAAGTGGGTCTCTTTCCACCCTTCACTCTCTTGCTGGAGTTTCGAAAGTGTTGGATGTGTGGAGGCCCAGCATAGGATACCTCAATTCTGGTCAGATGTGGCAATAGTATGGATGACCTTAAATATCACTTTGGTGACCAGACCGCAGGGGCGCCACAATATCCACAGTATCATTGGGGCGATTAAATGTTTTGCATATTTTTTAAAATTTGATTCCTTCTATCTGGTTGTGGTGTTGTTGTTTTACCGATGGTATTAGTAAACCGAATGCATGAGTTATGTGTTAGTTTTTGACTTTGCACTTTTTGTCATGGGTAGTCTAATTTTGCCAAAATGTTTTATTTTTTTATGTCATCTTTTCAGTTAAAACATGTGAAAAAAAAGAAACAAGGAGGGGCACTCCTAGTGTATTACTGGCGGCGGGGGATATAGTATACAGGTGAGAGGTTGCTCACCTGATCGGGTTATGCTGCTGGCATAACCCAGTTTCACAGCAAGTTGTTTAGCGTGGCCATGCGGAGTGAACAGAGCTTCCGGGTTCCAAGGAGGAGGACTGATCACATGGGAGATCACATGGATTTGACGTCACCACAGGTCCAGTGATCTTGAGCGTTGTTGATAACTAAGCCTCCATCCAGAGTGCAGCGGTCACCGCTCGCCCGTAGGCGATTGCATGAGATAGGGAAAAGAAGGAAAAGCGGTTGTAGGGGTCTGCAGGGAAAGCTCCAGAGGTTCTGCAGCCTCCAGGGAATTGACGTTATTATAGCTGTATCCTATAAAATCCCATGAATTGTACCAAAGGTCAGCACCTGATGAAGGTGGAGGTTTCCTCTGAAAGTGTTGTGAGGACCTTTTTGAATAAAGGAAAGTACTTTTACAATTGATTTCCCCTCCAGCCTCATCCTTTGTGCGCCCCTACAACCGCTTTTCCTTCTTTTCCCTATTCCAGTTAAAACATGGCATATACAAAGCCAAATTTATCACCAGATGTCAGGAAGTTTATTATTCTGAGAGAGAAGTCAGACAAAAGCCAAAAGAGGAGATACGGGATTCAACTGTGTCACGTATAGTAAAGAAAGAAAAAGAAGGTCATGGAACAGCTAAGAAACCAAGACATGGAACACCATGGAAAATGTCCTCCAAAGTTGATCATATCATTAAGAATTATTAAGAAAAAGTCAATATCTAATGTCCAAAAAAGTGGTGTACAGATTTTGCTCATGATGAAGGAAGAATATGGCATCAAAGTGAGTCACCAAACTATGGTGCGATAGCTAAGAGCAATATGGTTGAATGCACGAGGTCCAGTCAAGAAGCCTTTCATCTGTACAAAGGCCTGGAAGGTCCAACTTGAATTTGCCAAAGAACAATGGAAAGAGACAGATTGGTATAAGGTGTTGTGGTCGGATGAATCCAAGTTAAATCTGTTTGGTAGTGATCGCCCAATTGGAAAATGTAATGATGTAGGAACCAAACACCTACAGTGAAGCATGGTGGTGGCAATGTCATGGGTTGATGTTGCTTTACTGCATCTGCCATTGTCTCTCTACATGGAATTGATGCATAGAATTGATGAAAATATGAATGCTACAATGTATAAGGATATACTAGAGAATGTTATACTGCCACATGGTAAAACCAAAGTGGGAGAGGATGGAAATTCCAGCAAGACAATGATCCTAAACATCAATCCAATTTTGTCAACAATTGGTTAGCAAATAAAAATGTTCACCTGTTGCAATGGCCAAGACAATCACCTGATGTAAACCCTATAGATTAGCTTTGGGATGAGTTAGGGTAGGTTTACACATAACAATGTCCCAGCGACCCCACCAACGATGGGGATCGTGGGACATCGTTATCTGATCGCTGGTGAGCTGTTACACAGGCAGACTCACCAGCCATCAGAGACCCCTGCACAAACCTCGACATCATGGAAAAGAACTTAGAATATTCTTTTCCATGATGTGGAGGTCCCGCTTCGCTGGGGTAAGCAGGAGAATGCTGGTAACCACGGTAAACACCGGGTTACTAAGCGCAGTGCTCTTCTTAGTCACCCGCTGTTTACCCTGGTTGCCAAGCACAGCGTGCTGGTAACCACGGTAAACACTAGAAAACTAAGCAGAGCGCTGCACCCGGTGTTTACCATGGTTACCAGCACACTGTCTATATGGTCATCCCTGACATGTCTAGAGACAGATGTATCGTGGACATTGATGATATCACTGATAGGATCACCTATCCACCTCCTAAACACGTTTAATTTTGGCAATATTATAAAGTTTGCAGGTACATTTGAAAACATAAACAATTGTAGTGCGGTAGTTGGCAAAGTGCGTACATCTGTAGGTCTTTCACATGGCACTGCTCGTTATCACCTTCATTAGTCTATTGTATACAGATATTGCACGTGCCACACCTATATGTGCCATTCTTGCTGTTCTACAGCCATGTCTGAGGTTTCTGTTTGGGGAAGTAAGTACTATGCATGAGTTGTTCCCGAATAGACCTACCTCATCTATAGGTGATGGATGGAAAAGAAGGCAGTAGGTCAGATGAATTGGGATCTGCTCTTAAAATTGCTGAATGTCTACTGAAGACCCCTCTAATATCTTCTCATTTATCATCAAGCGTAAAAAATAATTCTTAATATGGGGTCTAAGATTCTTTTACTCAGTGATTTGAATGCTGCTCTTTCACCGGAACCACCAGTTTTGAAGGCCTCATTTAAGGTTCATGTTGTGTAATGCCTCTCCCAGAACCTATCCCTTAGGCCCTGGGCATGATCTAAGAATCTTGGGATAGAAGACCATTTCCAATTAATCTGTAAGTATTGTCCTATTGAGATTCTCTTTTAAGAAATCAGGATTCCGGCTCTACAGATTACCCTTTGTGTCTCCTTGCCCTTATCCAAGATGGTGCCCGCTACCTCATTTCTGTCCATGAGTTCCTGCAGTTCTGTTTATATAAGCTTCGGTTTATCTTCCAGGCCTCGCTTGAGTATCTTGATTGGATCCCTGGCTCCTTGTGCATCTCAAGTTTGTGCTCCTGCACCAGCTACTCTGGTTCGGCTCTTTCCAGCTAATTGTAGTCTGATGTCCAGTTTACTACACCTGCTCCCAGTTTGCCTCCTGCATCAAGCTGCTCAGTGTTGAGAGTGTTTCTGCTTCAGCTTCTGCCAGCCTGCCTCAACTCACATAAGCTCAGATTGCTCTAAAAGCTCCGCTACGGCTTTCCTGTTAGTTTATTTTGGTTGCAATTGCATTGCTCAGGACTGTTCGGGACTTTGTTTTTGTTACACTGCACAGCATCCAGTTCTGAACGGGTTTCCAGAGACTGTACCGTTTCCAGGCTTTCATGGGTGTGAACTGTTACTTATAGATTGTTTTGTTATTCACCACTTCCAGTGTGAACTGTTACTAAAAAACTATTCCATTTGGAATCACTGTGAATGAACTGTTCCTAAGATACTATTGCATTTGACTGAATCACTGAATTAACTATTATTTGCACGAGTTATAAACTCTACTTTGTTTAGTGCATGCTTACGTTTGTACTTTAACCATGGATGTTAATACAGACTTTTAGCTTTATACCTAGTCTCAGTCGTATCTTTGAAACCACGCCATTAGATTCCTGAGAAATCTACACTACTTGCTACAAAAGATTGGCTGGATGATGACTATCCCATTGTTATAGATCATTAATAACAATGGGTTTATGACAGGCCTCAGTCAAGAAATGCCCCATAACATCTAATTTAATTTCAGAGATAAAATTGATGCCCAAGGCATTGATGTTAAGGTCCAGAGCAAAATTTCTAAATGACTCAGTGTCACCAGACAAGTGGATAAGAATATCATCTATATATCATCCCCAGAATAATATCTGGGGAGTCCACCATGACCTGCTATCCTCACTGAAAACAATTGTGTTCTCCCACCAGACCAGGAACAAATTTACATATATGTGGGTATGAGTTCTCCATGTCCATGCTCCAGGTGGTAGAATTGGCCATCAATGAAAAGTGATTATATCTTAACATAAATCCTAGTAGTTTATGAATAAAGATGTTATGCAGGGTCAGATGCATGCTTCTGGTTTTACGATAGTAATCCTTTGCTCTGAGGCATGCCTTGTGTGGAATATTACTATAGGGAGCCTCAAGATCTATTGAGAAAAGCAGTGTATCACCATCAATTACAATGTCCTCTAATTTTAAAAGATCTGATGTATCTCTAATGTATGAAAGTAAGGGTACAACAAATGGTCCTAAAATATTATCGATATATACTGCAGTTCTGATTAATAAAGTCAATTCCCAATACAATGGGGTGGTCTTTCAATAGTCTAAGACCCTTATGTCAGTTCTGCTGCAGTGTGCTTTGCTAGTTGTCCAGGTGCTGGATGATGTGAAGATTAAGTTTGAGTCATCTGCAGCCTTTAAATATCTTTCACTCTGTCTTTGACTGAGCTTCTGTGTAGACATCGGTACTTGTGCTGCAGTCTGTGGAAGTTTTCCTTTTTCTGGAGTTATGTTTACCCGGTCAGTGGTGGGAGGTGGGAGGGAGTAGCATAAGGCTGGTTAAGGAGTTGAGGGAAAGGGTGGTGGCCTGGACCTCCTCACCATCTAGTGTACCTTCAGGTACAGGGCTAGTCAGGGACCCTAAGTTCAGGACCAGACGAGCTTCACAGGTGCCCTTGCCCGTTATACCATCCTGCTCCCTTTCCCTTATCCATGACACATACTGGTTCCATCATGCTCAGGATCCTACTGGGTCTATCATGTTCATAATCATACCGAGACTATCATGCTCAGAATCCTGCTTGGTCTTTGATGCTAAGGCTTATATTGAGTCTGTCATGCTCCGGATTGCAATGAATCTATTATGCTCAATATCATACTGGGTCTATCATGCTTAGAATCATACTGGGTTTATCAGACACAGGATCATATTAAGTTTCTCAAGTTCAGGATCATAGTTGTTATATCATTCCCAGAATCATACTGGGTCTACTACGTTCAGGATCATACTGTGTCTCTCATGCTCTGGATCACACTTGGTAAATAATGCTCAGGATCATGCTAGATCTTTCCTGCTCAAGATCATACTGAGTTTCTCATGTGCAGGATTCCACTGGTCAGTAATGCTTAGGCTTATACTAAGTCTATCACGCTCAGGAGCATATTGAGACTCTCATGCTCAGTGTCATGCTTCCGGGGGAAGGCGCCCTAGAGTGGACCTACTGGGCCGTGGTACCGAACTCCCCTGGGTGAGCTGATCCTAGTTTAGCACTAGAAGTCCCAGAAATTTCGAGCTGCCCCCTGAAGTCCCGAAAGAGGGTCAAATGACCCTTAGTCCAAACTGACAACTCTGATGGCTCCAATTAGCATCCTTTCATTTGTAAATGTGGCCATTGCCTGAGGAATCTGCAGGGGGCAATTGTGTTGATCCACCTCAACAAAGGTCTTGTAAGAGAGTGTAAACAAAAGAATGTAAGCTGCTCCTGAGTGTGTCTGCCTACCCCCCAGCTGCATTGTTGTGCAGGGGATATGCATAAGGTTGCTAACACCTTAGCAAATTTGCATGCAGCCTTTTGTGCTGTGGGGGATAAATAGGTGACTGCTTCACCTATTTTGTTCACAAGAAACAAAATGCAGAGAAGGCATACCATTCAACAGGCATTGGAACTGATCCTGAGCAACACCAACCCTTCTGACTCAGATGGAGAAGACATAGTCCTTCAACTGGATTCGGATCTGCGCTGTGTTCAGGGTTAGACTTTTTGCGATTCGCAGCCCTGCATCCGCACCCCCCCGGCACAGAGAACTCCTCAAGATACGGTCCCTGGGGAGGGGGGATGCGAGGGTGCGATTCGCACTCCCTGCAGCCCGCTGTGTAGCTGGTAACCAGTAAACAAAGCGGGTTGCTAGGGACCGCGTTCCCCGCTCTCCCGCATGTGGGGAACATGCGGAGGCTGAGAAAATTTCTCAGTTCCCTGCAGGGAACTGAAATTCTCTCAAATGTGAACCTAGCCTTATTTAGAACTAAAACAAAATGTTAATTTGAAATTATTTATCTTGCAGATGAGGAGACTCCGCCTCTACCAAAAAAGAGAGCTCGGTTGGAGAGTGAGCCGACAGAGACCGCAAAAGATGGCACAGTGTGGCATGAAGTACAAGTGGGGAAATGTCTCCATTTCACCCCAATAGAACCGTACCCTACAGATGGAGAGCCAAGTGCTAAGGCCAGACGAAGTGTCCGGAGTCGCCTTCATAGCTTCCTCTGTTTTATCACTCTTGACAAGCTTCATAGCATTCAAGAATAGACTACTCAACATGCACGTCACACGGAGCAGGTGGATTGGTTCATGGGTCTCCTGGAACTAATGGCATTTATTTCAGTCATTATCTTGCGGGGGTGACCAAAGTTCCATCACTATGTGACAGCTGGTCAGCAAACCTGGCAAACCCAAGGATCATTGCAACTATGACCCGAAATCTCTTCCAAGACATCATGCAACACCTACGCTTTGATGACCTGTTCACACGCAGTGAGCGAGTGGAGACCGATAAGTTTGCTGCAATCTCCGATGCGTGGAGATCGTTTGTCACCAACTGCATCGCATCCTACAACCCTGGTCGACACATCACTATTGATGAACAGCTTTTCCCGTCAGAGACTCGCTGCTGTTTTCTGCAATACATTGCAACAAAACCAGACAAGTTTGGCATCAAGTTATGGGTGGCTTGCGACTTCAAATCAAAGTACATCTGTAATGTCTTCCCATATCTTGGCAAGGACCCCAGTCGTCCCAGCGGGGAGAGACTGTCCGAAACTGTAGTGATGAGGCTGATGGAACCATTCATGGACAAGGGCAGAACTGTAACTACGGACAATTTCTTTACATCGTCACTTGCACAACGACTGCTTAGCCGGAAAACTACTATCCTCGGCACAGTCAACTAGAGTCACCGGGAAATTCCTCAATCTGCTAGACAGATGGACCGCACTGAATTCACCACTCAGGTGTTTGCAACCACTGGTGCCACACTGACAGTGTATGCACCCAAATGACAGAAGGCTGTCTACATTCTCAGCAGCATGCACAGCGTGGTTGAGACTGAGGATACCAACAAAAGGAAGCCAAACACGGTCACACAATACAACCACACAAAGTGCGGTGTGGATGTAATGGACCAAATGGTGCGGGAGTACAGCGTGCGTGCAGGAACACGGAGATGGCCAGTCGCTGTGTTCTACAACATGATTGACATGGCAGCACTCAATGCTCATGTTCTTTATCAGGCATGCACTGGGGTGCAGGAGAGACGGGTGGACTTCCTGGTTGAGCTTGCAAAAGAGTTAGGTGGCTGTCATGTGACTGAAAAGAAGGCACGCAAGGAGAAACTCCTCCGGCAACAACCTTCCGCACCCAGCCCTGGCAAAAGGGCGAAGTGTCAGGTCAACCATCGATGCACGAACAATTGTGCAACTGAGAGATGTGTTGACTGTTACAAATACACGTGTGGCAAATGTACCAGGGACATACCCAGGCAGTGCCAGGTATGTTCAGACAGTGCAGGCAGACTGCTGAGTGAGTGCTGAAATGCTAGTCACACAAGGACATGCCACTCACACACACACACACGCAGCCCCCACTGCAGCCTATTGTAAATATGTGTGGAATTGTTTTATTCCTTGTATCTTTTTTATTATTTTTATAACAAAAATAAAAAGCATAGAAACAAATAACAGTTGTTTTTTTTGTATATTTTTCACACTGAAATTTCAGTCCTCTTGTGCGATTTTTGCGCGATTTTTTTTCGCTAGTGTGCTTGAGGCCTTAGATGCTTCTGGTCATTACTCTAAACTGGTACCTTGCTCTAAAATTTCTACATCTCTATTTAAAATATATAAAAAATGATTCATTGTTTCAGTGCTTTTTTGCTCAAATAAAACTAAACTAAATACAATATGTATAGTCTTTATATTATCAAATATAATAAACTGAATAGAACTAACTAGAAGCTAAAAGGCTGAACTCACCTCCAGTAATGGCCTTAATTACAGAACAAAAGACGGTGATCAGAGGATGTTAGCTAAAGTCCTTCAGGTCATTCGACCCATCTCTGGGTTCCAAAGGTAGAAATGTTAAATGACCCCTCTCTGGGACTTCCAGTGTTAACCAACTCCTATACAGGGATTGTCAGGGGCAAGCCTAAGGGGTTTAAATACCACAGCTGCAAGTACCAGGGGGCGGCTCGTAGGGTTAACCTATACTATAGTATAGCTAAGGAGGATTCGAGGGATCAGAGCCCGAGGCTAGGAGAGCAGTAATGGATCAACCGGAGGAGAGCACAATGAAGGCCTGACTAACAGCCAGAGAAGCAGAAGCTTATTAACTCAATAATCAGGCACCTCCCATCAGTGGACAGCTATTGGTCAAGGGGAGTGTCAGGTTGAGCCAAGGTGGCCCCTACATTCACAGGGCATGAGCACGACCGCATCTAGTGCATTGCTGATTAGGTTCATGACTCTGACCATTGTAGTGTGCTGATGTGTGAGCCCGGTGGTCAGCAGACAGGAAGCGGACCCGGCGATGGCTCCGAGAAACAGCATGCCTGAACGCCGGATGCCCTATCGGTAGAGGAGCAGAGTATGCAGACCCAGGAGAGGTGAGCTGGGGAGCGGTGCCAGTGGACCTAACACTCAGGATCATATTGAGACTCTCATGCTCAGGATCATATTGAGACTTTCATGCTCAGTATCATATTGAGACTCTCATGTTCAGGATCATATTGAGACTCTCATACTCAGGATCATATTGAGACTCTCATGCTCAGGATCATTTTGAGACTCTCATGCTCAGGATCATATTGAGGCTCTCATGCCCAGGATCATATTGAGACTCTCATACTCAGGATCATATTGAGACTCTCATACTCAGGATCATATTGAGATTCTCATGCTCAGGATCATATTGAGACTCTCATACTCAGGATCATATTGAGACTCTCATGCTCAGGATCATATTGAGACTCTCATGCTCAGGATCATATTAAGACTCTCATGCTCAGGATCATATTGAGACTCTCATGCTCTGGATCATATTAAGACTCTCATACTCAGGATCATATTGAGACTCTCATACTCAGGATCATATTAAGACGCTCATGCTCAGGATCATTTTGAGACTCTCATGCTCAGGATCATATTGAGGCTCTCATGCCCAGGATCATATTGAGACTCTCATACTCAGGATCATATTGAGATTCTCATGCTCAGGATCATATTGAGGCTCTCATGCTCAGGATCATATTGAGACTCTCATACTCAGGATCATATTGAGATTCTCATGCTCAGGATCATATTGAGACTCTCATACTCAGGATCATATTGAGACTCTCATGCTCAGGATCATATTGAGACTCTCATGCTCAGGATCATATTGAGACTCTCATGTTCAGGATCATATTGAGACTCTCATGCTCTGGATCATATTAAGACTCTCATACTCAGGATCATATTGAGACTCTCATGCTCAGGATCATATTAAGACGCTCATGCTCAGGATCATTTTGAGACTCTCATGCTCAGGATCATATTGAGGCTCTCATGCCCAGGATCATATTGAGACTCTCATACTCAGGATCATATTGAGATTCTCATGCTCAGGATCATATTGAGACTCTCATACTCAGGATCATATTGAGACTCTCATGTTCAGGATTATATTGAGACTCTCATGCTCAGGATCATATTGAGACTCTCATGCTCAGGATCATATTGAGACTCTCATACTCAGGATCATATTGTGACTCTCCTGCTCAGGATCATATTGAAACTCTCATGCTCAGGATCATATTGAGACTCTCATGCTCAGGATCATATTGAGACTCTCATACTCAGGATCATATTGAGAGTCTCATGTTCAGGATCATATTGAGACTCTCATGCTCAGGATCTTTCCAGACTTCTCAGTGGAATGGAATTGTAACAAAGCATCTATTGCTCCATCCTGTATCGGCCTTTGCTCGTGGAAGTTTTTACTTTATAAATTTAGCAAAAAAAAACCCAATTATCTCTGATTCCAATGGACAGTAGTGTTCCTATGATACCCTAGAAAGGCTTTAAATGGTTGGAAATTCTTGTTTTTTTTGGAAATTCTCAACATACTTGAGATCCTTATGCCTGAAGTGTCCAAAGACCATCTTACCACCGAAAAAGACCCCATTACTATAAATGGCGTATGGCACTATAGATAAAGTAATATCTCCACTCCTCATCTCTTCTGGAGCCTTACATACACTTTACATGAGTTTTCTTTAATCCGCATTATAGAGATGGAGACGGTCATTTTTACATTTGCTTACAAGAAACTTTGCAAAACTTTTTCCTTCTTCGCGGTCCTTGTTTTCTTTTCCCTTGAAAGTGAAGACGTACAAGACGCTATCATACTCCTTTCTCTCCGGCTCAGAGTAAAGATTTTTTAAATAAATAAATACATTTATGTTGGGCATCTACTACTTGAAGGGCTAATGATTATTGACTGCCCTCCAGCAGGCATCAGGGAGTCTAGCCCGAGGCCTTTCCACTAGCCCCTAAACATGCCGAATGTTAACACATGTTTCCAGATTCTGGCAGGGATTGGACACAAACAAGACAGTCAGAATGGACCATTTAGTGTACAAGTCAATATGACAGATCCCTGCTTAATACAAGGAAGGCAAAAATTCTCATCTTATTGAAAAAGGCAGAAGAGCCCGGGGTGGTTTTGCTTTGTGATTCTGCAGCAAAAAGTGGGTTGTGTCAATATAAGTGTATGTCACCCGCTCACAGCTGCCGCGCTGAACTGACCTTGTACGCTCCATACACCGAGCCCTTACATGTCTGAGGCTTCTCTAATGTTCTCTCCATGAAGTGGATGGAAGGAAGCCAAACTGCTGTACCTTCCACTGTCTTTCCAGGATAGAGAAGAAAGCTATCAAAATGAATAGAATTATGTTCAAATATTGGAACCTGCACTTAAAAGGAAATTACAATACATTTGTTTTATATTAAAGGGTACACTGTTATATTAGCATATATATGTTACATTACTTTACATTACATTACTGATCCAGTACTGACCCCGAGTTACCTCCTGTATTATACTCCAGAGCTGCACTCACTATTCTGCTGGTGTAGTCACTGTGTACATACATTACATTACTGATCCTGAGTTACCTCCTGTATTACACTCCATAGCTGCACTCACTATTCTGCTGGTGCAGTCACTGTGTACATACATTACATTACTGATCCTGAGTTACCTCCTGTATTATACTCCAGAGCTGCACTCACTATTCTGCTGGAGCAGTCACTGTGTACATACATTACATTACTGATCCTGAGTTACCTCCTGTATTATACTCCAGAGCTGCACTCACTATTCTGCTGGTGCAGTCACTGTGTACACACATTACTGATCCTGAGTTACCTTCTGTATTATACTCCAGAGCTGCACTCACTATTCTGCTCGTGCAGTCACTGTGTACATACATTACATTACTGATCCTGAGTTACCTCCTGTATTATACTCCAGAGCTGCACTCACTATTCTGCTGGTGTAGTCACTGTGTACATACATTACATTACTGATCCTGAGTTACCTCCTGTATTACACTCCATAGCTGCACTCACTATTCTGCTGGTGCAGTCACTGTGTACATACATTACATTACTGATCCTGAGTTACCTCCTGTATTATACTCCAGAGCTGCACTCACTATTCTGCTGGTGCAGTCACTGTGTACATACATTACATTACTGATCCTGAGTTACCTCCTGTATTATACTCCAGAGCTGCACTCACTATTCTGCTGGTGCAGTCACTGTGTACATACATTACATTACTGACCCCGAGTTACCTCCTGTATTATACTCCAGAGCTGCACTCACTATTCTGCTGGTGCAGTCACTGTTTACATACATTACTGATCCTGAGTTACCTCCTGTATTATACTCCAGAGCTGCACTCACTATTCTCCTGGTGCTGTCACTGTGTACATACATTACATTACTGATCCTGAGTTACCTCCTGTATTATACTCCAGAGCTGCACTCACTATTCTGCTGGAGCAGTCACTGTGTACATACATTACATTACTGATCCTGAGTTACCTCCTGTATTATACTCCAGAGCTGCACTCACTATTCTGCTGGTGCAGTCACTGTGTACATGCATTACATTACTGATCCTGAGTTACCTCCTGTATTATACTCCAGAGCTGCCCTCACTATTCTGCTGGTGCAGTCACTGTGTACATACATTACATTACTGATCCTGAGTTACCTCATGTATTATACTCCAGAGCTGCACTCACTATTCTGCTGGTGCAGTCACTATGTACATACATTACATTACTGATCCTGAGTTACCTCCTGTATTATACTCCAGAGCTGCACTCACTATTCTGCTGGTGCAGTCACTGTGTACATACATTACATTACTGATCCTGAGTTACCTCCTGTATTATACTCCAGAGCTGCACTCACTATTCTGCTGGTGCAGTCACTGTGTACATACATTACATTACTGATCCTGAGTTACCTCCTGTATTATACTCCAGAGCTGCACTCACTATTCTGCTGGTGCAGTCACTGTGTACATACATTACATTACTGATCCTGAGTTATCTCCTGTATTGTACTCCAGAGCTGCACTCACTATCCTGCTGGTGCAGTCACTGTGTACATACATTACATTACTGATCCTGAGTTACCTCCTGTATTATACTCCAGAGCTGCACTCACTATTATGCTGATGCAGTCAGTGTGTGCGTGAAAACAATTGACATGTGAATGAGCCCTTAGTATTAGTAAATTTGTCTAAAATGTATAGAGCCATCGCCCTCTTCTAGTACCGTATATACTCATGTATAAGCCAAGTTTTTCAGCCCAAAAATTGGGCTGAAAAGTCTCCCCCTCGGCTTATACACGGGTCAATATGGTAGGCTGCGTAGTGGGGGCTGTGTCCAGGGCTGGGGAGGCTGGAGGAGGCGGTGGGAGGTTGCTGAATGAGCGCCCCATCACGTGGGGCCGCTCATTATATATGCACTGCTTCCCCCTGTCAATCAGCGGCAGGGGGAAGAAGTGCATAACTAAATATATGCCCCCAAATGCTGGCACTTGCCCCCCTGCTTGTAAGGCTTCCCCCCCGGCTGCTATTATTACCATCCACTGTATTCTGCATCGCGCGCGCAGGTCCCTACGTGCTCCCGTCCTCCGTAGCATCCGGGGTCATGTGACCGGCCGGTCGCATGACGTCATCGCTACGCGACGGCCGGGGACCCCGGATGACGCCGGGAGCATGGAGGACGGGAGCATGGAGGGACCTGCGCGCGCAATGCAGAAGACCAGGGATGGTAAGTTAAGCAGCCAGGGGGGGTGCTTACAAGCAGGGGGGCAAGTGCCAGCATTTGGGGCTGCCTGTATATAACACCTCTGGGGCTGCCTGTATATACCACCTCTGGGGCTGCCTGTATATACCACCACTGGGGCTGCCTGTATACACCTCTGGGGCTGCCTGTATATACCACCACTGGGGCTGCTTGTATATACCACCACTGGGGCTGCTGTATACACCTCTGGGGCTGCCTGTATATACCACCTCTGGGGCTGCCTGTATATACCACCACTGGGGCTGCCTGTATATACCACCACTGGGGCTGCCTGTATATACCACCACTGGGGCTGCCTGTATACACCTCTGGGGCTGCCTGTATATACCACCACTGGGGCTGCCTGTATACACCTTTGGGGCTGCCTGTATATACCACCACTGGGGCTGCTGTATACACCTCTGGGGCTGCCTGTATATACCACTACTGGGGCTGCTGTATACACCTCTGGGGCTGCCTGTATATACCACCACTGGGGCTGCCTGTATACACCTTTGGGGCTGCCTGTATATACCACCACTGGGGCTGCTGTATACACCTCTGGGGCTGCCTGTATATACCACCACTGGGGCTGCTGTATACACCTCTGGGGAGGCTGCTGTATACACCACTGGGGAGGCTGCTGTATACACCACTGGGGAGGCTGCTGTAATACTGCTGGGGCCTGTATATACCACTAGGGAGGCTGCTGTTTGCTACCACTGGGGAGGCTGCTGTATACTACCACTGGGGAGGCTGCTGTATACTACCACTGGGGAGGCCGGTATACCACTGGGGAGGCTGCTGTATACTACGACTGGGGAGGCTGCTGTATACTACCACTGGGGAGGCTGCTGTATATTACCACTGGGGAGGCCTGTATACCACTGGGGCTGCTGTATATACCTCTGGGGCTGCTGTATACCACACTGCTGGGGGCTGTATACCTGTACTGGGGTCCACCCTCGGCTTATACACGAGTCAATAGGTTTTCCCAGGTTTTGGGGGCAAAAGTAGGGGGGTCGGCTTATACACGGGTCGGCTTATACACGAGTATATACGGTAAGTGACATCCATCTTTCTTGAAAATGTTCAGAAACTGATGAGTGATAAGAAAACTACCGCACTATGTCTTGCACTTTGCAACTTTTTGTTTCTAATAAAAACTTGACTAAACAGATTAATAAGTGAGGGCATATAGATTTTATATTTTAGCTGCCAATTCCCCTTTTATACTATTGTTTACTATCAATAAACATCATATAAACACAATGGGGCAGAATTACTATAAAGAGTTTGCCTCAACAGTTTATACAAAATGTGGTAAGTTTTAGTGTTTTTTGGTTTGTAGACAACTTTTTGTGGCTCATTAAACAATGGGCTATGTCTTCATAGAAACCAGTTTGGTTTTGTTTATTATTATTTAACGGCCTTCAGTCGAGCCTTAGTGACTTGATGGATGAATGCACTGTAGGAAGAACAATCTTGTGCAGCCTAGATAGGTTCACAAGGGTCTTCTATAAGCCTAGATAGGTCCACCAGGGTCTTCTCCAAGCCTAGATAGGTCCACCAGGGTCTTCTCCAAGCCTAGATATGTCCATCAGGGTCTTCTCCAAGCCTAGATAGGTCCACCAGGATCTTCTACAAGCCTAGATAGGTCCACCAGAGTCTTTTCCAAGCCTAGATAGGTCCACCAGGGTCTTCTCCAAGCCTAGATAGGTCCACCAGGATCTTCTACAAGCCTAGATAAGTCGTCCAGGGTCTTCTCCAAGCCTAGATAAGTCCTCCAGGGTCTTCTCCAAGCCTAGATAAGTCCTCCAGGGTCTTCTCCAAGCCTAGATAGGTCCACCAAGGTCTTTTCCAAGCCTAGATAAATTCACCAGGGTCCTCTCCAAGCCTAGATAGGTCCACTAGGGTTTTTTCTCCACAGTTATCTTGATAGTATCAAGTTATCTGGTTGCTGGTCTTCCTCTTCGCCGTGTTCCTTGTATTCTTCCGACCATGATGTCCTTCTCCAGGGATTGCTCTCTTCATATGATGTAAACCCAACCAAGAAAGAAGTGATCAATGGTCCAATCTATCAAAAGCGAAAAAAATGTATTTAGAATGTGTGGAACAAACAGTAAGAGAATAATGGAAAGTACATGGTGGGACAATTTTATAAAGTCTCAAGGCACAATACAGCACTGATCATAAACATATAAGTATATAGCTCCACATAAAATATCCAGATCAGGGTAATCACTTTACTCCTGTAATTACAGATTTATATACATAGATCACACGTGATAATAATAGTCCACATATATTTATGATAATAGTTATTAATGGTGTTACTCCTTAGGAAGAGGCTGGGACGGCCTTGAAACGTGTAGGAATGGAATAAAGACACTGATCACCTTAACTTGAACGTCTTGGCAATTTTGTATTCAGCAGTGTGGACCATACCTATGTGTCCATCTTGCAGTTTACTTTGCCACTTCGAGTGGGGGTCCTGCGGCAGGTCTCACAAATTGACAAGCTGAGCAGTTTAATTATCAACTGTTTCAATTTTATCTGGGAGATTCGACCCATTGCACCCTTGTGTACCCCAGTTTAGGTTCTTTATTGTCCAGGTGTCACTTCTCCACAAAACAGACCAGACTACTTACGAGCAGTGAAATGTTCCTTGATTTAAAGACCTTGTCCGGTGACTTCATTGTGGATTTACCTATAGTTAATGTGGGTTAAAATGAAACATGCACCTAAGCCTTCAAAACTATTGGTGGAAAACGTTGCTGTTACATATTGACTGCCTTGTAGTATGGAAGGGCTGCTGCTGTAGGTTTGAATGAAGCTTTTTTTTCCCCCTGCTCAGTAGTAGCAGGTGTGTGTATGAATGCCTAGGTATGCTGAGAGGCATGTCTGGGCTGGTTGCTCACCACCCCTCAGCCTTAAATGGGTCAGCTCACATCCACCTATTGTTGCTGATTTCAGTTCACTTCTGGACTGTGACCTGGTGTTAGCAGACGCTGATCTGAAGCTGCTGTTTTTTTTTCGCTTGGAAGTTGCTGGGCTCCGTGGTCAGTGGGTGGAGGTAGGGGCTTATTCCTAGGGCTTCTCAGGAGCTTTAAGCACTTAGGTTGGTGGCTTGAACCTCTTCACCTTTAAGGTACTGTCACACCTGGTGACGGCGCTGTAGATGTCGGCGTCACCATCCCCTATTTACACGGGGCGACATCTCCAGCCCCACGCCGGTGAGCTGTCAGGCGGCATCGCCGCCGGGGTGTCTGAAAACCTCAGTGGAGATGCAGGATAATGGAAGCCTATGGCTCTCATCGCCTGACAAGTCGCCCGCGGCCGGTTACATGGGGCGATGTGTGCACATCGCCCCAAATCGGTCGCCTGGTTTCAGAGCACTGCTCTGAAACCAGGAGACCTCTTGGCGGCGCCGACATCGCCCCTTTACATGAGGCGACGTAGGAGTGATGTCGTCGCCGATAGGCCACACCCCTATGTCGCCGATGTAATCAGCGGTGATGTCGCCCCGTGTGACGGGCCCTTTAGAGATCAGGGCAAAACAGGGACCCCAGTATCAGGCCCTGAGTTGGCTCACCTTATCCCCTTCGTCCAGCTCCTGGCTACCCCAAACCCTCCAGCATGACAGTGGTGCAAAGTAAGCCAATCGGGAGGTGGTGTACAGTTAGACAGAAGTGCCTAATGATGGGACAAAGTTGTCATCTACTGTTAAAAATGTGATTAATTTGACACATTTCCAGACTCTATGTGACAATATATGCTACCTTTACTTTTGATATAGCCAAAAATCTAAAGATGTGAGGTTATCATAAGGCTTCGGAAAAGAATTTCTATGCATATTGTTGGCTGAAGAGTGTTTCTGTACTTTCTCCTTCTCACCATTTACGCCGCCACTCATTCCACTTCCAACTGTGCTAATGCACAAAGCCGATAACCACAGTGCAGCAATCATCCCATTACAGTTTCATGGTTTATGGCCGAAATAACATCGCTTTACAGTGTTTTACGAATGAGACATGAATATTTTCCGCGGATATTGTGCACTGGTTCACGGAGAAACCAATATTTTATGAGCGCTATGATAGGAATTACATTTTATACCACTGTGTGCGCAACTCCAACTGTGAAACAAATAGTGTGAGACCGCAACGAACGATTCATCTCTAATACTAATAATTTGTAACAAAGGGACGATTATCATAGTTTTCTTTAATAAAAAATTATAGAATTTTATCAAAATTGAATAATTAACCGAGTTTCTTGTTTTACTACTTTATTGCCCAGCTTATTATAATTTGGAACCTTACTATGATATATTGGTTGACGAAAACATGATCTTAACTGACCATTCTGCTGAATGTTTAATACACTCATTAATGTTTAATGAGTTACATTACGTATAGAAGTTGTTCAATTGTAAAAATAATAATATTTTTAGATGTATACCTAATAGAGTTATCAGGAGCTTACTGTTATATCGTTATTATCATGCACGTCCTAATTATCACGATACCTCCGCACAGCGTGTCTAGGACACTATTGTAATTATGCTGTTTTTGCTACTTGTGTATGCTGCTCTTAAGAGCAGTCTTCCATTTTCTCTCTGGGATGGGTTGGGATGCTCAGGTGTTCCAACTTCCCAGCGATTGCTCTGATACTTAGCTGAGCAGCCTCTCCTTGAATGCTGCTGTTACGCCCTAGGGTCGTGGAGGTGTTTAAATGAACTCACTGGACCACTGATGGAGTTGTGGTAGCTGAATACCGGAGACAGGAAGAGACAGGAGAGTGACTTCAAATAAACCAAGGATACTTATTCAGTGCAATAGCAAATAAAGGAAAAGTGTCCGAGGGGGAGGATCCTCTGGATTGCGACACCGAAATCCCCTGATGGACCAACCGGTGAAGGAATGCCTATACAGGGATTATCCCCACACAGCTCCAGGGGGTCTAAATGCCACGAATCCAGGACCAGAGGGGCGACTCGTACAGACCGTAGCATTAGAGTTGGAAAGACTGAGGAATGCAGGCTCTGTCTGTGGGAAGAATACTGGAAGCTCCATGACATCCTGGAAAGGCTGATCCAGCCGATAGAGGAATGTGGAAAGTCACGTGCAATCCTGAAGAGGCTTGAACAGCCTGAAGTGAGATCTGGAATATCCAGAGAGATCCAGGAGTAACAGACTGCCAGCAGAGGATTCTGTGGAAAAAGAGACATAGGTATAAAGCAGAGCACCCTAAGTAACAGAGCATTTCAGGTGATGGACCTGGACACTGGCAACGTTACAAATGGAATTAACACGTTGCCCAGGCACCTCCCATAGGGGGAAGGTGCCTTATATACCCTGAGTCTCTTAGCAATCAGGCTGAGAGACCAAATATGAAAAAGGAATCGGTCATGGAATAGGTAACATGCATATGTATCAATTTCAGCGTTTTAGAAGATTTCACTAAAGCAATAAACTAATGAAGTTTAAACCTGCACATTTTTTATATCTAGCAATTTATTAAGTCACTAATAATCCTGTCATAAACCAGTTATCAAACTACTCATATGGTAGTTGCCTTTTATTTTTATTTTACTGCAATCTTGAAAGGAGTACTAGACTATTATAACCATACCCAGACCAGTTCTCTTTTGTGTTTATAACAGGAGCAGTACTTGCCATTAGTCCTCAGTAAATCATTGTGCAAACCATTGAACAACTCTTAAAGGTACAGCTCCTACTTTGTGAATATATGGAGTAACCTCTACCTTACTGTAAAATGTTGCTTCAACTAGTTATTTATATTTTACTAGATATGACCTAAGGAACCTCAGATAGAAACCTTATAACTACCTTATGTCAACCGAACACAAAGCCTAATTCATGAAAGTTTAGATTGGCACTGTCCTCTTGATATCCATCCAATCGTGAGCTTGATAAACTAGCGTATATTTATTTCCCATTCACCTTTTAGAGGTAAGGAAACTATATACGCAAAGAAGTAATTAAGAGTATGAGTTTCCCAACTTAGTGATCGTTTACATCAATTCTTTGCATTATATTTAGGTCATGGCAGAACAAGAATTTCCTCAACAGCAGATCTCAATAGAACAATTACCCATAGAACAATCACCCACAGAACAATCACCCATAGAGTGCCGTCACACCTGGCGACGGCACCGCCGATGTATTTGGCGACATAGGGCGTGGCCTATCAGCGCCGATATAGCCCCTGCATTGCCTAATGTAAAGGGACGATGTCGGCGCCTCTGAGGGCTCGCCTGGTTTAACATCAGTGATGTGAAACCAGGCAGCCGATCTGGGCGATGTGTCCACATCACCCCATATAAACAGCCGCCGGTTTGAGACACCCCGGTGGCGATACCGCCTGTCAGCCCGCCAGGGCATTGCCGGAGGTGTCTCCCCATGTAAACGGGGGCGCGACGCTGGCGGGGCGCCAAAAATGTGCGCGATCCCGCCAGTCGCCGCCGACATCTCCGGCACCCATAGAACAATCACCCATGATATATTGATGACAATTTATATTTCGTCAATAAAAATACTTTCAATTTGATTTTAATTTTTTAATATTTTACATTTTATTGTGATTTTAACTTAATTAATAAACATGCCAAGAACAGGTTAAACATATTGAACTGTGGCCTCTCTTTTTAAGCCAGTGATCTAGCAGCAACATACCTAGCAATAGATTTTTTAAAACATTTTTTAACTTCAAAAAATTCCCCAACAGCTAGTGTGATGCCCCTGCGGACCAGTCGCCACTATATGGTGCAGCAGCCGGGATCGGTAAGTTCGGTCATCCCAAACACACACCCAACACACTCTCGATCCCAAGACTAGGGACTCTATGCCCAGGAATGGGATGGCAGGAGGAGACAAGTGGAGGGTTGGGAAGTTAGGACAGAACCCAGTTAGAAGAGGTAACAAAACTAGGCAACACCAAGTTCAGTAAGCCAGTCAGCCAAGTAAAGTCGAAGGAGAGAAGTCAGAAGGAGAGGCGAGAGCACCATCACACAGGACTGAAAGGACACGGACCTGGCGGCCCGTGCCACCATTAAGCTTTTCTGGCTCCCAGGCTGCAGACCGTAGTGAGAGACAGAAGGAGTTCTGGGTGTGCTCGAATTAGCAGGGACACTGAGGGACTGGCCCGGAACCAGGGTACTGGCTCTGCTGAAGTTACCAGGATGCTCTATGCTCCAACCACGAACACCAGCAGGGTGCGGGGTCTTTATGTCCCGTGACCCAACCTCGTGCAGCGAAAAGAAGGTCGCCGTACTAGGGCAGGTCATCCACCAAAACCCTGTGGCAGCTAATGTGCAGACAGAAGAGAGGCCCATGAAAGGAGCATGAAAGGGGGTGGTGATTCGGATGAGCCGTCCCGGCTGCTATGAACCTATCAGAACCACCACTGCACTGCGTTGTAACCATCTGGCGAGAAAGTGAAGTAAACCTGGTTGAAGCTCAGCTCTATGTGTGTGAGTGTGATTTCTGCACCTCAGGAGAGGTAGATTGAATCGCCGAGGTGGCAGCAGCAGCCTGCCTGAGTGTGACTTTTAACCCTGCCCTGCGGACCTTCTCTTCCCGTGGAGAGCTGAACCATCCTTGCTGCTATTCCCATAATCCCCAGAGGTCCCGACTGCAGCAGTCGCATTCCACGGGTGGTGTCACAACACTCTTTTATTAAAAAAAACAAAAAACTTTTATTTTATTTTTCTCCATTTTTCTAATTGCCCCTTTTAATTGCTTGCCTGACAAGGGGATCACGGACCGAGTCTAACCACCGTGACATCCGGCAGGCCCAGATGACAACAAGAGGGCTCGTTCCGAATACCCCACGGTCCCCACCAGGGGCGAGACACTAACTCCGGTGTTAAACCCTTTTAAAACTAACTCAGACAATAGACAATACTCAGGCAGCACACTAGGCAATGGACAGCGTATAGACAGCAAACAATCAATGGATCATGCATAGACACCTCAGACAATAGACAATACATATGCAGCGACAGGCAATGGAACGCGCACAGAAGGCACCAAATGGACCATGCTTAGACAACACATTGAAAATGGACCATACACAGACAGGCTGTGTAAGTGCAGAAGCTAATTTCTAAATGAGAAAACAATGGAACATGACTAGTCTAAATCGGTATAATGGAAAAGGATAGTGCATGTTAGGACAGACAGAGCCTCCCTACTTTCTACAGAGAGACAAAGGCACACCTCCCTACTTCCTACAAAAGACAAAGGCACGCCTCCCTACTTCCTATAGAGAGTCAAAAGCATATCTCCTTACTTCCTAGAGTGACAAAGGCACGCCTCCCTACTTCCTATAGAGAGACAAAGACACGCCTCCCTACTTCCTAGAGAGAGACAAAGACACGCCTCCCTACATCCTATAGAGTGACAAAGGCACGCCTCCCTACTTCCTATAGAGAGACAAAAGACACACGCCTCCCTACTTTCTATAGAGAGACAAAGACATTCCTCCCTACTTCCTAGAGTGACAAAGGCACGCCTCCCTACTTTCTACAGAGAGACAAAGGCACGCCTCCCTACTTCCTATAGAGAGTCAAAAGCATATCTCCTTACTTCCTAGAGTGACAATGGCACGCCTCCCTACTTCCTATAGAGAGTCAAAAGCATATCTCCTTACTTCCTAGAGTGACAAAGGCATGCCTCCCTATTTCCTATAGAGAGACAAAGGCATGCCTTCCTACTTCATATAGAGAGACAAAGGCACGCCTCCCTGATTCCTATAGAGAGATAAACGCATGCCACGCTACTTCCTATAGAGAGACAAAGGCATGCCACCTATTTCCTATAGAGACACAAAGGCATGCCTCCATACTTTCTATAGACAGATAAAGACATGTTCCCACTTCCTGCAGAAAAGCAAAGACCTGCTTTTCTATGTCCTTTAGAAAGACACCCTACCCACTTCCAGTAAAAAGTCAAAGTCATCCCTCTACTTCTTTTTGCTAGGCTCACCTGGTGACTTGGATTCTCTAAGTCTGGGTGGGCACATGGACCACAAATGTTGATGCAACAAGTAGGAAGGCAATGTGGGCAGAGATGACGTGGCATACATGGGAGTCTTAGAAGCAGCAGGATGGATGAAGTAGACCCTCACAGGGATGAATGAAAGAACAAACACTAAACACAAATGGCATCGATGGTGGGGCACATCAAACATAGGACTAGAGTCTCAATTCCAGACACAGCTGTACAAATTGCAAAACCCAACGCAGAGCACAAACAGAGGGCAGTGGACCCAGGCAGGGGAAGGGGATCCTAGAATACCCATCACAAGTAGAGAGGGATTGCACTTGACAACAGACAGTATATAGCCAGTTAGACAGAGGGCAGAGAGGATTTGGCACACACAGAAATCTCAGGAGCAGCAAGACGGATGAAGTGCACTCAAGCAGGGATAAATGCAAGAACACACACTAAGCACAAACATCACAGATGGTGGAGCACACTTGTAAAATCCGACATGGAGCACAACTGATGGGAAATGAACCCCAGGTGGAGATGGATTGTACTTGACAACAGGCAGTATACAGCCAGTTAGACAAAGAGAGACCCGGCTATTCAGTACCCTGATAACACTGTTCTCCAATGCTGTGTGGAGTCTAGATCCAATGGATATCCCTTTCTCTATTCACCAGAACTAGATTACAGTTTCACAATGAACATAGTGAGATGGAGACCCATGGATGGTGAATGCCCATGAATTGTGGAGGCCCATAGATGGAAGAAGCCCATGAATGGTGGAGGCCCTTGAATGGTGAAGGCCCAAGGATGGTGGAGGCCCATGAATGGTGAAGGCCCATGGATGGTGGAGGCCCATGGATGGTGGAGGCCCATGAATGGTGGAGGCCCATGAATGGTGGAGGCCCATGAATGGTGGAGGCCCGTGGATGGTGGAGTCTCATGATGGTGGAAACCCTAGCGTACTCATCCAATTTGCCTTTCCATTGATCTGGACTTTGATATAGCAAGGAACCAACTTGCTATAACGTTTGTGGTTAACTTTACACGTTACAGACTTAGCAGAGAAAGTAAATGATGCAGAAGGTAATCGTCATTCGCAGGTTTTCTAATACATCTCATGCTGTAAAATAGAAAGAAATGACATTGTAAACCAACATTGTGGTGGCAGGAGATGTAAAACTTTTCCTACAATTATGTACAGTGTGGCGTATGTTGGCATTTAAGTATTCATTCTTTTAGAGACAACTGGTTAACCCCTTAAGTGTTTTGCCCTAAAGGTACACATGAAATGTTAATTAAAACCACATGGGACAAGCCCCAGGAGAAGCTTGGCAGCATTAAACTGCTACCAATGGAGCATGCAGCTTGCAGGTCTTTACATAAACACCATGTACCAAAAAAGCTGCTGTCTCCTTGAATGATTTCTCAGACTGTAAAACGCACCGGGCTCCTCGCCGCTCACAAGCTCAGGGTGATCGCTAGATTTTTACCCAAGAAGACAGCAAAAATATTTTGTCAAAATGATGAAAATAATTGTAGGAAAAAAAAAAAATCTGTCTTAATTGCAGTGACCGGAAAGATTATCTGTGCCATCATTTACTAAAGAGAGAAGAGAAGACTGGAAACAAGTCACAGGAAGAAAGAAAAGGAAAATTAAAATGTTAAAGCTTTTAGCTTTTGTTTTCTTCTTTTAAATATCACATTTCAAAAGTTGGATAAAAAAAGAGAAATGATCATCTTGGGTTTTCCTAATTTAACGAGGTCTGTCTATCACCCTACCCTTGCCCTCCATTCTGCAACTGATCTCAGATTAATGTCACCCATAATTCGAAGCTCACACCTCTGTCTCCAAGATTTTTCTGTCCAGCCACTTCACCGATGCCTGCACCTTATGCCAGTCATTACACTGGTTGCCCATGCGCTACAGGATACAATACAAACTTATCTCTCTCACCACAATTCTGCACCTCCCTATATCTCATCCGCCATCTCTGTCTATCACTCTGCCCATGCCCTCCATTCTGCAACTGATCTCAGATTAATTTAACCCATAATTGGAAGCTCAAACCTCCATTTCCAAGACTTCTCTCATGCTGCACATGTGCTCTGGAATGCACTACCCCAAATGTTGCAAACAATTTCTAGCACCCATGTTTAAGCATACCTTAAAACACATCTCTTTAGAGAGGCCTATCACCTCAACTCCCTAACATAACTGTCCCCTCTTTCCTGATCCACCTTCTAAATGTTAAGCACAACCTGCTCCTTCCTACTCATCTATCTTCACAACCTCCATAAAACAAATAGCATATAAAAGTCCATAGACAAAACTGGTTGATGACCGAAGCATGTGGTCTCATATAAAACACCCCATTTATCATATAATGGTTGAACCAGACCCTACAAGCACGTCCTACCTACTGTGTCCCCCTATGTCCTTATAGATTGCAAGCTTCCGAGCAGTGCCCTCACCCCTCCTGTAACTGGTGAAGTATGTACGGTAATATTTTGTAATGTCATTATTGTCTGTATATTACCCCCTGCTTAATTGTAAATTGCTGAAGAGTATATTGGCGCTATATAAATTAAATTATTTTTTTTTACCTATCCACAACATAAGTAATAACTTATAAAGAGGCGAATGCATAACCATAGCTCTATTCAGACGAGGTACTCCAGGCTCTGTTCTGCGAATAAAAGGGGAGATATACTCTTAAAGATCATCAAGTTATTAAAAATCCAATAGATAGGTAGTATTGTCTTTTTCAAACTATAAGAAACACTTTTTTTCCTTCAAATTTGGGAGGAAAGTTGGGGTGCAATTATAGTCCTGATATAGTGTATCTGGCTGATCTGGCTGCCTGTGGGGTGGTGGTGGTGGAGAGGGTCACAGGGCAAGGTGCAGGATCACCTGCAGAAACCCAGCGACATGTGCAATTACTACTTAAAAGGATGAATATTCACTGCTCCCACACCCATATTGGGTGTTGAGAGCAGTGAATATTCATTTTGTTTTAATAAGAGGCAGGAGCAGGTGTCGGCGGTGGCATAATCCTTGCACTCAGGTTGATACTTTCTGCCTGGCTCTGCTGAAATCACTGCCGCCATGCTAGACAAGAGGAAGTGGGAGGTTTCCCTTTCAGATCACGAGCTGCGGTGACGTAATGAAGAGGAGGGCCGGAGTATCACAGAACAGCACAGTGCACAGTCCCCTTGACCCTGCCTCTTTATTACCCGTGATCTGCACTTCCACATGTGTAGCGTGGCATTTCAGAGTAAAACATACTGTACTTTAAAAGCCACCAGGACCAAACACAACTGAAGACTAGTCTTCAGCCAGCTTCAATTTTTTTCATCTCTAAAACCTTTTATTATTATTGATTTTATGGATCAATTCTAATTTCATCCATTCAGTGGTATCTGACTATTGGATGCCATGTGAACCATTCTCCTTCAAGCTTCTCAGGTTGTCACAGCATCCTTTAGTTCTCTGATGCTCATTTCCGTGTCTGCCATGATGGTGTCCAGCCAATGGGTCATAGGTCTTCCGCGACCTCTACTGCCACTGATTATACCAATTATCAGGTCCTTCTTAAGGGAATTTGAACTCACCACATGGCCAAAGTAAGACACTTTCTCTTTTATGACTTTTCCTAAAAGGTACGTCTGTGGATTGACACGTTCCAGTACAGCCTTATTCATGATCTTGGTTGTCCGGTATTATCGCAATGTATCTTAATATCCACTGCACTGCACGCGTTCGTCAACCTCAAGTTCAAATCATTACGATTGAGCTGGTCCATAAAGTCCCTGAGCCTGTCCTCACCACTTTGCCAAATAAAGAGGACATTATCTATGTACCTTAACCATATATGCACCTGAGATACGGCTTGCGCACCAACCCCACCGAACAAATTCCTCTCCTAGTATCCGAGAAAGAGATTTGCGTAGGATGGCGCGCAGGCCGCACCCATTGCGGTGCCTCTCTTCTGTACATAGAAGATGTTCCTAAAGACAAAAAAATTGTGTGTGAGGACGAACTCAAGGTGTTCAAGCACCAGCTCAACAATTCCGCCATCCCAGTTGCTCATCCCAAGATAGAAGTGGACGACTGCTAAGCCCTGGTTGTGATTGATGGAAGTGTAAAGCGCCTCGACATCTGCTGTGACCAGGAGCAAGTCAGGCTTCAATACAATTCCATCAATCCTCTTCAATGCATCAGTGGTGTCCTTGATGTATGAAGGTAGTAGCTGTACCAGAGGCTTCAAATAGTAGTCAATGAACTTGCAGACAGGGTCACACAGCCCGCCCAGACCAAAGACTATAGGGCGACCCTGGGGTTCCATTACATTCTTATGGATTTA
This sequence comes from Allobates femoralis, assembly GCA_033576535.1. Taxonomy (NCBI): domain Eukaryota; kingdom Metazoa; phylum Chordata; class Amphibia; order Anura; family Aromobatidae; genus Allobates; species Allobates femoralis. The sequence continues at coordinate 11,940,209 of JARQOC010000001.1, forward strand.
GGGATAAAGTACATAGTATATAGAACAAGTGATCAGATCAGGGGTATAACTACAACAGGTGCAAGGGTTGCAACCGCACCCTGGCCCTGGAGCCTAGGGGGGCCCAAAATTAAATTTAGCCTATAAAATAGGCTATTGCTATTAAACACTTGCAATTATTGGGGGCCCTGTTAGAGCTTTCATATCATGGCCCATAAGCTTCAACTTATACCACTAGATCAGATCATTGCAAGTCCAAGGGAACTATTGAATACAGTGAATAGTAGAAAAAAATGTTGAGAAAATATGAAGAAATAAAAAAAAGTAAAAGTTCAAATACCCCCATTTTACCACATTAAAAATGATGAACTACACTGTGTGCAGAATTATTAGGCAAATGAGTATTTTGATCACATGATACTTTTTATACATGTTGTCCTACTCCGAGCTGTATAGGCTTCAGAGCCAACTTCAAATTAAGTAAATCAGGTGATGTGCATCTCTGTAATGAGGAGGAGTGTGGTCTAATGACATCAGCACCCTATATAAGGTGTGTTTAATCATTAGGCAAATGCCTTTCATTAGGCAAAATGGGTCAGAGAGAGATTTGACTGGCTCTGAAAAGTCCAAAATTGTGAGATGTCTTGCATAGGGATGCAGCAGTCTGTGCCAAACTTTTGAAGGCTGATCACCGAACAATCAAACGTTTCATGGAAATAGCCAACAGGGTCGCAAGAAGGTGCAGGGCAAAAAAGGAGCAAAATAACTGACCATGAATTGAGGAAAATCAAGCGTGAAGCTGCCAAGATGCCATTTGCCACCAGTTTTGCCATATTTCAGAGCTGCAGTGTTACTGGAGTATCAAAAAGCACAAGGTGTGCTATACTCAGGGACATGGCCAAGGTGAGAAAGGCTGAAAAACCACCACCTCTGAACAAGAACATAAGATAAAACGTCAAGACTGGGCCAAGAAATATCTAAGACTGATTTTTCAAAGGTTTTATGGAACTGATGAAATGAGAGTGACTCTTGATGGGCAGATGGATGGGCCAAGGCTGGATCAGTAAAGGGCAGAGAGCTTCACTCCGACTCAGACGCCAGCAAGTTGGAGGTGGGTACTGGTATGGGCTGGTAACATCAAAGATGAACTTGTGGGACGTATTCGGGGTGAGAATGGAGTGAAGCTCAACTCCCAGACCTACTTGCCAGTTTCTGGAAGACAACTTCTTCAAGCAGTGATAAGGAAGAAGTGGTATCGTTCAAGAAAACATGATTTTCATGCAGGACAATGCTCCATCACATGCATCCAATACTCCACAGCGTGGCTGGCCAGTAAAGGTCTAAAAGAAGAAAAAATAATGACATGGCCCCCTTGTTCACCTGATCTGAACCCCATAGAGAACCTGTGGTCCCTCCTAAAATGTGAGATCTACAGGGAGGGAAAACAGTACACCTCTGGGAACAGTGTCTGGAGGCTGTGGTGGCTGCTGCACGCAATGTTGATCTAAACAGATCAAGCAACTGACAAAATCTATGGATGGAAGGCTGTTGAGTGTCATCATAAAGAAAGGTGGCTATATTGTGCACTAATTTGTTTGTGTTTTGTTTTTGCATGTCAGAAATGTTTATTTCTAAATTTTGTGCAGTTATATTGGTTGGGGAAAAGGATAACCAGGGTGCCTGATCTACACCTAAAGCTAGTTAGCCCTGAACTATCCCTATCTCAGGGGTACTCATGATGGTGTAGAGGCCTGAGTCTCCACCCTGGCCCTGCTCCTGTACAGCCCTATGTTGATTCCCACTCCACCTCCCTGCAGCTGGGAAATAAGAAACCCACACTTAAGGACAGACAGCTGGAACCAAAACACAAGCTCTCAGCACTCACACACAGAGAGAATACAATATGTGATAAGGGACAAAACAGGCACAAGCAGGAGATAAAAATGCAACAAGGATGTTTCCATCAAACACCAAACTAGCAGCAACTGTTTCCAAAAACCTGAAAAACCAAGCACAGGGCTGGCATCGCCGGAGCAAATCTGAAGCTGTAATTGGCATAGGAGACAGGGTTCCACTATACTTAAAGGATGGAGATGGCCGTGACAGGACAGAAGCAACTGTAAACTCCCGGGAAACAATTACAGCCATCAGAAAGTTGACTCCTGCAAGACTGATGGCTAGTAACACCTAAGAGTTGATACCCTAACTCTTGCTGAGCAACAAATGTGCACAAGGTTGCATATCAGACTCCATAGTGTGAATAGAGTCAGAGGATGCCATGACACCAAGTGAGCGCAGAGTGCCAATTCTGTTTCTGAGTCATATATATGTTCATATGTAAGCTCTATAGTAGAGATGTCACTCACAAGTGACGGTATGGGACATCACTTGAGCTGTATATGGGCGGATCTGTCAAAATTTGATTTTAGCAAATTGTGCAGAAGTTAGCAAAAATTCACAACAAAGTTATTGTCTAAAAGTTGAATCCTCCATATCTCCACTGGGTACAGAGCACAATAAATATAACATTTAATGAGAAAAAATGTGCACTTGGCGCACCGCTCACCTCTCTGGTTGCCCTCGATTCCCTCTTCCCAATGTCTGATTCTCCAGACAGATCCAGTTCACAGCTGGAGAGCACCAAACTAGGCCAAGGGCTTGTGGTTGCGCCAAGTGATCTTCTCATCTCTAGCACTAAGGATCTGACTAAGGAGGAATAATTTTTGAACGAGTTCTAACCTTTCAATATTGTAATTGAAAATACCTATTATTCAGAGGATTTTGTGCTGAATTTCCAGCACCTTTGGTTTTTATTGCTGCTTTACATCATCCATGCTGCTGTTGCTTTTGTCCATGTAATTAGTAGAGATGAGCGAACACTTTAGTGTTCGGGTTCAGTTCGCTGAACATCAGGGTTTTCACTGAATTTTTCAAACAACTGTTTGCCAAACCACTCCGAAACCCATTGAAATCAATGATAGGCAAAACCGTCAAAGGTTTCCAAAAGCTGCCAAGCTGCTCATATTAGTGCCAGACACCAGGAAAAGTGACAACACTCTACCTAGAATACAAATAGTCTATGCCACCTGCACTCTCTTCAAAATCAGTTAAAATAGGAGATGGCTCACATTCACTTAAATTTCAGAGGTGGGTGACACTCAGAATTGACAGATGGATGAGGGGGAAAAGTGGCAGCAGTGTTCTACATTTTGGAATTGCCCACTATGAGTGAAAAATACAAACCTGGCCTCAGAAATATAAGAGGGTGGGGGACAAGAGGCGCAATAGTGCCCTATCACTAGTGACACTAAGGAGAGTGATCCCAGAGGAAAGCGCCAGGTGGGGCGCCGAAACGCGTTGGAGGAAGAAAATAAAAGGATGGAAATCTGGTTGATGAATCTTTGACTCATTGGTGAGTTTTTTTTGAGCCGTGGAGCAGCGCGGACCGTGACACACCTATACTCCCATTATTTTTCTTAAACCTGGCCTCGGGATTCCAAGGTTCAACATGGAGTAAAAGGAGGATGAGTGACAGGTGCTCAAGTCATGGACCACACAGCAAGGAGACCCCAAGAGGAGTCATCACTTTTTTAAAAATGAGGGTCAGACCACAGGAAAGTGGCATCAATTGCCCCAAACCAGAAATTGCTGAATTTCCCAGCCTGCATGCATGGCATAGCGTGGTAAACAGGTCCTGGCCTAGCATTTCAAGGTTAAACTTTGATCAGGAACTGGGGGATGAGTGACAGGTGTAGGACTGTGCCCTCAAACCTCATACGAAAGCTCCAGGGTCAGTAAGGGACTAGGTATCCTGTCTGTCGACGAGTTGAAAGAACTCGTATAGGTGTTTTCCCATTACCACCATGACCACAGCTTTCACCATTCATATTGATGCTAAATAATTTACAGCTCAGTTGTAGTCGTCCCAAAAAATCTGGGGACGGGAATACAGCAAACCAGATTTGGCAAACCCTGGTAATAGACAAAAATATTTGGTGGCTAGAGTTTGACAGATCTAGAAGCAAGCACTGCTTTTAGCAATAAATGTGTGGGGATCTTAAGACAGCACTGCACCAGAGCAAATTGGGAAAACCCTGGTAGTAGGCAAAAGATTTTGGTGGCTATATCTTGGCAGATCTAGTAGCAAACACTGCTTTTAGCACAACATTTTTAGGGATTTTAAGAGAGTACTGCAGCAGAGCAGATTTAGTTATCACTGCTTTTAAGACCTATAAAAGGCTGTTATAGGAAGGAATCACTAAACCTACTATCTAGCTATATATCTACAAAAGGAATCAAGTCACTAGCTATCTCTCTAAGAAGTTAACACAGTAACAGCGGCAGCAGCAACACAGTCCCTAAGCTCTAAGGCCAGGGTCACATTCGGGTTGCCGTCACGTTCAGGGAAGTTGCGCTGTTTGGCAGGCTTAACGCAGTGCTACCGCCATGGTTAACGCTGGTTATACTAACCTATGGAGGCTTCACCCATAATGCGGCTCCGACACTGTTATCAGAAGGAAATCTCGCTGTGTTTCCAAATGCGAGAAAAGACATTGTTAACATTAAGGAAATACAGCGAAATTTCCATCTGCTGACAGTGTTGGAGACGCGCTACCACCAGAATCTCCATAGGTTATATGTCCAGCGTTAATGAGGCGCTACCATGGCAGTACCACTGCGTTAAACCTGCCAAACAGCGCAACCACCCTGAACGCGCAGGCACCCCGAATGTGATCCTTGCCTACACTACGCTGTGAAAATGGGGACGAAAGAATTTGGCCGCTTCTTTTATGCCAAGGACATGTGACAAATCCAGCCAATGACACAAGCCCTTTTGTGTGCAAGTTCTTGCTGCTTTATGCTTATGGTTGCCAGACTGGACCAAGTACATAGTAAGTGAGGGAAAGAAAAAAAAAATGGAGACCTGTGCTTATCTGTCCTGAGACCTCTCATCCCCCTCCTCTTCCAACCGCTATCCTAGACACTGACACTAAAGATACCATAGAACAGAAGTGTCACGAATGTGGTATTGCAGATGAGGAATGGATGCAGGATAGAATAACAGGGCAAGGAAACCTGCGTAGCTAGTCTGGCCTTGAACTGGAGTCCCTGGCCTAGCCCTGTACCAAGAGGTACCTCAGATGGTGAGAAGGTCTGCATCACTATCCTTGCCCTCTACTCCTCAACCAGCCCTGTGCTACACCCCCTCACCTCCCACTATGAACATCCACCTGTAGAACCTTACAGCTATACAGCAGAATCTGCAGATTAACACTCAACGTGTCAGTGGAAATTGACTCAGATTTAAACAACTGCAGCAACACACATGGACTGCAAAACAGTCAACACGTGACAAGAACAATTACTGAACAAAACCCGAGCTTTCAACTTTTCAGCAAAACGTTTGAGTTCGAGGGGCCGAACGAACAATGCTAAATTCTGCCTGGATTAGAAATTGGTGGACATGCCCGAGCAAAGTTCAATCATCACTAGTAAAGACTACAGATAGGCTGCAGGATCTTAGGGTACCGTCACACTTGGCGACGCACTAATGATCCCGACAATGATACGACCTGGTGGGGATCACTGGTGTGTCGCTATGTGGTCGCTGGTGAGATGTCAAACAGTCAGATCTCACCAGCGACGCAGCAACGATCCGGAATGATACAGAGGTCGTTGGGACCCTGTTTCTCAGCCCTGTAGTATTGAGGTTGTTGTCCCTGTCAAACACACAGATGCATGCTGCCCAGCGGGACCCCAACGATCAAGAAATGGTCCAGGCGACTCTGACACGACCAGCGACCTCACAGCAGGAGCCTGGTTGCTGCTAAGTGTCAAACATAGCGGGATCACTGGCGAGGTCACTGTTGCGTCACCAAGCTTGTGACTCAGCAGCGATCACGCTAGCGATCTCGCTTAGTGTGACGGGGCTATAGTGCAATGTATAGGAAACATTATAGAAGAACAAACAAGGCCTTTGAAACACAGCGCTGTTGAAGGATGTTATCACCATGGATGGCAAGAAGAATCAACAAGTCAATTCCGGAACAAATCAAGCCAGACATGTCACTGGAAGCAAAGATCATTAAGCTACGACTTGTGTCTACACATCATATGAAGAGAGAAATCACTGGAGAAGGACATCATGGTGGGAAGAATAGAAGGAACAAGACGAAGAGGAAGAACAGCAACCCAATGGTTTGATACAATCAAGATAATGAAGAAGACCCTGGTGGACCTATCAGGGCTTGGAGAAGACACTGGTGGACCTATCAGGGCTTGGAGAAGACACTGGTGGACCTCTCTAGACTCACACAACATGAATCTTCCTGCTGAGCGTTCATCCATCAAGCCGCCATGGCTCGAGATGAAGGCTGGTAAATAATGATGAATAAAAATTGCAGGACGAGTTTTTCTTTAAATTGTAAAAAACTAAAATCGACCTTATTTCAAATAAAAAATGTCTCTTATCTACTCAAAGACGAGTATAGTATATCTAATCACAGTCAATATTGAGGGGAAACAATGAAACGCCAAATAAGTAAAAGGATTTCTAGTGAAGGAAATCTCACCTGGGCTTATGGCCATTTCTGATACCATTTGTACACTGGTCTAATAATCCTTTATGGACAAATTCTGGAGATTTGCTAAAAAGATATTACATTTTTACAGCTCTGTGAAATACAGAAAATAAAGCTGACAAAATCCAGGCTCAGTTTCAGCGCTTATTTATTGTTACGGACTATCATATGTATGTCATAGCTAAAGGGAGCGGTAAAGTCCGAGGGGTTTATCAGCTCACGCACATATCTCCAGCTCAAGCTCTGATCCCTCTGGCTTTTTTTTTATAGAACTATTCCTGTTATTTCCAATGTTTTCAGATTTGCAGTTTTTTATTGCAGAAAATGTGTCTAGAATGAAAACTGGACAAATCAACTGATTTGACAAAGGACTGTTATGCTAGCACAGCCCATTTCCTCAACTCTTGATCTGCCAATTCAGTCTAACATGTTGGGGTCATTTGGTTGAATGATCCCACATTACGAGAGCTCAAGAGCTCCTTAAAGGGTTTCTCTGGGCTATTCCTAAAATCTATGTGAATGTCTAGGCTTCAAAATGCTAACAGTTTGTAATATACACCTTGTTAGCATTTTACATGGTTACCTAGATATTAGCATACCGCACATGCGGAGGAGATGCTCACCCCCATCTAAAAGCGTGTTTACTGTAGAGCCTGGCTGTAACGTCACAACTGGTCATTTTACACCCAGTCTCCAACAAACCTTCCCCAGTCCCCAGCAAGCCCTCCCCAGTCCCCAGCAAGCCCTCCTCAGTCTACAACAAGCTTTACCCAAACCCCAGCAAGCCCCCACCAGACTCTAACAAGCCCCCCCAGTCCCCAGCAAGCCCCCAGTCCCCAGCAAGCCCTCCTCAGTCTACAACAAGCTCTACCCAAACCCCAACAAGCCCACACCAGACTCTAACAAGCCCTCCCCAGTCCCCAGCAAGCCCTCCCCAGTCCCCAGCAAGCCCTCCTCAGTCTACAACAAGCTTTACCCAAACCCCAGCAAGCCCCCACCAGACTCTAACAAGCCCCCCCAGTCCCCAGCAAGCCCCCAGTCCCCAGCAAGCCCTCCTCAGTCTACAACAAGCTCTACCCAAACCCCAACAAGCCCCCACCAGACTCTAACAAGCCCTCCCCAGTCCCCAGCAAGCCCTCCCCAGTCCCCAGCAAGCCCTCCTCAGTCTACAACAAGCTCTACGCAAACCCCAAAAAGTCGGCACCAGACTCCAACAAGCACTCCCCAGTCCCCAGCAGGCCCGCTCCAGCCTCCAATAAGACCACCCCCGTTCACTTATGTAGATGCTTGTCGAACCACATTGCAGTGATATTAAGCAATCCCTTTAAGTATCAGATGATTTTTCCTCTTTGCACTTTGTTTATTCTACTTCCATTATTGCAAGAGCCATAATTTAAATTTCTCTGTCGACATAGGGGTTGTTTTTCATGGGCTGAGCTTTACATTTGAATGACCATTCATTTTATCATATGACATAATAGTAAGTGAAAAAAAAAATTGCAAATAATTAAATTCTGCAATTTTTTTTTTTTTTTTACTCCCAGAGTTCGACCTGCAATATGATTCCACAGGTCAATATGATTATGTAGAAACCAAACATGTATAAGTTTTGTTTTATTTAAGTAGTAAAAAAAAGATTCTGAAATTAAAAAAAAAAAAAAAATCTTGACTTTCCGAGAGCTGTAATGTTTTCAATTTTTGAGATCTGGAGAACATTTTTCCCGCAATTCTGATGGTTTTATTGATATTACTTTGGGGTATGTACAATGTTTTGATCACTTGTTATTACATTTTTTTCTTTAGTTGCAGAGGCCGGAAAACGTCAATTTTGGCGTTTTGATCTTCTTACCCACAGTGTGCTGTTTACCGATTGGATTAATTTATTTTATCATTTGATAGATCAGACTTTCATAAACACAGTGATAACAAGTACCGTATTTTTCGCTTTATAAGACGCACTTGATTATAAGACGCACCCCCAAATTTGGTGAAGAAAAAGAGAAAAAAATATTTTTTAATGTTAAATGGGTCCGTGTTATAATGAAAGTGTCCGTCTAACAAATCATATAGGACACATGTCCCTCATAGCACCCTCATCTTGATACATTGTTCCTCATCCTGGGATATAACCCCCTTGTGCTGGCTCACGTCCCCCAGTGATGGCACACATCCCCTATTGATGGCACACCTCCCCCAGTGCAGGCACATTTGCCCCTGTGCCTGCACTCAGCCCCCACTGCAGGCATATTTACCCCTGTGCCTGCACTCACTTCCCTGTGCAGGCACAACTTGCCCCCATCACTGTTTAAAGCTCCCCTGCTGGCGTGCACAGAATAAAAATAAAAAATCATTACTTCACCTTCCGACGATCGCGCTCCCTTCTGCCAGCTGATCGGTGACTTCCTGCTTTGGTCTCGGCATCGGGTCATGTGACCAGAGTGCATCATGTGATCGGATGTCATCACTATGCACTCCCGATGCCGAGACCAAAGCAGGAAGTCACCGATCAGCTGGCAGAAGGGAGCGCGATCGTCGGAAGGTGAAGTAATGATTTTTTATTTTTATTCTGTGCACGCCAGCAGGGAGCTTTAAACAGTGATGGGGGCAAGTTGTGCCTGCACAGGAAGTGAGTGCAGGCACACCTGATATGCCCTGCACCCCTGTCCAGATCTTGGTGCTGGTTTCAGCACCAAGGTGATGGACAGCGGCAGTGCAGTGCATATTGGAGGAGGTTAATGAGCGGGAGCACGTGACCTCCCGCTGCCTCCTGAGGACCGCAGCCAGCCCGCCCCGACTCCAGACACCACTGCACAGCTGCACCTAGCCTCCCCATGCACTAAAGAACCGTATATTCCCATTATAAGACGCACCCCCCGCTTTCCCAAAAAGTTTGGGAAACAAAATGCGTCTTAATGCGAAAAAAACGGTAATGTTTCTTAAACACTGTGTGCTGAATTATTAGGCAAGTGTATTCAGAGGATTATTTTTATTACTGATCAACATATGTTCTCAATCACCCAAAAAGACTCAATTTTTCAAGCTTATATTTTTTGAAGTTTTAAGGTTTTTTTTTTAGATTTGGCTCTTAGAGGATATCAGTTTGTGCCAGGTAAACTATTACTGCCAGAATCATTAGGCAACTTAATAAAAACCAAATTATTCCCATCTCACTTGTTTATTTTCACCAATAAACCAATATAATATTGTAGAAATAAACATTTCTGACATGCAAAAAAAAAACCCCCAAAACATTAGTCCCAATATCCACCTTTCTTTATGATGACACTCAGCAGCCTCCATCCATAGATTCTGTCAGTTGCTTGATCTGTATGATCCAAACATTGCGTGCAGCACCACACCCAACAGTCCTCCAGACACTGTCCCAGAGGTGTACTGTTTCCTTCCCCCGGGTTATTTTTTTATCTCACATTTTATGAGGGACCACAGGTTCTCTATGGGGTTCAGATCAGGTGAACAAGGGGCATGTCATTTTTTTCTGCTTTTAGACCTTTACTGGCCAGCCACGCTGTGGAGTAGTTGGATCATGTGATGGAGCATTGTCCTGCATGAAAATCATGTTTTTCTTGACGATACCGACTTCTTCCTGTACCACTGCTTGAAGAAGTTGTCTTCCAGAAACTGGCAGTAGGTCTGGGAGTTGAGCTTCACTCCATCCTCAACCGAAAAGGTCCCACAAGTTCATCTTTGATGATACCAGCCCATACCAGTACCCCACCTCCACCTTGCTGGCGTCTGAGTCGGAGTGGAGCTCTCTGCCTTTACTGATCCATTTTGCCCATCCATCTGGCCATCAAGAGTCACTCTCATTTCATCAGTCCATAAACTTTGAAAAATCAGTCTTAAGATATTTCTTGGCCCAGTCTTGATGTTTTATCTTATGTTTCTTGTTCAAGGTGGTCGTTTCTCAGCCTTCCTTACTTGGCCATGTCCCTGAGTATATCATGGTATTAGAATGCCAATATGTCTATCTCTTGACAAATCAAAATGTGATTTTAGAATGCTCACCTTGAATTTTACCAACACAGTTTTTTGCCATGAAATCACTGCTTGGACCGTTTCCAGTTTACTGCGGTTTTCTATCTACTTCGGAAAAGTTTCAATTCCGCTGCTGCTCCTCAGGAAGAGCTTCGTATGTCTCTAAAAGCTCAAATAGTCATCCTTTTATCAGACATTCCGTTCCTTGGTCCGTCCTTGCATTGCAGACTTTGGTACCTTTGTAGAATAGATTCCCGATGCATACCTTGTGCTTTTTATACTCACTAACATGCACTCTGAAATATGGCAAAATGTGCAAATGGCATCTTGGCAGCTTCACGCTTGATTTTCCTCATTTCATGGCAGATATGTTGTGCCTTTTTTGCCCAGCACGCTTCTTGCGACCCTGTTGGCTATTTGCCATGAAACGTTTGATTGTTCGGTGATCACGCTTCAAAAGTTTGGCAATTTCCAGACTGCTGCATCCCTCTGCGGACATCTCACAATTGTGGACTTTTCAGAGCCGTCAAATCTCTCTTCTAACCCATTTTGCCTAAGGAAAGGCATTTGCCTAATAATTAAGCACACCTTATATAGGGTGTTGATATCATTACACCACACCCCTCCTCATTACAGAGATGCAGATCACCTAATTTACTTAATTGGTAGTTGGCTCTCAGCCTATACAGCTTGGAGTAGGACAACATGGATAAAAAGTATCTTGTGATCAAAATACTCATTTGCCTAATAATTCTGCACACAGTGTAGTTCATCATTTTTAATGTGGTAAAATGGGGGTATATTGAACTTTTACTTTTTTAATTTTTTTATATTTTCTCAACATTTTTTTCTACTATTCACTGTATTCAATATTTCCTTGGACTTGCAATGATCTGATCTAGTGGTGTAACTTGAAGCTCATGGGCCACGATATGAAAGTCCAACAGGGCCCCCAATCATTGCAAGTCTTTAATAGCAATAGTCTTTTTTATAGGCTAAATGGATTTTTGCCCCCCCCAGGCTCCAGGGCCCGGGTGCAGTTGCAACCCCTGCACCTGTTGTAGTTATACCCCTGATCTGATCACTTGTTTTATATACATCAATGCCACAGCACTGCTGTACATAGAAGAAAATCACAGTCTCTTATGAAGGACAGCCATCAGCTGGTTTTCATAGGATTACTTATATGACAGACAAAACTCATCATCAGATCTGGCTGTCAAAAACTCATTGGCGCTAACGCTTTCAGGAGCGTGAAGAAAGGATATAACAGCACGCCCCTACCAGCACATGAAATGCCCACTGCCACAGATTGATAGCAACATTTACCAGGTTAAAGGGTTGTCTGGGCTTTTTGTATAATTTATATGTGTATCTAGGCTGCAAAATTGTGACAGTTTGTAATTTACCCCTGTCAGCATCTGTAAGGTTACCTAGATATCACCTTTCTGTTCTGGAGGAGACTGACCAGAGGCATGTTTGTTTTGGAGCCTGGGTATAAATCGTTGCTAGTTGTCGTTTACACCCAGTCTCCTAGAAATAATATACCCCACCCAAATTCCTACAGGCCTGCCCCTCCCAGACTCCAGCATGCCTGCCCCAGTCCCAAGCTGGCTGCCCATCCAGTTCCCAATATGACCACCCACACCCATTCACTTATGTAAACTAACCCATTGCACACAGCGGTCAACTCCTCCTCTGCCACAGTATACCGAATCTGCAGCTGTGTAAAAAGGAGATAATCACTTAGTGAACTAAACTGTGGATTTGGTTACACCGTGTCAGGAGGAGATGAGTGCTGTATGCAATACAGTGCGTTCGATTCACTTCATTCCCCTGTGCCTGCATTGTCAGTGGTCCATCCTCCTCTCTGCCACAGCTGCCCCTCTGTGTCAGTGCTGCGGTTCATCTCCTTCACAGAGCGGGCAGCTGAGGTAGGGAGTGCACTCAGTGGTCATCTCCATCACACAGCTGCGGATTCAGTACACTGAGGAGAGGAGGTGACTGCTGTGTTCAATGCTTTCAGTTTACATAGGTGAATGGGAGTGGGTGGTCATATTGGGGACTGGGAGTGCGGCCATGCTTGGGACAGGGGCTGACTTGTAGGAGTCTGGGGGTAGCTGGGTATGCTGAAGTCTGGGGGGGGTGGGTAGTCTGGGGCATGCTTCTAGGAGAATAAGCAAGCCATGAGGCTATGACAGAAAGCACACTTAGTCATCATACACTGATGTCTGTATGGTGTAACAACGCAAGGACATTGTTGTCAACTATTTTTAAATGTATTTTTCATACATTTGCCTTTATTTAACTTTGATTTCGCAGTGTATATTAATAAACCGTGAAATCTAATGTGGGCGTCACATATGTCACAGAGGGGAGGAGGAACAGGATTCTTCCTCCCCGTCTGTGACATCAGATGCAACAGTGCCGCCCCTATGGAAAAAAGCGCCGGCGCTGCTGCGTAAAGAATTGACATGTATAAAGTTTTACGCAGGTGCTTTTTCACATAAAAGCGCGGCGTATTTTTATGTACTGTCTGTACGGCAAAGTGAATTTCCCATTCACTTTGCCAGCAGACAAAAGGCACATTGCATACTTTGAAAAGCACGCAAAAATACGCAATGAGTGAACGCAGCCTTAAGCAGGGTTAGGTTATAAAAAAATAACCCAAGCTCTGAGCATCTTACTGAGCACTGTTCAATCTATCATCTAAAAAATGGAATGAGTATGGCACAACTGCATACCTACCAATGACATAGTTGTCCCCCAAACCTGACATAGTAGATAGCACTAATCATAGAAGCAACTAAGAGGCCCATGGTCACTTGGGGAGCAGCATAAATCACAGCTTAGCATGGAGAATCTGTCCATAGGAAAGCTATTATTTATAATCGCCTCAAATCTGGTCTTCATAGAAGCGTGGTGAGAAAAAGCAATCTTTGAAATCCAAGCAGTAAAATTTGTATTTTCAGTTTTCAAAAAGCCATGTAGGAGACACAGCGAGCATGTGGAAGAAAGTGCTCTGGCCACATGAGAAATCTTTGGCACAAATGCAAAACCCTATTTGTGGTGGAAGACATATGCTGAAGATCACCCTGAAAACACCATCCCCACTGTCACACATGGTGGAGGCAGCATCCTGCTGTGGGGTGGTTTTTCTTCAGCAGGGGCAGAGAAGCTGGTCAGAAGTGATGGGAAGATGGATGGAGCTAAATACAGGACAAAACTGGAAGGAAACCTGTTAGAGGCTGCAAAATATTTGAGACAGTGGCATAGAGTCACCTTCCAGCAGCACAACAAAACATCATGTCTTTAATTAAAATGTTTTCCTCTCTGTTCTGCATGTGTTCAGTTTGACAGACAAGAGAGCAGGAGAAAAGATGCAAACACTGTCCCCACTTCATGTAGAAAGATAAAGCTCCACCTCCACTTCCTGTAGAATAACTAAGCTCCACCTCCACTTCCTGTAGAATGACTAAGCTCCACCCTTACTTCCTGTAGAAAAAGGAAGTTCCACCTGAACTTCCCGTGGAGCACCAATTTCCTTCCTTCCTTCACTCATTTCTTATAGTCCTTATTCATCATCTCCCCTACCAAAAATAGATTAACCATTACATCAGGCAGTGGACGTATAGAGGGAAGACCTCAATGGAATTTAAGAAAGATTATTTATCTCATTATCTATCAAGTGGGAGTAAGATGTTTGAAGTTGCATCACCCTGAAAACACCATCCCCACTGTCACACATGGTGGAGGCAGCATCCTGCTGTGGGGAGATTTTTCTTCTATCCTTTAGGACACATCTTATTATGTTATGTTTATTACTAATATTAATATTCTTTTTTAAATTATTACTAGGTATTGTTAATAAAATAATATTTATTTAAAATAAGTAATTAATTCAAATAACTAATACTATAGTAAAATCTACTAATAATAAAATAAATACTGTACAAATAGCTACATTCTATCCACATCTTACGTATTATGATTATAACTAAAATTAATATTGTTTTTGAAAATTAAAACTAATTAATGGTTAATACAAATAATATTTATTAAAAATAATTACATTCTATGCTTTAGGACACATCATATATTATGAGTGTTACTAATACTAATAATATTTTTGAAAATTAAAACTAATTATTGTTAATATAAATAATATTTAATTAAAGATAATTAGTTCAAGGAATTAATAAAATCTACTAATAATAATATAAATAAAATTATTACATTCCAACCCTTAGGATACATCTTATTATGATTATTACTAATCTTAATATAATCATGGTAAATTATTACTAATTAATATTAATAAAAATAAAATGTAATTAAAAATAAATATTGAATTTACATAATGAATTCAAAACTAAAATATACCACTAACAATATAAGAACTAATAATTACATTCAATCCCTTAGGATATGCATTATTATGTTATGATTATTACTAATATTAATACTATTTTTGTACATTATTATCAATTAATATTAATAAAAAAATATATTTAATAAAATAAGAATATTTCATTCACATAAGTAACACCATAATAACATATACTACTAATAATATAAATATAATTACACTATATTGTTTAGCACACATTTTATTATATTATGATGATTTACTTGTTAAATTGTGACTACCGTATATACTCGCGTATAAGCCGAGTTTTTCAGCCCAAAAATTGGGCTGAAAAGTCCCCCCCTCGGCTTATACGCGAGTCAATACGGCGCCCCCACCTCACTGGCACCCCCACCTCACTTTCTGGGCCCCCCCGCATGCAGCGCTGCGCATATACATTACCTGTCTAGCAGCTGTCACCCTCCGATGGCGGATCGCGGCTCCCGGCTCCGGGCTCCATCTTCCTCGCTGACTTCCTGCTTGTCAGGTGACCGGCCGGCGTCGCGATGACGTCATCGCGCTGAGCCCCGGTCACAAAGCAGGAAGACAGCGAGGAAGATGGAGCCCGGAGCCGGGAGCCGCGATCCGCCATCGGAGGGTGACAGCTGCTAGACAGGTAATGTATATGTGCAGCGCTGCATGCGGGGGGCCCAGAAAGGGAGGTGGGGGCGCCAAATTATGAGGGGGGCCCTGCTGGGGCCATGTATACTACCACTGGGGCTATATACTACCACTGGGGCTGTATATATACTACCACTGGGGCTATATACTACCACTGGGGCTATATACTACCACTGGGGCTGAATATACCACTGGGGCTGCTGTATACTACCACTGGGGCTATATACTACCACTGGGCTATATACTACCACTGGGCTGTATATATACTACCACTGGGGCTATATACTACCACTGGGGCTGTATACTACCACTGGGGCTGAATATACCACTGGGGCTGCTGTATACTACCACTGGGGCTATATACTACCACTGGGGCTGTATACTACTACTGGGGCTGTATGTATACTACCACTGGGGCTATATACTACCACTGGGGCTATATACTACCACTGGGGCTATATACTACCACTGGGGCTGAATATACCACTGGGGCTGCTGTATACTACCACTGGGCTATATACTACCACTGGGGCTGTATACTACTACTGGGGCTGTATGTATACTACCACTGGGGCTATATACTACCACTGGTCTATATACTACCACTGGGGCTGTATATACTACTAGGGCTGCGTGTATACTACCACTGTGGCTGCTGCTGTATACTACCACTGGGGCTGCTGTATATACCTCTGGGGCTGCTGTATACTACCACTGGGGCTGCTGCTGTATATACCACTGGGGATGCTGCTGTAACACTGCTGGGGCCTGTATATACCACTGGGAGGCTGCTGTATACCACACTTCTGGGGGCTGTATACCTGTGCTGGGGTCCACCCTCGGCTTATACACGAGTCAATACATTTTCCCAGGTTTTGGGGGCAAAAGTAGGGGTCGGCTTATACACGGGTCGGCTTATACACGAGTATATACGGTAATTAATATAAAAAAAAATATATAATTAAATATAAATATGTCATTTACATAATATTACAATAAAAGAATATACTACTAACAATATGAGTACAAAAATACAATTATTACTAATAAATATTAATAAAATAATATTTTATTAAAAATAAATATTTAATTTACATAATTATGCAATAATAACATATACTAATAACAAAATAAATAGAAATAATTGCAATTATTACTAATAAATATGAATCAAAATAAGATTACATTTATAATAAATATTTAATTTACAAAACAATACAATAATAAATTATTCTACTAATAATATTAATACAAATTATTACATTATATCAGTTCAGATAATATTATATTATGAATATTACTAATCTTCATATTATACACTAATAGTATATACTACTAATAATATAAATGCAAATAACTACAATTTATACATTATTAATAATAATTATGCATACCCTCACTCCACAACACAGATAATGCCACAGCTTTCTACACTCACATCAGCTATTGAGGCAGTTGCCCCTCTCATTCATGGCAGAACACAACGAATCAACAGACAACCCTGGCACAGAGACACCAATAAAAATCTGCGGCGAACATCTAGGGTTGCAGAGCGGCAATGAAAGAAAACACACTCGCATGAAGACTACACAGCATTCAAACAAGCACTTCTCAAATTCAAGTCAGCACTCACCACCACTAAACAGAATTAATGCATTACCCTCATATCCTCTTTGTCCCACAACCCCAGGCAGTTATTGAACACATTTAACTCCCTCCTCCATCGCCCACTGCCCCCTCCTACTTCTTGTATCTCTGCAGAAGACTTTGCAACACACTTCACCAACAAGATTGCACAGATCAGACAAGTCTTTGCTACCCAACCACCACAACACCCATGTACACCAGACCACTCCCCTCCTCAACTAACCCTCCTTCCCTCCATCACTGAAGGAGAACTTGCACACCTCCTCTCCAGATCGCACCTCACCACTTGGGACCTGGACCCCATCCTATCCCACTTCTTACCCAAAACCACCACACTTATCTCAGCCCTAAATCACCTCTTCAACCTATCACTTACTTCTGGAACCTTTCCTTCTGCTTTCAAACATGCAACAATTACACCTATCTTAAAGAAGTCATCCCTCGACCCCACTTCTACATCCAGCCACCGCCCTATATCTCTGCTCCCATTCGCTTTCAAACTTCTCGAAAAGTATGTCCACACTGTACGCTTATCCCACCTCTTATTCAACTCTCTCTTTGATAACCTTTAATCTCGCTTCTGCCCTACCACTCCACTGAAACTGCCCTGACCAAAATTACTAATGACTTACGGCCAAAGCTAACAGACAGTTCTCCATCCTCCTCCTTCTTGACCTGTTTTCTGCATTCAACACAGTCGACCACTGTCTCCTATTACAGATCCTCTCTTCCATTCGCATCACTGACCTTACCCTCTCCTGGATCTCCTCCTACTTTTCCAAACGCACATTTAGCATCTCCCACTCCCACACAACCTCCTTGCCCCATCCTTTCTCTGTTGGGTCCCTCAGGGTTCTGTCCTGGAGCCCCTCCTTTTTTCAATCTACACCCTTGGTCTGGGACAACTCATAAAGTCCCATGGCTTCCAGTACCACCTGTATGCTGATGACACTCAGATCTATCTCTCTGGCCCAGATGTCACCTCTCTCCTGTCCAGAAACCCGGAGTGTCTATCAGCCATATCCTCCTTCTTCTCCTCTCGCTTCCTAAAACTCAATGTAGATAAAAGCAAACTCATCATCTTTCCTCCATCTCACACACCTTCACTACCAGATCTATCTATCACAATATATGACATCACACTTTGCCCTGTACCTGAAGTCCTTTGCCTCGGAGTTACCCTTGACTCTGCCCTGTCCTTCAAACTGCACATCCAAGCCCTTACCAACTCCTGCCGCATCCAACTCAAAAATATTTCCAGAATCCATCCCTTCCTCAGCCCTCAATCTACTAAACTACTAGTGCATGCCCTCATCATCTCCCCTCTCGACTACTGCAACCTCCTCAGTGGCTTCCCTGCTAATGCTCTTGCACCTCTCCTATCTGTCCTTAACTCTGCTGTCCGACTAATCCACCTTTCTCCCTGCTATTCCTCCACTTCTCCCCTCTGCAAATCCTTCCACTGGCTCCCATTTCACCAATGTATCCAATTCAAACTACTAACAATAAATTACAAAGCCGTTCACAATCTGTCCCCGCATATATCTCTGAACTAATCTCCCGATATCATCCAACTCGTAATCTTCGATCCTTCCAAGACCTCTTTCTTTCCTCCACACTTGTACGTTCCTCATCTAACCGCCTGCAAGACTTCGCCCGAGCATCCCCCATCCTCTGGAATTCTGCACCCCAAAACGTCCGACTATTAGTGATGGGCGAGTCCTAAATTACCCGGAATCGCTTGACTCGTTGCGAGTCTAGCGAGTCCAATGTTAATGAATGGGGAAGCGAGTAATAGCGAGTAATGTGCGATTTACAAATCGCAGATGTGTCTCGGAAAGCGCTCGCATTGCCGTTTTGGAAACCCGACTCAACAGTTTTTTGCTGCTGTGTACTAGGCCAAACTCACATGTGTTTGTCTTATTTGCAGGTAGGAGAGCAGCAACGCACTGGTCTGGCACAGAGAAAATAAAGCTGAAGGGGTTATAA
Organism: Allobates femoralis; assembly: GCA_033576535.1. Lineage (NCBI taxonomy): Eukaryota > Metazoa > Chordata > Amphibia > Anura > Aromobatidae > Allobates > Allobates femoralis. The sequence goes on from JARQOC010000001.1 coordinate 11,959,430, forward strand.
TGACCCAAAATCTATCAGGTGCAAAAAAATAAGAAATAGTACCTCAGCTAAGGATACTTTCACACTAGCGTTTATTTGAAATCGCGGCAGATGCGGTGAAAAAAACGCATCTGCCACGATTACCGCATACCGGCTGCACTTGCGGCATGGTTGCGGCAAGCCCCATACAATGTATAGGCGGGCTTGCGGCAGGTGTGGCAAGTGTGGTTTTCGCACTTGCGGCACGTTCGGCCGCGAAAAAAACCGCGGTCAGCCGCGTTTTTTTCACGGCCACACCTGCCGCAAGTGCAAAAACCACACTTGCCGCACCTGCCGCAAGCCCGCCTATACATTGTATGGGGCTTGCCACAACTGTGCCGCAACCGTGCCGCAAGTGCAGCCGGTATGCGGTAATCGTGGCAGATGCGTTTTTTTCACCGCATCTGCCGCAATTTCAAATAAATGCTAGTGTGAAAGTACCCTAAGCCTCTGACTTCAGCTATTAGGAAAGTTGAGTGAGTAAGCTAAGGCTGCCTTCACATTTGCAGATGCCTCCGCAGCGTTCTGCAGAGGCATCTGCAAGCCTCTGCATGCAGACTGCAGCCCCTATCTTTATAATGGAGCGCACGGTGTCTGCAGATGCTTGCAGACCGCCGTGCGCTCCCATTACCCGCCAAGAGTGATCTGGTGCGGACGAGAGTGTGTGATCTGTACGCAGGCATCCGCCTGCGCACAGATCACATATAGGAGTGAATGGGTGCGCACGGTCATGCCCTGTCAAGCGCAGCACCGTGCGCTCCCATTATAAAGATAGGAGCTGGCGGCCGCTGCGCACACATTGCGGATACCCTTCGCAGAACGCTGCAGAGGGGAATGCTAATGTGAAGCCAGCCTAAGCTATGAGGTCGGTCCTGTGTGCACTGTAAGGCTGCTCCTCCCTGCCTGCTTGCCTACAGTCCTCTACACAGTACTCCTCTGTCCTCCTGGTAGCTCTCAGAAGAGCTGTTTGGGTTAAATATAAGGAATCTTGAAGTTTCCCTACACTGACTGACACTCCCTATGATCTTCTCCAGCATCTACCTCACCCTGCACTAGCTCAGATCTCACAGGAATGTGGAGGAAATGGCAGTGGCAAGGCTTATATACAGCCTCGCCTCTCATACATGACATAGGCATCACGATGGGCAGAAGCCAATCATAGTAATGCCACAACCAACATGGCTGTGGCATTACTGAATATGATTGGCTAACATGCTTGTCCATCTGCACAAGTTTTCTGACCTAACACGCTAGGCTGTCTCGGAAGCTTTGTCGGAACATAACAGATTCTGTATTCACGAGTCTCGAATACAGTATTCAGGACTCGGATTCGTAGACTCGTTCAGACTCGCTCAGACTCGCTCAGACTCGCTGCTTTTGGGAGATTCAAGCTACATAGCGATGTGATATAGCGAGTCTAGCGAGTGAGAAAAAGTAAACTCTGACAAAACTAGGATTGCCATTGACTTGCATTGGACTCGCTACTGTGTGAGTAATCGCTGGGAAACTCGCAGAGTACCGAGTCCTGCGAGTCCCTTACTACTCACCGAGTAACGAGTCCTAGCGAGTAGACTCGCCCATCCCTACCGACTATCCCCCACACTCGGAACCTTCAAGCGGAACCTGAAAACCCATCTCTTCAGAACAGCCTGCAGCCTGCAATGACCACAGTGCCACCTCACCACCACTGGACCCAACGCTCCATCACCATCGGACCTGCTGCTCTACCACCGCTGGACCCCGCGCTCCACCACCACCAGAGCAGACCCAACCTACTGTCACTCTCCCCACTGCCCTGTAGAATGTAAACCCGCAAGGGCAGGGCCCTCTCTCTCCGCTGTATCAGTCTGTTAGTTATCACTATATTAGTTTGTTCATTGTATTTTTAACTTGTTTGTATGTAACCCTTTCTCATGTACAGCACCATGGAATCAATGGTGCTATATAAATAATAATAATAATAATAATAATAATAATTATTATTATTATTATTGGTATTATTATTATTATTATTGATATATAATATTAATTATTATTAGATTAGTACTAATATTCATATTATTTCAGTAAATTATTAATATTAATACAATTATATTTAATCATAACAATATTAATATGTATTCATTTATATAGCAATATTAATTCCATAGCGCTTTACATACATTTGCAACACTGTCCCTATTGGAGCTCACAATCTAAACTTCCTATTGCTTAAAAATACATATTTAATTTTCATAATGATACAATAATGAAATCAACTACTAATAATAAAAATACAAAGAATTACATTCTATCATTTAGGACACGTCTTATTATATTATGCTTGTTTATTTTGTAAATCATTACTAATTAATATTAGTAAAAAACAATATTTAATTCACATAATAATAATAATAATAATAATAATAATAATAATAAGATAATACACTAATATTATATATTACTAATAATATAAATACAAATAACTGCATTCTATTCTTTAGGATAACTTGTATTATTATTATTATTATTATTATTATTATTATTATTATTATTATTATTGTTTTTGTAAATTCATAATATTAATTAAAATAAATATTTAATTTCTGTAATGATACAATAATAAAATCAACTACTAATCATAAAAATATGTATAATTACATTCTATCATTTAGGATACATCTCATAATATTATGTTTATTTACTAATTAATATTAGAAAAAAATAATATTTAATTCACATAATACAATAATAAAACATGCTACTAATTATATAAATACAAATAACTGCATTGTATACTTTATAATAATTTCTAAGCTTAATATAATGCTAATAAATTATTACTAATTAATATTAGAAAAAAAATAATACTTAATTAATAATAAATATTTAAGTCCCATAATTAATCCAATAATAAATTCTACCACTTTAATATTAATATAAATAATAATTATTAATAATAATAATAATTTTGAAGTAACTAATAGAATTTTCCACTATCAACTAGATATGACTACATATATATATAAGTAGGGTTATATTTCTATTTTCTTTAAATATCTATGTTATTGGTTGATGATATCAAATTATCTCTTTCTCAGCGTTAACATATAAAAGAATGAGATTTATTGTAATTTAATTTCAATTGTCACTCAGCACCGCCCGGGCCTGACACTTATGGGAATGGAATGTGTCAGTAAATTCACAGGTAGCACCGAGCCATTAAAGGTAGACTCAAGGAGGAATGAATTATTTCCTAACTAGCCATGCATAATTAATATAGGTGGCTAATGAAAGCAGAGTCATTTAAAGAAAATAATAATGCATGTATAATTTCCTAAAATACACCCTGTCTTTTTGCCACCGTACCAAATGGCTTTAGACATACATAATGAATTATTTATATTATTCATGAAATCCAATTTAGTTGGATGTCTAATTTCCAGATTCATCCTCTATGAGAAGTATTGCATCATTTCCTCCTATGTCTTGACCACCGCGCACTTGAAATAATGACCTGTCAAATGTATCCCGCTCTTCCTCCTTAAAATAAGATATGACACATTTAATTCTTATTTAATACCATTATCATCATTGCATTAATTGTGATAGGCTGTCAAAATGTTACTATATATTAACAGCGGTGAATGGGTAGAATACAGGGTTGTATGCTAAATAAATCCCCCAAAAAATGTCATCGTGACGCACAAAATAATAATGGAGACGCTTATTAATAGATTTTTATTGATTGGCTGCTATATAAAAATGCAATCATTCACTTGTTATTGTCATTTTCTTCCCTAGGAGATGATCATGTTAGTAAACAATATGGCAATTTTGTCAAAATATTTATGATTTACTAAAAATATAAAATTCTTTATGGGCCCTATAAGTCCCAATATGGATGATATAGCTTTCCCAGGGAGAAGACATGCATCCTTGACCATTTACCAAACTTCATTGTGACATAAACTCCTAGTTTACCATACTTTTTGGAATATAAGATGCACTTGACTATAAGACGCACCACAAATTTAGAGGGGGAGAATCAGAATAAAAAGTATTTTTAATGTCAAAATTGGGGATACATCTTGTAGTCTTGTAGTCCGTCTTATAGTACAAGTGTAGCTTAACAGGGGTAGGGGGCAGTGGTGGTGGAGCGAGATCACAGGAGGTTGGATTGCCACTGCAGGAATTCAGCGGCAGCACCAGTTGGGTGATGCTGTGGGTCCTGGGCTGGGAGGAAGGTGTATTGCGGTGTTACCAGTTGAGCGGCACTGCATGCCCTGGGCTGGGAGGAACGGGTGTCGTGGTGGCACCAGTTGAGTAATGCAGCAGAGTCTGGGCTGGGAGAAAGGGGTGTTGTGGTGCCACCAGTTGAGTAATGCAGCAGGGCCTGGGCTGGGAAAAAGGGGTGTTGTGGTGCCACCAGTTGAGAGATGCTGCTGGTCCTGGGCTGGGAGGAAGGGAAGTTGTGGTGCCACCAGTTGAGTGATGCTGCTGGTCCTGGGCTTGGAGGAAGGGGTCTTTTGTCTTGCAAGGCATGTGGCATTGATCTCCCAGAAGTGGAAGCAATTGGACCAGGAAAATGTGTGCAAAGGCTGCACAGATTGAGATCTCGTAGTGATGAAGTCCATTGAGTCGGAAGTGGCACATGTGCAGATTGAGATATCAGCTCTCTGAGACCACAATTTACCCATGTGCCACCTCTGCAGCCATTTTCCTGAAGTCCATTGCGTCTACGTCCTGGATAAAAATGAGGCCAGCGTCTCTTTGCATGACATTCCCTCCCCCAAGCCCAGGGTCCGTAGAAATGCGTCATTGGTGCCGCTGCCAACTTCCTAGAGGGGTGACTTTGCCTCCTGTGTCTACGCTCTACGACCATGCCGCTGGTAAGCTACATCTGGACTATAAAATACCCCTCCATTCCCTCCAATTTTGGGTGAGAAAAATTGCGTTTGATATTCCAATAAATATGGTAATATATCCTGAAGGCAAAACTATTGAAAAATCTTACAGAAAAATGTTCTTTATAATGTCTGCAGTTAATCTAAGTCAGGGGTCTCCTACCTGTGACTTTGGAGCAACCTGTTGCTTGAGAGCCCATTATATGTGGCTCCCGGCTGTCCACCAGCTTGGTGCATTAGCACCGCGTCTAGCACCGCGTCTAGCTTACAGCTATGAAGAGGCCAGGCTCCAGATGTTGATTTTTTTGAGTAGCCCCACATAGAAGAGAGGTATGAATGGGGGTTATATAGGAACCCCTGATTCTTGATATACAGCCTCAGTATAATTTCTGTGGAAAAGCTTTGGCTGTTACTATACTGTTATGGGGGTTCCAAGTGTCACTACTGTGAGGGAGCAGGGCCTGGATGTATCTCTTAGAGCTGAATGTGATACTCAAGGTCAGAAAGGTTGGGGACCACTAAGTGATCACCATATAAATATCCTACATAATATTCCACTTCTTTTTTACCAGTAACACTTTGTTTATGATATCAAGATTGGTCATGGGTGGGACAATTTAGAATCAGGACAAAAGTGAGGTGGAGCAAGTAAGAGAAAGGGTAAGGCAGGGGTGGGGCAAGTCAGAGGTAGGGCATTTTTGGGGTGGGGCAAATCAAAGGTGGGGCAAAGAAGCTAAAAAAAAATGGTATTCTAGTCAAACAAGACAAACTCTTCTTTGCCAATTCATCTCTTCCTCTTCCCACAAAGATGACCTATTCTACTTTAGCTACTCTCTCATAGGCTCAAAGTAGACATGATCATGCAGCTGTACGATTTTAGTGACACTGGAGACTATGCACAACATTTCCTTTGATATAAATATCTACTGTTCTCAAACATAAAATATCATTACCTTTTCCACCCCCCATGCCCCCACACCCTATCTCTAACAATTGAACCCTCCGTCATCTACAGTGCAGCCCCCATCCAAACCTCTCACAAGTCATCGATAATCTGCAGTCTTCCTATAATTTGCTTTGCTTCACAAGCAATCTATAGAGCTCAGGGCCACTATGTCCACTAAGCTGTATGCTTTGGAAATGATAGTTAAAAATGACAAACTATTTTCTCTCCTGGACGTACAACTTAGTTGGAAAACTGCTCCAGCTATAGACTAACACAGTTACCCTCGCTCATTCATCCAATCGTGGTCATTGCCTGTTTTCCTGCTTTGTCCTTTTACCTCTTGCCCACACCACTGATTGTCAGCTTCTTGTGTACACTGTCCATTGTCAGCAAACTGCCAATCAGTGGTGTTGCCGAGGTTACACACACTAGCTGGACTGATTTGTATGCGACACCTAGTCCTGACGTCATAGGCACCTGCTGATAAAACAGATAAAACAGATTGCATTGAAACAACAGCAAAGCTGCTGAGTAACTAGCACATAACTAGAATCAACATATCTGACCCTACATTATGCTGCTCTTGTGGCGCCCTGCTCACTCAGGTAGCCACAGCCTTCCCTACTGCACAGCTGGGTTTCCACAGCAGGTACCTACTACATGCAACACCATCCACCCCAACACAGTAGGGGGAGCTAGCCTCACTGACCTTAGGTGAGTTCCCCTATAAATACTGCTGCTGGGGAGGAGTTAGTTAGAGTGTGCAGACACTAGGAGAGCTGCGAAGATGTCCTGGTGATCAGTGCTGTAGTTAGGCCGAACCAGTGATCCGGAGTGGCCCTCCTACGCTTAGCCAAGCCTAGGAGTGGGGACAAAAGGCACGGAGCTTAGCCAAGGGAGCAGAGGAACTAGTGGAAGTTTACCCAAGATGTACTGGACTTTGGGGATCTGCACCTGCAGGAACCCTTTAGGACTGCAGAAAACCCCAGCACACCATGGAGACCTCATTCACCCGGTTCCCCTGCGTACCCAGAAAGAAGGAGCCAGACACCTTACTGTGGGAACACACAGCAGTGATCAGAGAGGGTAACCCGTGGACCGCGCAGGAGGAGAAAGAGAGAGAAGACCAGAGAAAGTGAGGAGGCCAGTCGTGTTGCATACAGACAGGGCTTCAGCGACAGCAGGGAATCTGAGGAGGCCTTGTACCCACTTGCTGTGGAGACTCACTGTGCACCTGGTCACCCGAGAGTGCTCTGGACATCTTTACCTGTGGATACCATCAGTAAAAGGTAAAAGAGACTTCCTCAGAGTGTGTGCGTCATGTCTCTGTTCCCAGCCTCCCTAAAAACTGCCTTACTGCTTCTTACCCTGTCCTCAAGTCCCACTCCAAGCTGCCCCTTTTCTCTATGCTGCCCCGGAGGACCAGCACCACCTGTAGGGAGCTTTGCCATCCTTGCAGCAATACCATCGCCCTCCGGAGGACTGTGGCGGTGCTGGTGACCCATCACCAGGTACTACAGGTGGCATCACGTGACAATAACTCTTATCCCTGTACTTAACCCCTCTATTGAAGTGTCACCCAGGCCACGGGCTCAGGCTCTGCCACCTGTGACATCCTTGTGAAAACCCCTTTGAGCCTGATACCCGATTACCCCAGGGGCTCGACACTCTCAGATTATATAGTAAATATTTCCTAATAGATTGCCTTTAAATCAGGGCTGTAATATAATAGAAGGCGTGCACTGTGAGCATTATTTCATAGGTAGAGGTGCCAATTGAGAGGTCTGGTCAACCCACAATGTAGATATGTTAAATGAGCAATTGCACACTCCCTGGTATTGTTTGCAAGAAAAGTGTTTTTTTTAATTAGTGTTGCAACAGGAAACCAACGTTTCGGTCCAGCCTTGGACCTTGGTCATGGTAGTTGCCTATGTTTGTTGCTTTCCTTCATGTACGGAGGCATAATTACCCCTTTCGGTATTTCAGTTCTCCTGTATGCTATACATTGGATCCTTGGCTCCTGCGTTAGGGTACCTTTACACGCCCCAACTGGGGTGTGAAAACTGAGAGGCAATCCGGAGCCTCGCCACCGTCACCGTGAAATTGCTACGAAATTGCGGCGTGTATTTGGGGAACTCGATGGTGGTTCTGAAAGTTGCGCCCAGTTCCAATTTCAGAGCATTGCTCGAAAACCAGACGCAACCATGAAGGTGAATTTCCCTGCTTTTGGAGTGTGAAGGGGCGATAGGGATGGAATCAGCATCGCCTACTGATTTCCTGGGGCGTGCCACAGCATGGTGGACACCGCTCCCCCTCAGCGATAATTGGTGGGGGCTACTGTGTTTACCATAGGCTGTCCCTTCACAGGGCGCCATCTTGGATGAGCTGTCACTTCAGCACCACACGCATCTGCACCTACACAACCATCCACCACATAAGTCCAATTACGCGCCCATTCAATAGCACAAACTAATGTTGGTGCGTGTATTGGAAGATGTACTGTGTACATTATACTACCAAACATGACAGTTAATATATTGGCGTACACATCGCACATGGGTGGCACAGGCCATGCACAGCAATGGTTAGCGAATCAGCTGACGCTGATGTGTTTACTACACTACTCCCGCTTTGCGTCCGCCTACCTTGTTAGTGTTCACAATGTTGTTTGGCGATGCTAGTGTGCGTGATGACGTCATGACGTTTGTTTCGGTTTCGCTCTGCCTGCCAGGTGCCTAGACCTCCCCTGCACATAGCAGCATAGTCATGGCCGCCGCACAGCGCGCACCCACATGGGGTCTTGTGGAGCTACTGCTTCTGATAGATCTTGCAGACCGCCATGACTATTGGTGTGAGCACCATCACCGTCACCCACAGCTGCGCAAATGCAGCATCCTGAGAAGGATACAGCGGGCCCTGCTGCATAAACTGGGGGTGGAGAGGACCTCCAAACAAATTTTAAAAAATTGCTGACCTGAAGCATAAGTGCCCAGGCTGCATTGTAGATCTTCTGGCCAGGATTGCCAGGCTGCGTGGTGAGTATGTGACAAGGCCAAACACACACACATTGCAACCTACATATCCAAGACAAGACACTAACATCACGTTGTATTGTGACATGCCACATAATGTGGGTAAAACCACCATGTTGAGGAGTCACCAATGTGCATCGGCATGTTGGATACACTACAACATGTTTGTGTCTGACAAACACATTTTTCATGCAAATGATAACGGCTATAGTGTTCCTTAATCTGTGTGTTTGCAAAAAGAGGTGTGTCCTGACTGTAAAGGTGACAACTACATATCAATGCCATGGTCAACACACACATGACACCTTGCGACACATATGTTGAACCTGTGACACATAAAATGTAGCCACGCAATGATCACTATATCGAACACTGAATACAATATCTATGCTATGTATTGGCAGCCATGGTGCAAACACCTGTGTTTGAGTACCTGATCTTTTTTTTTTTAATTCAAGCAGCTACCATGCAAATCAAGGGTTATTTTTAAAAAAACATATTTGTCCACTGTTGTTGGACTCATGTCCCAACCCATAGTGGACTCTACCCACAGTATATGCGGCGACAATAACCTTGCCACCTAGCATTCACGCTGTCAGGACATTGCAACAAAAACAAGGTGGCGTCCCCATGTTGTGTTCCTTTTCTCTTATAGCTGTGTCCTCCTATTTGATATTACAGATGACGAGGACTCAGTGTTTGGGGAGCCTCAACACTCCCCAACGTCACCCGGGACACCACCACTACCTGTCCTGGAGGCCCCACCCAGCCCATCAGCATCCAGGACTACACCATCCCCAGGGCCAGAGGGTGATGACATGGCCGCACCTCTCAGGACACCACCATCCCCAGGGTCAGAGGGTGAACACATGGGCTCACCGCCCGGGACTCCACTATCCCCTGGGCCAGAGGGCGAAGAAGTGAGATGTCCTACCCATACCCTCACATAGAGCCTACCGGTGGTGCGTATGGTGGTGTCTGCTAACGCATACGACCTTTACAATGTACTTACTGTTGTGTGATTCTGATACGAGGATCTGATTTTATTTTTATTTTTTATTTGATTACAATGTTTTGCAGAAGAAGAACGAGCATGTGCGGCCGGCTGGGCTCTCAGCACATCACCATCGCCTCCTGATGATACCCAGGATGGTGATGTTGAGCGTACGTATGATCAATTACATTACCCTCAAATAAACACATACACATACCCCGGTACATCAATAATCTCCTTATTTTCCCTACAGGTGTACCAACTCTTGCCGAGCTGCTGCTGCTCATCAGGAGGCCAGCAGCAGATGGAGAGGGCATACCAGGAAGGGCAGCAACAACTTGCCCGCCTGGGTGCCATGATTGTCGCCCTATAGAGAGCCCAGTCCCGCATGGGCTGTTACCCCTCCCCCCAACCTCAATAATGGGGCAATACGCCCATAAACATTGCTGTCCATGTTGGACCTTTTTGATTACCCCAGTTGCCCTGTTGGCACCTTTTGTTTTTTAAGGCCACGTTGGCCTTTTTTCTTATAGTGTCCCAAAATGGGACCGTGGGTAGTCTGTATTGGCTACTCGTAAACTAAACCAGCCTTGTGGTTTGTGATGGCAATGTCTTTCCAATATGTTGTTGGTGAATGAAATTATGACCAAAAACCACCTGTGTCTTCCCTTCATGAAACACACACAGGTTAAATTTTGGGATATTAAATTTGAAAAAACACACTGGGCCACGTTGGAACTACACCTATATGCCGTGACATAGTAAACATTTTACCGTACTGTACCATTACAGCCGCCATGGCCCCCAATATGACATAAATGTATCCTATATGACATCCACATAACCCAACACACACACACAGGTGTGTCAAACAGCTATGGACATTGTGTATTTAAAATAATTTTTTCTTTTTTTGTTTTCCAAACTTTATGAAAATGTAAATGAAAAAAGGGCCACACCAGCCCAATAAATGTCTTTTAAAGAAAAGTTTAGCCAAGGTTGTGCATTGGCTAGTAGTTATCTCTGTGTTCCTCATCCTCTGCTGGATCAGACAATGGGGCCTCCCCCATCTCCTCTTCATACACCCATCAGCCCTGGGAGACCGCAGCTTTTCTGCTGGTTCTTCTTGGGGGAGGTGGAGTATCACGAGATTGTGGCCTCCTCACCATGCGTCTGGTAGGCGCAGTGGGCCCTGGGGTGGTCTTCCGGGGGAACGTCCACGACCCCCCATATCGCAGGGACCCATCCACGCCCACCTCCAGGACACAAAACATGGCCCACTCTGCGATGTTACACTCCTCTGGCTCCATGCGGGCCAGCATTTCGCTTGCGATGTACCCAAAACCAGAGGCAGGGGTCCTCTCACGATTTAGGAGGACCCGTTTCGATCAGGTAGCCAGCTCCGTGTTGGGTGGGGCTGGTGGTCTTCTGCGTCGAATCTCAGAGCTTGGGACCTAGGCCCGGCCGCCCACCCCTGGTCCCGGGCACTGGCTCTCCCGCAGATGGGGATTGGAGAGCCTCGCCAGCTGCTGACTCCTCCTCACTGGAGCCAGGTGCCAGAGGGGCCTGAAAAAGAAACAAGCTAAAAAACAACATAAGCCACATGAATCACTATAACTGATGATATTACCACAAACAAAGAGGCCACCCAACACAGCGGCAAGCATACCATGGAGAACACCAAAAGACACAGGAGCAGAGTTGACAGTCCCAAAAGCAAAACAAGTGTACTAGTGCCGTATACTCCCCTGAGGGTCCACATTGCTAGGTAAAGTGGTCCTAAACAATAGAATTTTTTTAAAATTGTAGCCAACACCAACATGCATAGCAAACAACAGTGAAAGGAAAAGGTGGACCAAAAGCACAATGGTGAACGGGAAATGCAGGCAAAAACACACATCTGTGCCCAAAACATGCTGGGTAACTCAAACACACAAACACAATTACCCACCTCCTGCGACGGGGCAGGGTCTTGGGCTGGGCCTACAGCTGGTTGCGGACGACGCCTGCTGCACCGTGTTCCCCGAGACCCCTCTTGGCCCAGGGTGAAGCTGAGGAGATCATAGTACCTGATTGGGCCTAGAAACCTCCTCAGCTCCAGCCCCGGACCAGGCCTCCATCCACTGTTTATACCTGCGGTTGAACATGGTGCGCATGCTTTTTATCTTCTCTGCAACCAGCACCGCTGTCCAGGTCTTATGTGGTTGGAGCCGATTACAGAGCTCCATCAGCGGCACGTAGGCCGCAGCCCGCGCTGCCTGATCATGATAGGTAGGCAGCAACACCCGCCACAGGCATTCGTGTGCCTGGTATAATGTCATGAGTTGGGTCACAAACTCGTGATACTCAGCTATCTGGGAACAATTGAGAAATTCCAAAAATTATGCCATGCTAAAAAACACATGGCCAGCATACCTCACATCCTACTTTGTGTGTCCATCCCCTGTCCTGCCACACGAATAACATGTGTTTGGCTAGTACTGTTGGCTGTTGGAAATCATTGCTGCCGGTAACATGATTGATCTATTGGGGCCAAATACTCTTGACTATGTGAAGGCCTATCATTACAAATGGCAGTCCTGATGTCACTTGTAATTTGTTGAACACACATATCTCATACACACATAGTTTGCCAAATACATACTTCTGCATTACACATTGTCTGGCCAAGATTCACACATAACAATGTGTAGTACAGGACAAAGCTAGTCTTTACGATGCTTAAGCGACGCTAACTACACTTCTACATGACGCTACCTGAAGTCTCTGCTAATGCGCACAAACAGCATCAAACAAATGTGTTTTGTTCACACGTGAAATAATGACTACGAGAAGCAAAAAATGCATGTGACCACACTTACCGTCTGTCCAACAGAGAACTTGTGATAAGACGCTACTAGCTCAATGCACATTCCAGTCGGGGCAGGGGCTATGCGACACCACGGATTATTTAACCTCACCTTGACCAATCAAAAAACACCCATTTTGCACATTAATTTGCACCATCTGCGTACGGCCAGGCACCTACATTAATTAGAAGACGCCGCTGCGTTCTGATTGGTTACTTCACATATAAAATGCTCTCAATGCCGATGTCTGACACGCTTGTTGCTCAGAGTCATTAAGTAAGTACTGATGTGCAAACATGATCTGTGAAGTGTGTGGTGTTGTTTTTATGGACCCATAACATTTGGGAACGCAATAGTGTACGGTACGTGACGCCCTAGTGGTGGAATTTATAGTGCTTGCCTAATGGGGCCCAGATACACTATTGTGTGCTGGCAAATGGATGCATGATTTTTAGAAACGACACAACAGTATTGTTTTTGATTGGGGTTTTTGCCTTTGCCATACAGGATCATGTTTGAAGGATGCGTGTGTCTTTATTTGCGGGATCATCAGATTTGTGGCCACATAGTACTGTCATTGACCAACACACACTGGGACGTAGAAGGCTATTATCAGAAATGGAGTTGGCCTTGTGTCATCAGCAAATGTATGGCTCTGGACATCCAGCCTTCACAACACATCAGGGAAGTATTTTGGACATTGATGAGTAATCAATAGTCTTCTTCGTGGCTCAGATATTCAGCATGACACACAAAGGCTGTGGTACGTGTATAATTACATAGTGTAGATGCTTAATAAATATTAATTGTTAAAAATGTACCTTACATGTACGGACATGCCTTGTGCTGACACATGTACATTAGGGCCACATATATGGCCTTATGCTCAGGACATTTGGCATCTCAAAAGGGATCCAGGAGGGCTAGGGCTGTTGAGTGACCATGTTTCCTTTTCTCCCAGGGCAATGTTGTTTTGGCCCTTGGAAAGGGGAAATATCTGTGAGTGCGGTGCTCACCACTGTTGGGTATGCTTTGAACAAATGGCCAGAAGATGTATTGAGAAGGAGGTGGTTTGTGTAGATGATGTGTGAAGATTTGTTATTGTACTGATGTTTCTTTGTATCATTTTCCCAGGTGCTGATACGTTCGACCCTGATGAAGATATGATCGTGGCTCTTGCCTCGGTGGAAGAGCAATTGTGGCTGGAGGATAGATATGAGAGATTGCGGGCTCACTGACCACGGCGTGTGTGGACTCGGGATTGGCTTCGCCGCCGGGACACCCAGAGCCACATGCAGCTGTTGCGTGAGCTGGAGGATCGTAGTCCGCATGATTTCAGAAACTACCTTCGTATGTCCGAGGACTCTTTCACCTTCCTTTTGGAACACATATGGCCATTGATAGCCCGTCAGGACACTGTGATGCATCGATTAGTATCAGCTGAGGAGCATTCGGCCGTTACTTTGTGGTTCCTGGCTACAGGCCGGTCAAGGACCGACCTGCAATACACTTCACGTGTATCACTGTCCCTGCTGAGCCGCCTGATCCCTGAGACGTGTGAGGCCATCTGGAGTGCTCTGCTGCCATCCTATATGCAGTTTCCAGAAACAGCCGCTCAATGGATGGAAGTAGCCAGAGGCTTTGAAACCCGCTGGCAATTTCCAAACTGCAGCGGTGCATTGGATGGTAAGCACGTGATGATAACTAAACCCCCAAACTCGGGGTCTTTGTATTACAATTACAAAGGTCATTTTAGTATTATCCTCATGGCCCTGGTGGATGCGAACTTTGAGTTCCTCTACGTGGACGTTGGTATTAACTGCCGCATCTCAGATGTGGGTGTGTTCGCACACTGCTCCTTGGCACAAGAACTAAGGACAGGTGGGCTGAACTTGCCCTCAAATGAAGAGACAAGCCATCATCTCAACTTTGCGTTTGTGGGGGATGAAGCGTTCCCACTTCAGGCACACCTACTATGGCCATGTCCCCAGAGGACCCTTACTTCTGAGCAGCGCATTTTCAATTATCGGCTATCCCGGGCCCGCCGTGTGGTTGAAAATGTGTTTGGGATCATGGCCAATACATTCTGGGTTTTTCATACACGTCTGCATATGAAACTGGAATCTATTGATGTGGTAGTGCTGGTCTGCTGTGTGCTGCATAACAACCTGCATCGTAGGGATTGGTCATTATACACGCCGGCAAGTTATGTGGATACTGTGGACCCCACAACAGGGAAGGTCCGTCTAGTAGCTTGGCGTGATACCGACCATGATGTGGCGCCACTTCAGCCACTGAGCCAGGGTCGGACTCAGCAGGATGCCAGGAACAGTAGAGACGCATACTGCTCCTATTTTAATGGCCCTGGGGCAGTGGCCTGGCAGCACTAGCAGGTGTAGTGTGTCTGCTGCTGTGTTGTGCACGGTGTAGTCAGCAGGGTGGCTGCACCATGTCTATTTTGTTGTATTATTATTATGTGCACATTGTTTAGTTAGTTAGTTAGGTTTTTGATTTTGTGTTTTTGTGGTTGGTGCACACTTTGCCATGTTTTTTTTTAATCCTTATTTATTCTAATGTAAATTTTTTTTTTTGTTTAATGTAAAATTTTGTGTTGTTTACCTGATTATTTTATGTTCCACAAAATAATAATAATAATTTAATTTTGGATCCAAAAAACTACGTGTGTGTCTCGTTACTTGGGGATAGAGAGCAGTTGCACATAGTTTTATGCTGTGCGCAGAGGTATGTGAACCATTCTAAGCTATTGATGGGTCTGGGAAACATTGTCTGTTAATATGCGGGACACAGGTTAAGCCGTTTGCCCTACAGTGTATGGCGCGAATATGTGTACATATCCATTGTGCTGTGTTGTGGCCAGAGGGACACCTGTCCACCACACATTCAGCCAGGACATGTTATTGTGGGGCATGTAGGTAGAGTCAATTTGTCACAAACATGTGGAAACACACATAGCAGAGTGGTGCCATGGCAGCTGGACCATAGCATGGACCAATGTAGGCACATATGTGCCAAGTATTATGTGTATGTTCCCACCTTCACCTACAGACACACACATAGCAAATCATATTGTAGTGTAAACCATTGTGCTGCTCCAAACCGCTCCTGTGGGACGCTTGAGCGTCTCGAAAGAGGATTGAAGCACACTTGTCCACGACACAAGCGTGTATTCCTTGTCAAAATGGGGCACAATTGCGTCACGTATTAGACAGCCTTCCGGCGCGGCCTGGCCAATCAGGACGCTATTGCGTTGTCCAATGATCGTGTTTTTGGGCGCGGTGTAGAGAAGTTTGGCATGCCTATGTTTTCGCGGAGCTGGACCGGTACACCCACATTCCATTGGCGTGTGAAGTGGCGACGAGAGGCTACCGGATGTTTCCCGCAGTTTGTGTAGCAACGTCCGGGGAGCCACGTTCCGTTGGGTTGACGATGCAATTGCGGCGTGTACAAGCGCCTTCGGCATTCGGAGGCAACCATGAAAAACGTGCACGCGCACGTTCAGTTGCCTCTAATCGCCAAAAAAAGTTGCGGCATGTAAAGGTACCCTTAGGGATACCTTATTTCCTTACTGTTAGGTCCCTGGTCCGGACCAGGAACCTAACAGTAATGAAATAAGGTGTCCCTAACGCGGGATCCAAGGATCCAATGTATAGCATACAGGAGAACTGAAATACTGAAAGGGGTAATTATGCCCCCGTACATGAAGGAAAGCAACAAACATAGGCAACTACCGTGATCAAGGTCCAAGGCTGGACCGAAACGTTGGTTTCCTGTTGCTACACTAATTAAAAAAACACTTTTCTTGCAAACAAAACCATGGAGTGTGCAATTGTTCATTTAACATATTTAAATCAGGGCTGGGCAAAGTGCAACTGTGGGCCACATCCAATCGTCTTGCTGATCCTGCCTTGCCCGTGGACTGAGGCAGCTGAAGGGCTGATAACATTGCACCATGGGCAGCACAATGCTCCCTCTTCCACTAATCAGCTTTTAAATTAGCAGATAGGATGATGTCACATCAAACATCATCTTTGCAGAGGGTCAGTGCAATTGAGTATTGGGAGAACAAGAGCAAGGTGAGTATGTGGTGTTTTTTCATATGTATTTGGACTCACATTGTATATAGGGGGGCTATATGGGGCTCATAAAGTATATAAGAGCATCAGAGTCGCCAACATCTGCAAGGAGTTTTCTATGATCTTCCTGTGTTCTCGTGGGTTTCCTTTGGCTTCTTTGGTTTCCTCCTACACTCCAAAGATACAGAGCCTTGCAAAAGTATTTGGCCCCCTTGAACTTTTCAACCTTTTGCCACATTTCAGGCTTCAAACAGTAAGATATAAATTCTAATTTTTTTGTGAATAATCAGCAACAAGTGGGAAACAATCGTGAAGTGGAACCAAATTTATTGGATATTTTAAACTTTTTTAACAAATAAAAAACTGAAAAGTCGGGCGTGCAATATTATTCGGCCCCCTTGAGTTAAAAAATTGTAGTGCTACCTTTTGCTGCGATAAAGGTACCGTTACACGACAGCGATGTCAGCTGCAATGTCGTAGGCGATGCACCTCTGATTTTGTAAGTAATTTTCGCTCGCTGTTTATGCACAACCCTGTGAGCAATACTTATCAATGTAGTGAATAGGACAAAATCGCTCTGAACATCGTTATTGCCGAGTCACACAGAGCGATGCTAGCACATCACTTGAGTGACATCGCCAGGTTTTTGAACATGTTCAAAAACCTGGCAACTCCGTCCAAGCGGCTTATCGTAGTTGACTCGTCTAGTTGCACGGCACGACGCACTTGTGATATCAACTGCAACAGCGATGAACACGTGACTTTTGAGCAATATTGCGGGCGATATCGTGCCGTGTAATGGTACCTTTACAGCTGCAAGTCGCTTGGGGTATATCTCTATCAGTTTTGCACATCGAGAGACTGAAATTCTTGCCCATTCTTCCTTGCAAAACAGCTGTAGCTCAGTGAGGTTGGATGGAGAGCGTTTGTGAACAGCAGTTTTCAGCTCTTTCCACAGATTCTCCATTGGATTCAGGTCTGGATGTGACTTGGCCATTCTAACATCTGGATACGTTTAATTTTTGAACCATTCCATTGTAGATTTTGCTTTATGTTTGGGATCATTGTCTTGTTGGAAGATAAATCTCCGTCCCAGTCTCAGGTCTTTTGTAGACTCCAGCAGGTTTTCTTCCAGAATGGTCCTGTATTTGGCTCCGTCCATCTTCCCATCAATTTTAACCATCTTCCCTGTCCCTGCTGTAGAAAAGCCCAAACCATGATGCTGCCACCACCATGTTTGACAGTGGGGATGGTGTTTTTATGGTGATTAGCTCTGTTACTTTTACGCCAAACATTTTGTTTTGTATTGTGGCCAAAAAGTTTGATTTTGGTTTTATCTGACCAGAGTCCCTTATTCCACATGTTTGGTGTCTCCCAAGTGGCTTGTGGCAAACTTCAAATAAGACTTTTTATGGATATCTTTGAGAAATGGCTTTCTTCTTGCCACTCTTCTATAAAGGCCAGATTTGTGCAGTGTATGACTGATTGTTGTCCTATGGACAGACTCTCCCTCCTCAGCTGTAGATCTCTTCCGTTCATCCAGAGTGATCATGGACCTTTTGGCCTCATCTCTGATCAGTCTTCTCCTTGTTGGAGATGAAAGTTTAGAGGGACGGCCGGCCTTGGTAGATTTGCAGTGGTCTGATACTCCTTCCATTTCAATATGATCGCTTGTACAGTGCTTCTTGAGATGTTTAAAACTTAGGTATTCTTTTTGTATCCAAATCCGGCTTTAAACTTTACCACAACAGTATCTCGGACCTGCCTGGTGTGTTCCTTGGTCTTCATGATCCTCTCTGCACTTGAAACAGAACCCTGAGACTATCACAGAGCAGGTGCATTTATACGGAGACTTGATTACACACAGGTGGAATCTATTTATCATTACCAGTCATTTAGGACAACATTGGATCATTCAGAGATCCTCACTGAACTTCTGGAGTGAGTTTCCTGTACTGAAAGTAAAGGGACCGAATAATATTGCACGCCCCACTTTTCAGTTTTTAATTTGTTAAAAAAGTATAAAATATCCCAAAAATTTCGTTCCACTTCACAATTGTGTCCCACTTGTTGTTGTTTCTTCACCAAAAAATTAGAATTTATATATTTATGTTTGAAGCCTTAAATGTGGCAAAAGGTTGAAAAGTTCAAGGGGGCCAAACACTTTCGCAAGGCACTGTATACTGATAGGGAATTTATATTGTGAGCCTAAATGGAGGCAGTGTTTTTGATGTATGTAAAGTCCTGTGGAATTAATAGCACTATATAAGTGAGTCAAATTATTAATATTTATTTTTATAGCGCCATTAAATTCCATGGCGCTTTACATATGAAAAGGGCAGACAAGGACAAGTACAATATATGCGGACAATCAAGTCACACAGGTACAGGAGGGTAGAGGACCCTGTCCGCGAGGGCTCACAGTCTACGAGGGACAGGTGGGGATACAGTAGCAGAGGGTAGTGCCAATCATGCGATGGTGCAGTGGACCGGGTCTCATTGTAGGTTGTAGGCTTGTCGTAAGAGGTGACTCTTCAATTTTCTTTTGAAGGTTTCCAGGGTAGGCAAGTGTCTGATGTGTTGGCGGAGAGAGTTCAAGAGTATAGCAGATGCACGGGAGAAGTCTTGTATGCGGTTGTGAGAGGAAGAGATAAAAGGGGAGTAGAGAAGGAGCCCTTGAGAGGATCGCAGGTTGCGTGAAGGTAGCTATCAGGACACCATGTCAGAGATGTAAGGATGGGACAGGTTGTAGATGGCTTTGTATGTCATGGTTAGGGTTTTGAACTGGGACCTCTGAGAAGTGGGGAGCCAGTGAACGGCTTGGCAGAGGGGAGAGAATGGGGAATAGCGTGGAGACAGGTGTATTAGTCGGGCAGCGGAGTTTAGGATAGATTGGTGAAGTGCGAGGGAGGTAGCGCAGAGGCCGGGTGAGCAGGAGGTTACAGTAGTCAAGGCTGGAGATAATGAGAGCAGGAACAAGTATTTTTGCAGTGTCATGGTCAAAGAAAGTGCAGATCCGGGAAATGTTTTTGAGCTGGGGTCGGCAGGAGGAGGTGAGGGCTTGGATGCGAGGCTTGAAGGAGAAGGAAGAGTCAAGGATTACCCCAAGTCACTTGGCATGGGGGACTGTGAAGAGTGAGCAGCCATTGATGTTGATGGATAGGTCTGGTAGAGGAGGAGAGCGACTTGGAGGAAAGATGATGAACTCAGGTTTTTCATGCTCAGTGTTAGAAAGCGAGCAGAATAGCGGACAGACATTGTGGAATTTTGGATAGTAGGGAGGTGATGTCAGGCCAAGACAGATAGATCTGGGTATCGTCGGCGTAGAGGTGATACTGAAGGCCATAGGACTCAATGAGTTGTCCTAGGCCGAGGGTGTAGATTGAGAGAAGTAGAGGTCCAAGAACCGAGCCTTGGGGGATGCCGACAGATAGGGGGTAGGGTGAAGAGGAGGTGTGGGAATAGGATATGGAGATCATAAAATAAGTATTTAGGAGGCTATGTGAGGGCTTATTCTGTATATAGGGGCTGTGTGAGCACTGATACTGTATATTGGGAGCTGTGTGGGGCTCATACTGTGTATATGGTGCTATGTTGGTGTGGCGCCCCTATGGCTTGGTGCCACAGGGAGGTATTGCATTTTACAAAATATATGTGGTGCCTCTGTAGCTGAGGGTTTAAGGTTAACCTATGGAGTCTGAATTCACACACAACACTAGGCCACCTTAGAGTAAGGGACTGATTATTCAGTAGGTCCAAAAGGGGGTGGAGCCTAGGTTAGAGTAGGAAAACCAGGAAGTAGAGAGAATTCTAGTCAGATAGTGCTGGGAAGGCAGTAAGTGAGGATGCGCCAGACAGCTCTGCGACAGGAGGGATCCCCATCTCCAAGAGGGGTCCCAGGACAGAAGGGGACGGACCAGAACCGGTTGGAGCCGGCTGGTAACATCTGGGGAACACCGGCGACATGGAAGCCAAGGCGGTCAGCGTTTCATCCCTGGCCGCAAACCGACGAGCCGCGGATCCATAATCACCGGGTAGTCGTAGGTGCCACAAGAAGGTACCTCACCCCTCAGAACCAAAATAGGTCCAAGATTACAGGAGTATTAGTCTGGATTCCGGTGGCGGGAGGATTTGCCAGGTTGTTGCTCCTGTCCGTACCAGTAAAGGAAAAACCTGTGCTTCACTGTATGAGAGCAAGGGACTGGGGGGAGAGCTCTGCAAGGGTGGTGAACGATAGAGAAGGACAGAATTAGACCCCGAAAGACTTAAGAAGGGACATCTGGAGACTCTATAGGGGGACCCTGAGCTGACAACTACTACCCATTAAACCAGACTATACTGTGTTTCTCAATAACATCTGCCGGTACCCAGTAAAGTGGAATTGGAGTTGAATCGGTCTGTCTGCCTTCTCGCCAGTGCCCGGAGGGCTTCAGCATCATCATCGTCTCACCGGAGGGGTAAGAACAACTACTCCCCTCATCCTCTCATCCCCCATCACTGCTGCCCTGAGGTAAAAGCTCCACCTGTGGGGAGCTGGAACACACTGAGCTGCACCCATCATCACCTCAGAGGCCGGCCTGCAGCGCCGGTATCCAAATTACCGGGATCCACAGGTGGCGTCACATACTTTTTAATCCTTGTAAATATTTCCCCCATCTAACAAATGACAGCCAGGGCAAGGAACAGGGAACCTGAGCACCAGTGATTCCCCAGTTAAATCCATCAAACCCAGGCCCAGTTGGTATCCGAGTACCCCTTGCCCTGGGCTCATCATTTTGGCTCATCTATATATAGGAGGTTATGTGGGGCTCATAAATGTATACAGGAGGCTATGTGGTGCTCATGCTGTATATGTGAAGTTATTATGTGGAACTCATGTATATAGGGGACTGTGAGGCGCTCATACAGTATATAGTGGGCTATAGGAGGGCTCATGCTGTAGTCAGGAGGCTATGTGGGGACTCATGCTGTATTTAGGAGCTCTATGAAGGCACATACTGTATTTAGATGGCTGGCTGTGTGCGGGGCTCATACTGTATTTACGGTATATGGCTGGCTATGTGTGGGGTTCATACTGTATATAGAGGGACTATGTGTTGGCTCACACTGTATATAGAGTGAATATTGGGGGATCACTCTGTATAGAGTTTTACTGAATATAGCGGTCTCTGTGTGGGTTCAAACTGTATATAGGGGATGTCAGCATACTTAATTCTACTAAATATGAAGTAATATAATTAATATTACATAAAATAATAATCATAATCAATATGCTAATATTCCTATTAAGCAGAATTAACTTCAGCCTGTTGGTTCGACCTCCACACCAGTTCATGGTCTCTCATGTGACCCTCGGGAAAATAATTGGCCATCTGTGCTTTAAATGCTAAGATTCTGTCTTCTTACAGACACCACTAGAGGGATCCTATGAGCATGCCGTATACAGTTTTATTTTTTCCTTCAATGTATAAATAGTGTAGAATTAGCTGCCAAACTCACCCTGGTGGTGGCTTCATGGAGACAGATGTTTTTCCACTTAACTCCACTATTAAATTTACCTAGTCCTTGTCTCTGTGAGGGATGGTCAGGCAGTCCCATATACATGCCGTAGCTATAGAAGGGGCAGAGATGGCACCAAACTTGGGCTTGTTTTCTGAGGTGGAGCAAAGATCTCTGTGTTAAATAAGAAAACTACAGTAGTATCAATGGAAGGCTGAACAACTTTGCACAATATCTAGATTCTACCAGCATTTACTCAATGGTAAGGCTGCTTTCACACTTGAGTGCCGGTGTGATCAGGCTGAAAACACGTCCGACTGTATCCGGCTTTGATTGTGGTTGCAACTGCATTTTGTTGCCTAATGCAGTTGGATCAGGTATAATACCAGTGCGGTTGCATCCATTTTTTTGCCTGATCCATCAAAAAGTTGAAAATTTACATAGCACAACGCCTAATAGGAGGGTGTTGGGAGGGGATCTTGGCATGATCATTGTAAAAGCCGGATCCAGCCTTGCCGGATCCAGCCCCAATGAAGCCCATTCTATTTTTTTCCGCAGTGCACCGTATCCAGTGACGTCAGGCCACAAAATCGCTACTTGGTGCATCCAGGGAGGAGGTGAAAACGACATTTGTAAGGATCCGCCATAAACCTGATGGCACTGATGTCACCGCAAGTCCCTGGATCCCCATTCTAAGCCTATGGAGATGCTGTATAAGGATGCTGGACAAAAAAATGCAAGTGTGAAACAATCCTAAGGCTACTTTCATATCTGCGATTTTCTACAGATTCGGCAGTTTGCCGCATCTGCCGGTATCCGGAACACTTGCGGCAAGACTGCATTTGGCCTAATTCACTCCGTATGGGACTTGCGGACATGCGCAACACTTGTGGTTCTGCACTTGCGACGAGTCAAATAAACGCTGCTACCATCGGTTTTTATCCATTGCTGCAAGTGCTGGATTGGCTGGATACCGGCAAAACCTCAAGTCCCATAGGGAGTGAATTAGGTTGAATACAGTCTTGCCACAAGTGTTACGGCTACCAGCTACCAACTGCCAGATCTGCCGTAAATGCCAAGAAACGCTGATGTAAAAGCGGCCTAAGACTTACACTGGCCCTACAGAGAGACATGCTCTATGTTCTGGTTCATTTCTAAAGTTCCTATTCTCAGAGTAATAATAAAATATTAGAAAATGGGATTTCTAAAGTTGATCCTCTTAGATGTTCCCTGCCAAGCTGGAGTGCAAAAGGTTAATTTTTCTGCACACATGCATATATGCAGATTTCTAAAATAATCAAAAAAAAGGAGTATATAGATTATAATAGGATCCTACCCAACCCTGGAAATAACAGTCTATGACAGGCAACGTATTATACGGCCTGAAAAAGAAAATTAGAAAGGAATGGATTGAGAAGCGCAGCTTTATCCGGGATCCGGAGGGAGAATGTTTCCCCAGCAAACATCTTGGGAGTAAGGTATGATATCATTGTGAATGTAAATGCAATCTTGGAAATCATTAATGATAGTTTTGAAATATTGGCAGTCATCCAGACAGATCGTTGAGCTCAGCAGAAGGAAAAAAGAAGAGTATTTTTTTTTTATAAAATTACATTTTATTTCACTGTGTGATAGAAAAAGATGGAGAACATCATGGAATTAGGGTAGATGGTGAATTCTATTATTATTATTATTATTATTATTATTACCACCACAAAGATCCTTTAATTAGCTATTCAATATTCCATAAATTCCCCCTAAAAATCAGGGTATCCTTTGTCAGATGCAATATTGCAAAGTTACAGCCTTCTGGTGCACAATAATCCAATAATACTGCCATGCACAAAGCTCTACGGTATAGAGCTTCAGGGCTCCATGAACCTCCTAGCAGAATAACTAAAAAGCACACCTGTAGTAGGAGCAATGTGTCGATTTTGTAATGTAAAATAAAGAGGCATAACTGTAACAGCACAGTAATACAAATTAAACGGGTACCTCTGCTGAAGAAATCTTATTTGTTGTTCATTTTTAATCAGTATATAAAGTTTTCTGCTAATTAGACTTCGCTGCACAGGGCCGGAGTGTACACTAGGTTTTCTCCCTGTCTGTGATTCTCCATCCCCTCTACCTGCATCTGATCCGGGATTCACCAGCCCCTCTACCTGTCTCTGATCTGTGATTCCCTTGCCGCTCCTCCTGCCTCCGATTGGTGATTCCCGGCCCCTCTACAAGCTTCTGATCTGTCATTTCCTGACCCCTCTACTAGCCTCCAATCTGTGATTCCCTGGCCCCTCTAACTGCCTTTGATTTGTTATTCCCCGCCCCCTCCTTCTGCCACCGATCTGTGATTCCCCACTACCTCTACCTGCCTTTGATCTATGATTCACTCAATTGTCCTGGAAGGGATGTGATGAGGAGACCACAAGGATATTCAGGAGTCTAAAGTCCTGCTGAAGATCTTAACTGACTGGTGTTGGTGATCCCAGAGAGACAGTTTCCTAAATGATGGACTGACAGGAGCCAGTAAATGGGTCTGGGAATAGCTCCTGTAAGGTAACCATGTGCCTAAAAGGGACTATGTGTGTAATCCACCATTGGGACAGAGTGAGAGTCGCACAAAAGTTCAGTTGATGTGCATAAAATGGACTGTTTATGCTATGCGGTTTATAATGTAATAAACCAATGGACTTTGTGTTGCGAAAAAAAACCATTCCTATTTGCCTCAATTACGCTACTATTTGAGTATCCCCCATACTACACATTACAGAAACCTTTCCTGTATATAAAAGTTTAGTATTATATCATTTATTTTAAGATCTACGTTTTACTGACATCACTGCTTGTGGAGCTGCAAGTTCAGATCTCAGTGGGTGTTGCCTGTGAATCATAAGTTTTCTGTTCCCCTTCCTTTGTTAACTTCCCTCCCATCTCTCACACACAGGAGAGGATGCATTCTGTAAAAATCCAAATTAAAATGGCCGTATAATCCTTTGTGACAATGTAAACTCAATCTTAGCATTCTAAGCCTGATTCTTGCTGAAGTTGAATCTCCACCCACTTAGCCTGATTGACTACTCCTCAGTGTCTCTCCTCTCTGCTGCTGGTGAAGATTCACCCATCTAGTCTGATTAATATCCCTTTATTGTCTCTCCTCTCTGCTGCAACTAAATCTCCACCCACTTAGTTTGGGTGGCTCTCACTGTCCCTCTTCCATGGTACAACTAAGATCTCACACTGCTCAGTACAAGTTGCAGTTGTCAGTAAGACTGGTGGGCCAAGACTGAATACACTTGGAGTCATGCACTTGGTCACTTTTTATATTGACTCATTTTAATTTGGGGATGATACAGTCATTCTGACATGATTTTCATAGTAATTACACAGGCTCATCAGGTCAAAGAAATATATTTCATAATATTTGAATTTTGTATTGTGAAATCTTGGTACAAATCCACTTTAAAGTGAACCAGTCATCAGGTTTTTCAAAACAAAGTGCAGCCATGCCCAGTAAGGCCTTATATTCAGCATTCTAGAATATTGTATATAAGTCCCCAAGCTGATCTGTATAACACAAAATACCTTACGTTATACTCATCTCCGGGCGGTCCGATCCAATTGAGCATTGCTGATCTTGATCCAGCACCGACTCTCTGCTTGCAATCGCCGTTCTACTTCCATGCTTTGTGTGGATGACACATTCTATGTCATCCACACAGTGTCATTCATTGCACTTCTGCGCACACGCACTTCTCTCTGCCCTGCTGAGGACAGAGCAAATTATTGCAGTGTGCATGCTTGGGTGTTCTTTCACTTTTCCCCACACCTGCGCATTACAATACTTTGCTCTCAGCAAGGAAGTGGGAAGAGCACATGAGCACGAGCATAATGGTGGACACTGTGTATGATGTAGGATGTGTCATTCACACAGCAATGACAAGAAGACAGGAGGTGCCCGATCAAGACCAGCGACGCCCATCGGACTAGACTGCTTTGTAGATGAGTATAATGAAAGGTTTTTTTTATGTTGTACAGATCAGCTTGGGACTTACGTACAGCATTTTAGCATACTACAATTAAGACAGAAATAAATGTTTTCAGCCTAGTGTGATACTGCCATGAAAGTAAGCCCATAACGGTACACAGAGATTCCAGGGCGGCACTCCCAAGATGAAACAATGTTGAATAGAAAATAGTAGAAAAAATATAGCACCAAATCCATCTTCAAATACTGTTAAAATCTTGTTTAATTGTTGAGCAAGGACTTTTATAGGTCTAAAACGCATAAGGTCATATTTCCTACATTTAAATCATGTTTGTTTTTTAATATTTTTAATAAAATTAGATTTTAATCATAATCATTGCTCGATTTGGTGCTGGAATTTGTCTACAATTTTCTTTACTCAGTCTTATTTATCGGCTTTCAGCTTGATCTCGAGCCATTGTGACTTGATGGATGAACGCTCTATAGGAAGATCTTGTGAAGCCTAGATAGGTCCACCAGAGTATTTTCCAAGCCTAGATAGGTCAATCAGGGTCTTCTCCATCATCTTATCTTGATAGTATCAAGCCATCGGTCTTGTAGGTCGTCCTCTTCGCCTTGTTCCTTCTATTCGTCCTACCATAAAGTCCTTTGGTAGTAATTTTTCTCTTTGTATGATGTGTCCAAAGTAGGAAAGTCAAAGCTTGGTGATTCTTGCTTCAAGTGAAATGTCTGTCAATGTTTTGTTCCAGAATTGTTTGTTCTTCTTGCCATCCATGGTATTGATAACATCCTTCTCCAGCTCCACATTTAGAAGGTGTTGACTCTTCTTCTGTCTTGTTTCTTTATCTTCCATGTTTCACTTTCATATGTTACTACAGAAAAGACCAGACTATGTACGAGCCGTGTCTTCATCACCAGTGAAATGTTCCTTGATTTGAACACCTTGTCCAGTGACTACTTTGTTACTTTTTCCATAGCTATTCTTCAGTTGACTTCTGGTGTCATCGCTGCATCTTGAATGGTCATTGATCCGAGTTAGTTGAAGTTCTTTACCACTTCTAGTTCAGCGCCGTCCATTTCATATGTGTCCCGGTCGTACCTGGCAGTAGTCAGTATCTTGGCCTTCTTTGTGTTGAGTAGCAGTCCCATGTTGGAGCTTTCCATCTTGACTCTTCGTAGTAAGTCCTTCATTCCATCTATACTTGTTGCTATCAGTGTGGTATCGTCTGCGTATCTTAGATTGTTCCAATTTTGATTCCTTCTTCTTTTTCAGCTAGTCTAGCCTTCCCGAAAATAGCTTCAGCATATAAAATGAAGTGAAATGGTAACAGGATGCCGCCTTGTTTGACGCCTCACTCTACGTTGAACCATGCCATGTCATTGTGTGCCGTGCAGACCGTTGCTTCTTGATCGATGTAAAGGATCCTAATGAGGCTGATCTGATGGTTAGGCACACCGATATTATTCATGGTATTCCAAAGTTTCTGGTGATCAACACAGTCACAGGCTTTGCTTTATTCATTGATGCAAAAACAGAGCACCTTGTTGTATTCTTTTTTCCATTACCAATCTGATGTTAGTAATTACATCTCTTGTTCCTCTGGTTTTTCTGAATCCTGCTTGTTCATCAGGCAGATCTTTGTCAAAGTAAGGCTGTAGCTGTTTTTGTAGGATCTTCAGCAGTATTTTTCTGGCACGAGGCAGGAGCGCAGTAGTCAGATTCCATAATTAGTAGCATCTCCCTTCTTCGTAGTAGGAAAAACACTGATCTTGTCCAGCCCTTTGGGCATTTTCCATTTGTCCATATCTGTTGACACAGACATGTGATGACTTCTGCTGCTTCAGAAGACTTTTTTAGCTCTAGTGAAATATTGTCACATCCAGGGGCCTTGTTTTCTGACAGACGTTTTACTGCAGCAAAGACTTCTTCTTTCAATATGTCTAGTCTCAGTTTCTTCCCATATCAATAACTCATTTTTGTAGAGGTGCTCCATGTATTCTTTCCATCTTTCCTTGATTTTTTATGGCTCAGTTAGTTTGTTCCTGTTAATGACTTTCAGCATTCCCACTCTTGGTTCAAACTTTTGTCATATTTCTTTGATCTTCTGGTATGCCTTCTAGTTCTTTCCCTTCAGATGTTCATTGTCTATCTTTGTATAGATCTTCTGGTAATAAAGTTCTTTGCTCAAATGGCTCTGTTTAGTCTTTTACTGATGTCGTTTGCGTCCTACTTGTTACCTTTTGATTGTGCTATTCTTCTTTCTTCAATGAGTTTTAGGGTCTTTTCTGTTATTCATGGCTATGGGGGTCTCATGTGCTTCTTGTTTACTGTCTTTCTGGCTTCTTCAGTAGTGATAGTCCTTATATGTGTCCAAAATTCCTCAGGATTACTTTCATCTACATGCAGTGACTTAAATTAGTTGTGCAGACCATTCTAAAAAACTTCAGGTATGTTGGTCAAATCAAAATTGGAAGCAACCTGTTGTCTAGTGAATGTACACAGCGTGATTTTAATTTTTGCTGTCAACAGTATATGATCAAGTCCACAGTCCGATTCTGGCCTTGTTTTTGCGGTAATAATTGACGATTTCCAACTATGGCGAACACATATGTAGTCAATCTGATTCTTATAGACCCTATTTGGTGATGTTCATGTGTAGAGTCTGCGTTTGTGATGTTGGAAGAAGGTGTTGTTGATGGTAAGTTGATTTGTCATACAAAAGGCAATGAATCTTCCTCCAGCCTAATTTCTTTCACCAAGTCCAAAGTTTCTACTCAGTCTAAAATGCTGAATACACTGTGTGCAGAATTATAAGGCAAATGAGTATTTTGATCACATGATACTTTTTTTTTACATGTTGTCCTATTCCAAGCTGTATAGGCTTGAGAGCCAACTACCAATTAAGTAAATCAAGTGATGTGCATCTCTGTAATGAGGGGGGTGTGGTGTAAAGACATCAACACCCTATATAAGGTGTGCTTAATTATTAGGCAAATGCCTTTCCTTATCCAAAATGGGTCAGAAGAGAGATGTAACGGGCTCTGAAAAGTCCAAAATTGTGAGATGTCTTGCAGAGGGATGCAGCAGTCTTGAAACTGCCAAACATTTGAAGTGTGATCACCGAACAATCAAGTGTTTCATAGCAAATAGCCAAAAGGGTCGCAAGAAGCGTGTTGGGCGAAAAAGGTGCAAAATAACTGTCCATGAATTGAGGAAAATCAAGCGTGAAGCTGCCAAGATGCCATTTGCCACCAGTTTTGCAATATTTCAGAGCTGCAACATTTCTGGAGTATCAAAAAGCACAAGGTGTGCTATACTCAGGGACATGGCCAAGGTAAGGAAGGCTGAAAAATGACCACCTTTGAACAAGAAACATAAGATAAAACGTCAAGACTGGGCCAAGAAATATCTTAAGACTGATTTTTCAAAGGTTTTATGGACTGATGAAATGACAGTGACTCTTGATGGGCCAGATGGATGGGCCAGAGGCTGGATCAGTAAAGGGCAGAGAGCTCCACTCCAACTCAGACGCCAAAAAGGTGGAGGTGGGGTACTGGTATGGGCTGGGATCATCAAAGATGAACTTGTGGGACCTTTTCGGGTTGAGGATGGAGTGAAGCTCAACTCCCGGACCTACTGCCAGTTACTGGAAGACAACTTCTTCAAGCAGTGGTAAAGGAAGAAGTCGGTATCATTCAAGAAAAACATGATTTTCATGCAGGACAATGCTCCATCACATGCATCCAACTACTCCACAGCGTGGCTGGCCAGTAAAGGTCTAAAAGAAGAAAAACTAATGACATGGCCCCCTTGTTCATCTGATCTGAACCCCATAGAGAACCTGTGGTCCCTCCTAAAATGTGAGATCTACAGGGAGGGAAAACAGTACACCTCTGGGGACAGTGTCTGGGAGGCTGTGGTGGCTGCTGCACGCAATGTGGATCGTAAACAGATCAAGCAACTGACACAATCTATGGATGGAGGCTGCTGAGTGTCATCATAAAGAAAGGTGGCTATATTGGGCACTCATTTTTTTTGTGTTTTGTTTTTCCATATTAGAAATGTTTATTTCTAAATGTTGTTTAGTTATACTGGTTTACCTGGTGAAAATAAACAAGTGAGATGGGAATATATTTGGTTTTTATTAAGTGGCCTAATAATTCTGCACAGTAATAGTTACCTGCACAAACAGATATCCTCCTAAGAGCCAAATCTAAAAAACCCCACTCTAACTTCCAAAAATATTGCCGTATATACTCGTGTATAAACCGACCCGTGTATAAGCCGACCCCCTACTTTTGCCCCCCAAACCTGGGAAAACCTATTGACTCGTGTATAAGCCGAGGGTGGACCCCAGCACAGGTATACAGCCCCCTGCAGTGTGGTATACAGCAGCCTCCCCAGTGGTAGTATACAGCAGCCTCCCCAGTTGTAGTATACAGCAGTCTCCCCAGTGGTATATACAGGCCCCAGCAGTATATACAGCAGCCCCAGTGGTATACAGCAGCCTCCCCAGTGGTATATACAGCAGCCTCCCCAATGGTATATACAGGCCCCAGTGGTATACAGCAGCCTCCCCAGTGGTATATACAGGCCCCAGAAGTATATACAGCAGCCCCAGTGGTATACAGCAGCCTCCCCAGTGGTATATACAGCAGCCTCCCCAGTGGTATATACAGCAGCCTCCCCAGAGGTATATACAGCTGCCTCCCCAGAGGTATATACAGCAGTCTCCCCAGAGGTATATACAGCAGCTTCCCCAGAGGTATATACAGCAGCCTCCCCAGAGGTATATACAGCAGCCCCAGAGGTATATACAGCAGCCCCAGAGGTATATACAGCAGCCTCCCCAGTGGTATATACAGGCCCCAGCAGTATATACAGCAGCCCCAGTGGTATACAGCAGCCTCCCCAGTGGTATATACAGCAGCCTCCCCAGTAGTATATACAGGCCCCAGCAGTATATACAGCAGCCCCAGTGGTATACAGCAGCCTCCCCAGTGGTATATACAGCAGCCCCAGAGGTATTGACAGCAGCCCCAGAGGTATATACAGCAGCCTCCCCAGTGGTAGTATACAGCAGCCTCCCCAGTGGTATATACAGGCCCCAGCAGTATATACAGCAGCCCCAGTGGTATACAGCAGCCTCCCCAGTGGTATATACAGCAGCCTCCCCAGTGGTATATACAGCAGCCCCAGAGGTATACAGCAGCCTCCCCAGTGGTATATACAGGCCCCAGCAGTATATACAGCAGCCCCAGTGGTATATACAGCAGCCCCAGTGGTATATACAGCAGCCTCCCCAGTGGTAGTATACAGGCCCCATATAGCCCCCAAATGCTGGCACTCGCCCCCCTCCGTTGTAAGCCCCCCCCCGGCTGCTTAACTTACCATCCCTGGTCTTCTGCACCGCTCCGATCCTCCATGCTCCGTCCTCCATGCTCCCATCGTCGGCTGCATCCGGGGTCCCCGGCCGTCGCGTAGCGATGACGTCATGCGACCGGCCGGTCACATGACCCCGGATGCTGGGGAGGATGGGAACATATAGGACGGGAGCACAGAAGACCGGAGATTTGCAGAAGACCAGGGATGGTAAATTAAGCAGACGGGGGGGGGGCCTTACAATGGAGGGGGCGATTGTCAGCATTTGGGGGCCATATATGCAGATATGCACTGCTTCCCCCTGCCGCTGATTGACAGGGGGAAGCAGTGCATATATAATGAGCGGCCCCACGTGATGGGGCGCTCATACAGCAGCCTCCCCCCGCCTCCTCCAGCCTCCCCAGCCCCGAACACAGCCCCCACCACAGCCTTTACCGTATTTACCTGTGTATAAGCCGAGGGGGGGACTTTTCAGACCAATTTTTGGGCTGAAACGGCTTATACACGAGTATATACGATAAGCTTTGATATTTATGAGTCTTTTGGGTTGATTGAGAACATAGTTGTTGATCAATAATAAAAATAATTCTCCAAAATACAACTTGCCTAATAATTCTGCACACACAGCATATGGGCTTACTGTGGGAATAGGGGAAAACCTGGTGACAGATTCCCTTTAGTAGCTTCTGTTTCACATATCATTCTGCATAGGAGCTGTATAGACTAAGAAAGGCTGGGGTCACACACACAGATATCTGTGCAGATATTGTTCACAGATCTCTGGTTGAAGTGAAATCATGGACAAATTGGTCTATTTGTATATGGCCACAAAATGGAGCAATGTGTCCATGATTTCACTGCAACCAGAGATCTGTGAACAATATCTGCCCAGATATCTGTGTGTGTGACCCCAGCCATAGATAGATAATTAGATAGTTACACAGACAGACAGACAGACAGACAGACAGACAGATAGATAGATAGATAGATAGATAGATAGATAGATACAAAAGAGAAAAAAAAGAGAAAAAAAAACTGCACAGCACTCACAGACAATGTGAACTGGTGCCAGCAGGGATGCTGGGTCAATATACTAGAAAAAAACCTTGCAGCACTCAGCTACTACCAATGATGTACATATGCTGACAAGCTATATATATAGAAAAAATTTAAAAACTTACGTTTTTTTTCAAAAAACTCAAAATTCTTATTATTTTTTTAAAATCTGAAGTTCTTAGTACACACATTGGCCAATGTCTGCTTGCTCGTCGACTGCGACAAAGTGACTTCAGGTCCGACGAGTCCTATCGCTGACACCCAAGTCCTCCTTGTCCACCCTACCCCACTACTAAGTGGGCGGACACCATCTAAGATCACCCTGTGTGCAACGAGGGTGCACATTGCAGTAATGGAGCCAGCCACTCCACACGATACAAAAGAGAAAAAAAACTGCACAGCACTCACAGACAATGTGAACTGGTGCCAGCAGGGATGCTGGGTCAATATACTAGAAAAAAACCTTGCAGCACTCAGCTACTACCAATGATGTACATATGCTGACAAGCTATATATATGAGAAAAAATTTAAAAACTTAAATAATAAGAATTTTGAGTTTTTTTGAAAAAAACGTAAGGTCTCGGATCAGGTAAGTCAGCCCTGACAGCACCCCCCCCCCCCCCCGCTTCTCAAGTCAGCCCTGACAGCACCCCCCCCGCTTCTTAAGTCAGCCCTGACAGCACCCCCTACCCCCCCCCCCCCGCTTCTCAAGTCAGGGCCGGCAGGGCAAATCTGCCACCCGGGGATGGAGGCTCCAGCCAGCCCCTGCCAATGTGTGTACTAAGAACTACAGTTTTTAAAACAATAATAAGAATTTTGAGTTTTTTGAAAAAAACGTAAGTTTTTAAATTTTTTCTCATATATATAGCTTGTCAGCATATGTACATCATTGGTAGTAGCTGAGTGCTGCAAGGTTTTTTTCTAGTAGATAGATAGATAGATAGATAGATAGATAGATAGATAGATAAATAGAAAAAATGTGAGCAGCGATTCTTTGTTAGCATATGCTCAGTGCTTAGCAGTCCTTTAGTGTGGTGATCAACCACCAACTCCAGACATTAAAAGTAAAAAGGCTGCAGCACACAAGTTTAAGATGATTTCAGCCTTTATTGGCTTCCAGTGGAATTGGATCAGCAATCCAATGCCACTGGAAGCCAATAAAGGCTGAAATCATCTTAAACTTGTGTACTGCAGCCTTTTTACTTTTAATAGATAGATAGATAGATAGATAGATAGATAGATAGATAAAATAGAAAAAATGGAGCAACATAGTATTACACAAAATGGTGCTCGCAACCAAGCCTCCCTTTATGAAGCCTCCAATACATACAAAAAAATGAGGTTGCAGCACTCAAGTCCTTGGTGTCAAAAAAAAACTTTATTATTATTTATTTATATAGCGCCATTAGGTTCCATGGCGCTTTACATGAGGATGAGGGAGACAAGCACAAGTACACTAAATCTAGGCGATCGGGACGTACAGGTACAGGAGGTGCAAGGACCCTGTCCACGAGGGCTCACAGTCTGCGAGGGGCGGGTGGGGATACAGTAGGATGGGGGAAAGTCAGGTATGGGGCTGTCGCCTGGGTCTCATGGCAGGTTGTAGGCTTGACGGAATAGGTGAGACAGGTCAGTCCGGCTGGACGAAGGGTGTTTGTACCCGTAACGTCGCCATCTGTGCCCATGCTGTAATAAAGAAGTTCTTTTTTGACACCAAGGACTTGAGTGCTGCAACCTCATTTTTTGGTAGATAGATAGATATGTAATAGATAAATCGATAGAAAGATAGGAGATATAGATGAATTAATAGATAGAAAAGATACATGATAGATTAAAGAGAAATAGATAGATCAATAGATAGATGATAAGAGATAGATAGATAGATAGATACCGTAGATAGATAGATAGATAGATAGATAGATAGATAGATAGCTATGAGATAGACATTCGATAAAAAGATGCAAAAGTCTTTATTAGTCTTAATAAACCTCTGTACTTGTATAACAATGATTAAACTCTACATTGATTGGTATCAATGGCCATTAATATGCAAAAAATAAAGCCCCCAAATGCCAAGATAATTTACGTATCTTCCTCAGCCACTTTGCATACTTTTGTAGTCTAAACTGTTATTTTATTTAATTAAACATTACAGGGAAAGGAATAGATGGAGTGATATTCCCAGTATACTAACATTTGTTTACAATGATTTCTGTACCGTATGAATATTCATGGCTGGTTGGAGCCCCAATTTTGCTTTTATACCTTCGACATTTGTTAAAGTAGAAGTCTTAAAGGAACTATCCATGGTCCTGGAAGATTTGAAGAATTTTAACTACATCAACAAAAATTTTTTGTTATTTTGTCTTCTCTGAATTTTTTTACATTTTTTTTTTTCAGATGAGCGGAATAAATTAAATAAAATTAAATGCATTTCTATTTTCTCTCATTGTATCACTATCCCTTCTTCCCGATGCTGTGTGCAGCTAATTATTGGAAATTAAAAAAAAATATATTAGATGTGACATTCATGAATTCAATTCACCGAATCTGTTGGGATGTGGATCTTCCTTAGCCAGGAGCCCGATACATTGCCCAATGGACTTAGCAATAAAAACAAAGATTCTGAACTTCCACTGTATGAAAATATTATTTTCCGAAGAGAGTAATCTGTCAAACTAATGATACTTTTATGAAATGGAAAGGGAACAGTAGGGGATTCATAGAGTAAATGCTTTGGGGAAAATAACACATACAAACACAAAAATAAAGACTGCTGCCTCGATTCGCTTTGAACATGGAATCCGCTCTGCACTTTTCCACATCTTTTATAATTTAAATTTATAATGATATCATCAGCTGAGAGACTTTCATTAGTGACGGGTAATTATCTTGTTAAACTTTCAGAAAATGTTCATCAAAGTCAGTTAACGAAGGAGCAGGTCCAAGACTGTGCACAATGAGGAGGCTCACAAAAATAGAGGATTTTTAATAAAAAATATTCTTCATTAAAATTACCAGATCTTAGAAGAGTACTATAAGGTTCATTTTTGTTTAGTGCAATATATTATAAATTTGTAAAATTTACATTATGTAGAGTAAACTTGTTGATTGTACTGGTCCTTAATTAAAATCTGTGTGGCGATAATAAGGATACAATGCGGTTCCTCTGCGCTGCTTGGATGGATGAAAAGGACTCCACATGGCTTAGGTGGAAATCTGGTTTATTATTCTACGAGTTTCAAGGCAATCCAGCCTCTTCCTCAGGATTCTATGGTTTTGTCCTGGTTTTGCCAAGACTGGATTGTCTTGAAATTAGTAGAAAGGGACTCCAAATGGCTTAGGTGGAAATATGGTTTATTATTCTGCGTGTTTCAAGGCAATTCAGCCTCTTCCTTTCGGCAAAACATTGGTATGTTTATTATTCTACGAGTTTCAAGGCAATCCAGCCGCTTCCTCAGGATTCTATGGTTTTGCCAAGACTGGATTGTCTTGAAACACGTAGAAAAGGATTCCAAATGACTTAGGTGAAAATATGGTTTATTATTCTTTGTGTTTCAAGGCAATTCAGCCTCTTCCTTGGGAAAACTATCAGTATAGTTTATTATTCTTACATTTCAAGGCAATTCAGCCTCTTCCTCAGGATCCTATGGTTTTGCCAAGACTGGATTGCCTTGAAACACGTAGAAAAGGATTCCAAATGACTTAGGTGAAAATATGGTTTATCATTCTTTGTGTTTCAAGGCAATTCAGCCTCTTCCTTGGGAAAACTATCAGTATAGTTTGTTATTCTTACATTTCAAGGCAATTCAGCCTCTTCCTCAGGACACTATGGTTTTGTCCTTGCTTTACCAAGACTGGATTTCCTTGAAACGCGTAGAAAGGGACTACAAATGACTTAGGTGGAAATATGGTTTATAATACTATGTGTTTCAAGGCAATTCAGCCTCTTCCTTTGGGCAAACTATCAGTATGGTTTATTATTCTTACGTTTCAAGGCAATCCAGCCTCTTCCTCAGGATACTGTGGTTTTGGCCTGGTTTTGCCAAGGCTGGCTTGCCTTGAAATGCGTAGAAAAGGATTCCAAATGGCTTAGGTGAAAATATAGTTTGTTATTCTCTATGTTTCAAGGAAATTCAGCCTCTTCCTTTGGGCAAACTATCAGTATGGTTTATTATTATTGCATTTCAAGGCGATCCAGCCTCTTCCTCAGGAGTCTATGGTTTTGTCATGAAGAAGAGGCTGGATTGCCTTGAAACACATAGAAAAGGACTCCAAATGACTTAGGTGGGAAATATGGTTTATTATACTATGTGTTTCAAGGCAATTCAGCCTCTTCCTTTTGGCAAAACATTGGTATGGTTTATTATTCTACGAGTTTCAAGGCAATCCACCCTCTTCCTCAGGAGTCTATGGTTTTGACCTGGTTTTGCCAAGACTGGATTGCCTTGAAACACATAGAAAAGGACTCCAAATGACTTAGGTGGAAATATGGTTCATTATTCTATGCGTTTCAAGTCCATTTAGCCTCTTTGTCAGGATAAAACGTTAGTATAGTTTATTATTCTATACGTTTCAAGGAAATCCAGCCTCATCCTTGGGATACTATAAATCATACTAATGTTTTGTCTTGAGGAAAAGATTAAGTTGCCTTGAAACACATAGAATATTAAACCATATTTACACCAAAGCCTTTTGGAATACTTTTGTATGTGCTTCAAGGCAATCCAGGCTCTTCCTCAGGACAAACCAAAGTAACTAAATACAATGGTTTTGTCCAGAGGAAGGGGCTGGAATGCTTTGAAATGGGTGGATTAATAAACCATGGTAATATTTTGTCCTGAGGAAGAGGCTGGATTGCCATTAAACACAGAGAATAATAAATCATATTTCCACTCAAGCCACTTGGAGCCCTTCTCATAAAAGCTTAGATGGAAATATGGTTTATTATTCTACGCATTTCAAGTCTCTTCTTCCTCAGGACAAATTCATAGTATCAAACGTACTATGGTTTGTCCTGAGAAAGAGGCTGGATTGCCATGAAATTGGTAGACTAATAAACCATACTGATGTTTTGTCCTGAGGAAGAGGTTGGATTGCCTTGCAACACGTAGAACAATAAGCCATTTTTCCACCCAAGCCATTTGGAGTCCTTTTTAACCATTCAGGCAGCACAGAGGAACCACTTTTTTCCCTATGAACTCCTGTTTTGGTGTATCACCTGCAGATCTGAAGCATATCCATCAGTGGTTGTATCAAACAAATAACCCAGGTGAGATGATAATAGTCTCATCTCTGCCTCCATTTTAACCAGTCAATACCCTATTTTGCTTGTTTTCTACCTTAGTTTCTCCTAAAATCTGTATGAACACATTTCTGATGATTGCTACTAGAGTCAATCAACAGTGTATTGTCAGACACACCCCTTAAACTCTACGTTTCTGGTGATTCCTGCTGGTGATATTCTCATTTGAGCATTCAGCCACACTGCTGTTGTTTATGCTAGATTGAGAAAGGCGAGCAGGGGTATAGCTTTCTGCTCTTTGTTCTCTTCACCCAGCACCGATCTTGTGTTGGCAGCTAGGAAGTAAGTGGCATACTCTACCAGTACTTACTTATCTTTTCACTTTGTTTTACATGTTTTGTTTTTCACTCTCTCTGGGATGTGTTTCTATTTTAGCACTCCTTCCTTTCATAAGGTAAATTACCCTCTACTCTACATTTCCTTAGGCAGTACATTAGGCACCCAATGACTGTTCAAGCACCAAAATTCTCGAGTTGCCATAGTTTAGTCTGGAGTTAGGGCCATTCTAGCCAATGCAGGAACCACTAGGGACTGCAGGGTGCAAATTTCTAGTCATTCACCAAATATGCAACGTGTGCACATGGCCTTTATGTGGCACATTGGTTCTGTGCACATTTTTTAACTAACTTTAATTTGTCTGTGTCTGGTATTTTGTCATGTGACCGGAGTTCCCGCGAGAACTGACGTCACCACAGGTCCTGTAAGACACAGGACCATACCGGAGGCTTCGGTGGACCGCGGACAGGTGAGCATACATTATTTTTTTATTTTTTACACTTTATTTGACTTTATTTCACTTCCACAATGTATGTATATACATTGTGGAAGTGAAACAGCCCCACAATCCTGTTTTTTTTCGTGTTCCAGGATGTTCGACGGTGTTCGTCGAGCATTCGACGAAAGTTCGTCGAACACCCCGTCGATTCAGCGAATCGAATCGAACACGAACGGCAGGGTGGTGGCTCATCTCTAGTCAGGGGTTACATACTGGGGGCAATGGGACCAAATATTAAACAATGTGGTTGGATGGACAGATATTATACACAGGGTTGGCAATGGGACTGAATAAATGGGCCTGAATCACATGATAAAGAGTTGTAGCCCAAAACATTTCTCAATATAGTGTATGTTTTATTAAAATAATTCAAAGAAGAAGAACAACGGAAGTTATTTTTATTATTATTGTTCTTATTAGATTCCATGAATAAAGGATCAGGGATCCTTCTTTTTGTAGGGAATCAAACCTCGGGCAACATGAATTAGAGCCTAATTAAACAATTGCAGCCAAGTATATATTTTTAAGAAATCTATTTTAGAGAATATTTAGTTTAGAAATCTGTATGGTCACCATACGACGCCAGCTTTCTCAAATACGACTATATGTGATGTATAGGTGTCTCCCATATCGAGAAAAGTCAATCACTGGAAGAGGCATTTGGGGTGTTGACTGTTCATGGACTAGTCTAGCCTCTGACTATGGTTCTCAGCTGCATCATCTACTATATAATTGCCGTAGGCATTTTTGTGTCGGACCCCGAAAACGCCGTGGCTATGTCACACTGTGACGTCACCATGTGCGAGCAATGGCCGCGAAGCGGCCATTGCGAGTCGCTGGCCGAAAATAGAACCAGAGGCCCGGCTACAAAGTTAGCGATTTACCGCTGAGGTAGCGCGAGCAATGGCCGTGAGGCCATTGCG
This sequence comes from Allobates femoralis, assembly GCA_033576535.1. Lineage (NCBI taxonomy): Eukaryota > Metazoa > Chordata > Amphibia > Anura > Aromobatidae > Allobates > Allobates femoralis. Next base: position 11,999,173 of record JARQOC010000001.1, read on the forward strand.
AGTCGCTACCTCAGCTGCCGCAACTCCCCCTATACTTTCAATGGGGATCTATTGCGAGTTGCTGGGTAGTGCAAGCATTGCGAGTCGCTATCACAGATCATCATCATCATCATCATCATCATCATCATAATCATCATCATCATCATCATCATCCTACTACTACTACTACCCGCACAGACCCCCCCCCCCTCAATGGCCGCACAGACCCCCCCCCCCCCCAATGGCCGCACAGACCCCCCCCCAATGGCCGCACAGACCCCCCCCCAATGGCCGCACAGACCCCCCCCCCTCAATGGCCGCACAGACCCCCCCCCTCAATGGCCGCACAGAACCCCCCCCACCTCAATGGCCGCACAGACCCCCCCCCCTCAATGGCCGCACAGACCCCCCCCCTCAATGTCCCAAAGTCAGCTGTGACCGCCTGGCCCTTGGACACTGGCTGCCATGCACACATCAGCTGGTAGGCTCCCATCACTTACCCACTGAGGACGGATCACTTCCAGCACCTCTTCACATGCCAGTGCTCTGAACTTCTGAATCGTCCTCTCCTCACTCAGACACCTGGCAGGTTCCTATCCAGCTGCAACCCAGTGAGTCAATCAGCACATCTTCACTCACACACAGACCTGACATGTGATTAACCCCCTGTGCACCATTCAGGTTTAGCCCAGCAAAGCACTCCAAAAAGTATTGAACACACCCCAATAAGTATTGAACGCGCCCCAAAAAGTATTGAACGCACCCCAATAAGTATTGAACGCGCCCCAAAAAGTATTGAACGCGCCCCAAAAAGTATTGAACACACCCCAATAAGTATTGAACGCGTCACAATAAGTATTGAACGCGCCCCAAAAAGTATTGAACGCGTCCCAATAAGTATTGAACACACCCCAATAAGTATTGAACACACCCCAATAAGTATTGAACGCGCCCCAAAAAGTATTGACCGCACCCCAATAAGTATTGAACGCGCCCCAAAAAGTATTGAACGCGCCACAAAAAGTATTGAACGCGTCCCAATAAGTATTGAACACACCCCAATAAGTATTGAACGCGCCCAAAAAAGTATTGAACGCACCCCAATAAGTATTGAACGCGCCCCAAAAAGTATTGAACGCACCCCAAAAAGTATTGAACACACCCCAATAAGTATTGAACGCCCCCCAAAAAGTATTGAACACGCCCCAAAAAGCATTGAACGCGCCCCAAAAAGCATTGAACGCGCCCCAATAAGTATTGAACGCACCCCAAAAAGCATTGAACGCACCCCAATAAGTATTGGACCCCCCCCCAAAAAATATTGGACCCCCCAAAAAAAGTATTGGACTCCCCCAAAAAGTAGCTATAACTACTATAATCAAATTAATGCACGTTCTAGAATCCCGATGCATTTGCATCGGGCTCACAGCTAGTTATACTATATTTTCTCTAAAATGGGTTTATAACCTGGATAAAAATGTCCAAAATAGACTTGTCTAGGAACCTATCCAGATAATATTATAGTGTGACCTGGTGGGTTCAGTTGATCTTTATTTGTTTATTTTTGCAAATTTTATCAGAATAGATTTTGGGGTTTACTCTAATTGAGGTTACCCTTAGCAAACGTTTTCTGTATTAGACATGAAAGGTCTTTCCCCAATGATTTAGATTATTTAGATGGTATATCAGGTTGGCTGAGTGGTTGATGGTCCAAAAGAATGTTACCTTTATTAAGAGTCAAAGATCCCATTATTCTAGTTGTCAAATGATATATTTTATTGCAGTTGTATTGCATTTTTTTCTCAGACTTGGCCTAAAGATCTAAGATAGCTGATGAACAAATGTTAGTTTAGCTGGTAGCTGTCTCTTCTGATTTCTCAATTCTCATGAATTGTTGGCTCTGTAGACACATCCGGTGGCTGTATGCATCCCAGGAGAATAAAGAGTCCAATCGTCTTCTCTCTTATCACACAATACTGGGTGAAAACCACAAGAAACAAGCAATACAATGCTCTGGTGCTCGATACTCAAAACGAGCAGGTCGTACTTTCGGATGGGCGCAACTCGAGTACCGAATATAGTAGGAGGAAATGAGAAATGTAAGCATTTTTCCCTAAGATCTTCTTCCCCTCTCTGCTACAATAGAGTCTTATTAGTGATGAGTGAGCACTACAATGCTTGAGTACGTGAAAGTTGAAACGTGCAGGTCGAATACTCAAATCGACTCAATTCGAAAGCTGTGTATAATGGAAGTCAATGGGAAACTCAAGCATTTCTAAAGAGAGTCTGCGGAAAAATGCTTGAGTTCCCCATTGACTATTATTATACTTGGTACTCGAGTCGAGTCCATCTAAGCGTCCGACCTACTCCCTTCGAGAGTCGAGTACTCAAACTTTGTATTGCTGACTCATCACTAAAAATGAAATACCTAACAGATGTGTGTCAAACCACTGAGACTCTCGTTTACCTTGAAAACAGAGACCTATGACACATCACTGAAAATGAAGAGTTGGCCATCCATGTACAGCTCTTTCCATCCATTGTTAAAGTAATTGTGGAAATTGGCAAACATGCATGCTCCATTCCGGGCACTTCCAATAAGAGAGTGGAAAGAAGCCAGCGGTGGAACCTCAATCTATTGGCTATTTATGGCATAACTGGTGGACATTAAACTGATGTCCCAGATGGGAAATGTCCTTGAGTCTTTCAAAGCTTGGCTATGGCAGAGGAAAATGAATGGACAGAGCAGAATATATATGTGGTGGCATTGAGATGTTATCACCGAAATATAAGGAGGAGGCAATTTTTCCGACTATTCTCTATTGCAAATTAGTGCTAGTGGTTAACCGTAGTTTGTAGACTCAGAATAGCAACTCATTATAAAAAAACACTTGAAATACTCGAGCTCTTGACTTTTTTTCCCATAGGAATTTCAAGAAAAGCAAATCTTATTATGAAGAGATATTTTAAGGCAAATCACTGTCGGTAAATATTGCTGAGCATCCAACATCATTGTGATGCATTCTGCCCTTATAAATGGATATTAGATGTTTTATTTAACTGCGGTCAACCTTGATTGTCTGACAGTTCTCTTCTAACTTTCTATATTTCTAGATTGCTATCTATTGTCAGAAATAAAACCAAAAAAAAGAAGTGCCAAGTCAAATGCCAAGCAGAACAAAGCCAATGCCTTATGCCCTTGTCATCGCACCTCAATACTTCCTTTTTGAGAAGGACTTAATTGACTTCATTGAAGCAGATCCAATTTCAAGGTTTATACTAGTTCTCCTTAGTTCACAAGGTACACAGCTGAATTTGTCCCATTACTACTCAATTTTTGTTAGACCTGATTTGACACTTAAGACAGAATGAGATCACCTCGATGGGTTTTTAATATATTTTTATTGGATTTATTTCGATTTGAAATTTCATAAAAGCTGAAGTGCTCCAGGATGGGGATGAAGGCTTTGTTCCTCTCTCTCATCCTCTTCCTCAATTAACAATCTGCTTCATTTTGAGTCTCAGTGCTGCATGATGGATTCACATTGAAATCTTTGGACATTTTACTATGAAAACTAAGAAGTAAAGAATTTTAAAGTCTACCAAAAGTATTTTTTTAATATGTTCCACCTCCTTTGTCGTCCTTCAGATTGGTGTGGGTTTGGGTCCTGAAACCTCCCTGAAGGCTCAAAAAGCTCTCCTGAAATGCACTGTGTAAGGCCGGTTTTACACTTGCATTCGAGACATAGCATATGCGAACGCAACCAAACACATGCATATTTTATGTTTAACATGGGGACACATTGTACCTGCTTTTGGCCGGGTTTGCCTGTGTTGCGTTTGGATGCGCATATTGTCCGCGCCCTCCGAATGCAACATATTGCATTGTTTGTGCTGACCCGGCTGCTTGTTTCGTATGCAGGGAGCCAGACGTGTACAATGAATTGAGCTCAATGTGTACGCACTGCTGTCTGCAGGCCAGCGCAACGAATGCAGCGTATGTTCATTTTTTTGTGAACTTGTGACGTAATCTACAGCTTCTCCCACCTTATGTCCCATTCTGGAATTTCTTCGGACAGCGGTACAATGCATTCCAATGGCTGCCAATGTATTTCTATGAGGATTAATTCTGTCAACACATTCAGATAATCTACGCTGCGTTGACACATTTAAGCATGCGTTCGGCACTGCATTTCCGTCTGCAAACCAGATGCAGCGGAGCCGAATGCAAATGTGAAAGTAGCCTAAGGAAGTTGTAACAAGAGATAGCACCTATAGGTGTATCTGCTGTTTCTTCTATCCACTGATCAAGGAAACTGCTCAGAATAGATGTGAAACGGGCTGTTCTCTTGAGGGAAGAATATGAGGACAAGACCAAGTAAGGTGATATTTGTGGGAGAGTACTAAAATATAAAAGGTTGGAGCATCAGTGGAGGGGAGGAGCTGGTGCCAAATGGAAGGAGAAAGCAGACATGCAAGGAATGTGGAGTGTCTACCACCCTGCTTGATCAATCCACTGGGCCTATTGACACTCACAGGAGGCTTGTAGAGTGTTATCCTCCAGTGATTCCAGTTGGGTTTTGATTACGTGATCAAGCCATATATTTTGCCTGTCGAGATCTAGACTCCCAATTACGAGGGCAAGCCACTGACTATACCGGTCAAGATCTAGAGTCCCAACTATGAAGTGAAGCCACAGACTATGCCTGTCAAGATCAAGAGTCCCGACTATGAGGTCTAGCCACAGACTACATCGGTCAAGATCCATACTCCCAACTGTGTAGCCGAATATTGAAGAAAGATGGCTCACTTCTGTGGATGACCCGAGTGAACTAGGTTATTGCTTCCTGCTGGGCTGTGTGGTACCCGGGTATTTAGAGTGTCTGCTATAGCTAGACTTTACCCTTAAGGGGCCGTCACATGCGTCAATATCGTGTGCAATATCGCTGCTGCACATGACGTTGCAGCGATATTGACGCATGTGAAAGGGCGCATCAACCAGCGATAAATCGCTGGTTGATGGTCGCCAGGTTTTCGGACTGGATCGAAAACCTGGCGATGGTCGCGCGGTGGACACGCAGCATCGCTGCATGTGACACCGGGAGACGCGATAAGCCAGCTCCCAGCACCTCTCAGCAAGCGCTGGGAGCTGGTATCCAGGGTAAACTGCGGGTATCTAGGCAGCTTGCGATGCCTAGATACCCGATGTATACCTTGGTTACCAGCCTTCTACGCTCACCGGCTGGTATCCAAGGTACACATCGGGTAACTAGTGACCCTAGTCACCTGCTGTGTACCTTGGATACCAACTGGTGATCGGAGAAGGCTGGTAACCAAGGTATACTTCGGGTATCTAGGCAGCGTGCGCTGCCTAGTTACCCACAATTTACCCTGGATACCAGCCTGCTCTTGCTAACTGCAGCCTGTCAGCGGGAGCAAGACATCGTGGAAACAATATTTAAATCATTTCCACGATGTCACTGGTCCACTGATCGCTGGTGAGTCTGCCTGTGTAACAGCTCACCAGCGATCAGCCGTCAATGTTGCCAGCGATCAGATCGCTGTCGACATTGACGTGTGTGACGCCGGCTTTAGAGTTAGACAAAAGTTTGAATTAGAAAACAATTGTGTATTAGGAAGACACATATAATTTGATTACTTCTAAGAGGAGTTGATTAATTTATGAATGCTTCTACAATAGTCATGTGCTATCCCTTCATTCTGTGTTAGGCTGGGGTCACAGTACCATTTTTCACATGCATTTTTGGAGACCTGCGTTTTCAAAAACGCATGTAAAAAACGCACCCATAGGCCCCCATGTTAAAAAACGCATGCCCTAATAGCCAAAAAGCATGTGTGACTGTCCCATGCGTTTTTGGAGCATATCCAAAAACGCATGCGTTTTTTTGTAGAAAACGCATGCGTTTTTATAACATGGGTTCCTATGGAAAACGCATGCAAAAACGCATGTACAGTTAGTTCCTTTTAGTGCCATTCAAAAACGCATGCGTTTCCCATAGGAGCCCATGTTAAAAAAACGCATGCGTTTTCTACAAAAACGCATGCGTTTTTCAAAACGCTCAAAAAAATACTACAAGCACTATTTTTAGGTGCAGATTCAAAAACGCACCCAAAAACGCAGGGAGCCATCAGAGACCTTAAAAAACTTATGCTGACATGAAAAACGCATGTAAAAAAGCATGCGTTTTTAAAAGGCACTAAAAAAACTGTGACCACAGCCTTATACAGCATTGTTCACTGATTTTCCTGTATTGAGCTAAGGCTGTGGTCACAGTTTTTTTAGTGCCTTTTAAAAACGCATGCTTTTTTACATGCGTTTTTCATGTCAGCATGAGTTTTTTAAGGTCTCTGATGGCTCCCTGCGTTTTTGGCTGCGTTTTTGAATCTGCACATAAAAATAGTGCTTGTAGTATTTTTTTGAGCGTTTTGAAAAACGCATGCGTTTTTGTAGAAAACGCATGCGTTTTTATAACATTGGTTCCTATGGAAAACGCATGCAAAAACGCATGTACAGTTAGTACCTTTTAGTGACATTCAAAAACGCATGCGTTTCCCATAGGAGCCCATGTTAAAAAAACGCATGCGTTTTTTCCGGAAACGCATGCGTTTTTTTTAAATGGGCTCCTATGGGAAACGCATGCGTTTTTTGAATGGCACTAAAAGGTACTAACTGTACATGCGTTTTTGCATGCGTTTTCCATAGGAACCAATGTTATAAAAACGCATGCGTTTTCTACAAAAACGCATGCGTTTTCTACAAAAACGCATGCGTTTTTGGATATGCTCCAAAAACGCATGGGACAGTCACACATGCTTTTTGGCTATTAGGGCATGCGTTTTTTAACATGGGGGCCTATGGGTGCGTTTTTTACATGCGTTTTTGAAAACGCAGGTCTCCAAAAATGCATGTGAAAAATGGTACTGTGACCCCAGCCTAAATCCTCATTTAGGCTGTGGTCACAGTTTTTTTAGTGCCTTTTAAAAACGCATGCTTTTTTACATGCGTTTTTCATGTCAGCATGAGTTTTTTAAGGTCTCTGATGGCTCCCTGCGTTTTTGGCTGCGTTTTTGAATCTGCACATAAAAATAGTGCTTGTAGTATTTTTTTGAGTGTTTTGAAAAAACGCATGCGTTTTTGTAGAAAACGCATGCGTTTTTATAACATGGGTTCCTATGGGAAACGCATGCAAAAACGCATGTACAATTAGTAACTTTTAGTGCCATTCAAAAACGCATGCGTTTCCCATAGGAGCCCATGTTAAAAAAACGCATGCGTTTCCGCAAACGCATGCGTTTTTTTAACATGGGCTCCTATGGGAAACGCATGCGTTTTTGAATGGCACTAATTGTACATGCGTTTTTGCATGCGTTTTCCATAAGGCCCCTTATTAAAAAACGCATGCGTTTTTGGATATGCTCCAAAAACGCATGGGACAGTCACACATGCTTTTTGGCTATTAGGGCATGCGTTTTTTTTAACATGGGGGCCTATGGGTGCGTTTTTTAGGCTGGGGTCACAGTACCATTTTTCACATGCATTTTTGGAGACCTGCGTTTTCAAAAACGCATGTAAAAAACGCACCCATAGGCCCCCATGTTAAAAAACGCATGCCCTAATAGCCAAAAAGCATGTGTGACTGTCCCATGCGTTTTTGGAGCATATCCAAAAACGCATGCGTTTTTGCAGAAAACGCATGCGGTTTTTGTAGAAAACGCATGCGTTTTTATAACATGGGTTCCTATGGAAAACGCATGCAAAAACGCATGTACTGTTAGTACCTTTTAGTGCCATTAAAAAACGCATGCATTTCCCATAGGAGCCCATGTTAACAAAAATGCATGCGTTTCCGGAAACGCATGCGTTTTTGTTAACATGGGCTCCTATGGGAAACGCATGCGTTTTTTAATGGCACTAAAAGGTACTAACTGTACATGCGTTTTTGCATGCGTTTTCCATAGGAACCCATGTTATAAAAACGCATGCGTTTTCTACAAAAACGCATGCGTTTTTCAAAACGTTCAAAAAAATACTACAAGCACTATTTTTAGGTGCAGATTCAAAAACGCACCCAAAAACGCAGGGAGCCATCACACACCTTACAAAACTCATGCTGACATGAAAAAAAGCATGAGTTTTGTTAAATCACTTAAAAAAAACGCATGGCAACTGTGACCACAGCCTTACATGCGTTTTTGAAAACGCAGGTCTCCAAAAATGCATGTGAAAAATGGTACTGTGACCACAGCCTAAGGCTGTGGTCACAGTTTTTTTAGTGCCTTTTAAAAACGCATGCTTTTTTACATGCGTTTTTCATGTCAGCATGAGTTTTTTAAGGTCTCTGATGGCTCCCCGCGTTTTGGCTGCGTTTTTGAATCTGCACATAAAAATAGTGCTTGTAGTATTTTTTTGAGCGTTTTGAAAAACGCATGCGTTTTTGTAGAAAACGCATGCGTTTTTATAACATGGGTTCCTATGGGAAACGCATGCAAAAACGCATGTACAATTAGTACCTTTTAGTGCCATTCAAAAACGCATGCGTTTCCCATAGGAGCCCATGTTAAAAAAACGCATGCGTTTCCGAAAACGCATGCGTTTTTTTAACATGGGCTCCTATGGGAAACGCATGCGTTTTTGAATGGCACTAATTGTACATGCGTTTTTGCATGCGTTTTCCATAAGGCCCCTTATTAAAAAACGCATGCGTTTTTGGATATGCTCCAAAAACGCATGGGACAGTCACACATGCTTTTTGGCTATTAGGGCATGCGTTTTTTAACATGGGGGCCTATGGGTGCGTTTTTTATATGCGTTTTTGAAAACGCAGGTCTCCAAAAATGCATGTGAAAAATGGTACTGTGACCACAGCCTCAGGCTGTGGTCACAGTTTTTTTAGTGCCTTTTAAAAACGCATGCTTTTTTACATGCGTTTTTCATGTCAGCATGAGTTTTTTAAGGTCTCTGATGGCTCCCTGCGTTTTTGGCTGCGTTTTTGAATCTGCACATAAAAATAGTGCTTGTAGTATTTTTTTGAGCGTTTTGAAAAACGCATGCGTTTTTGTAGAACACGCATGCGTTTTTATAACACGGGTTCCTATGGGAAACGCATGCAAAAACGCATGTACAATTAGTACCTTTTAGTGCCATTCAAAAACGCATGCGTTTCCCATAGGAGCCCATGTTAAAAAAACGCATGCGTTTCCGGAAACGCATGCGTTTTTTTAACATGGGCTCCTATGGGAAACGCATGCGTTTTTGAATGGCACTAATTGTACATGCGTTTTCCATAAGGCCCCTTATTAAAAAACGCATGCGTTTTTGGATATGCTCCAAAAACGCATGGGACAGTCACACATGCTTTTTGGCTATTAGGGCATGCGTTTTTTAACATGGGGGCCTATGGGTGCGTTTTTTACATGCGTTTTTGAAAACGCAGGTCTCCAAAAATGCATGTGAAAAATTGTACTGTGACCACAGCCTAACTCTGTAATAAAGAGTATTTGTACATTACCACTGTATGTTTCGCATGTGTACGGTTGCATCCTCAAGCCTCTTCTTTCACACTGTAGAACAAACAGAAACACCTACCTTCTGAATATATGCATACCCAAAACAGGGCCCGAACCCAAACACCACTCTGTGCATGTTTTCATGCAGGAGCAGAGAGCTTTTACTCCTTGAGCTCAATGCTCAATGCTTGGTGCTTCTGAGCTTTTCCTTTTTTTTCTTTTGAGTGATCGGTGGGGTCTCAGGTCCTGGATCTGAGCACTGAAAAAAAGATAAGGTAATTAATTCATTGTGATACTTGTCCTTTAGTTTTATTATACTAACACTCCTACAGTGATTGGGCATAATGCTTATGAAGTGCCCTGACCGATTATTGACCATTAAGGGAGTGGCGTTGGGTCATGTGGTACACATGATGCAGCAAGCAAATTTAAAAGCTTTGTATGTCAGAGGAGCAGTGGAGTTGGCACCAAATCAAAACTAGAAGTAGACATGCTAATGGGAGTGCATAACGCTTCCTGTCTTGCTCAAGAAATACATGAGCTTACCGGTATCCAATAAATTCAATAAGGAATTCTGTCTGAAACATGTTTGAATTAGTCAAATGTGATCTGTTTGCGATACCTGACAGGGCCATGGGGTACTTGGTAACCGGACCGATGGTTGCTTGGGAGATCACGGTGGCGTTGACCCAGCTCCATGGCCCTGGGTGTGCAGAGAAGGGGTGTATTTACAGGGGAAGATGTTTGTGATGCCACTTGTGGTTAGTCTGATCAGGGTGACCAGCGCTGTTGTGGGACCTCTGGAACCGATGGAGTGGCAGCCAGGATGGAATCGCTCCCTATGGGTAGAGCGGGGCCCCAGGGACAGATAGACAGTCTTTTTAGAGCATGGTGGAGGTCGTGGTAATGTTGCGCAGGAGGTAGCAGGGAAGGCGCGGCAATAAACGGAGGACACTGGGGTGCAGTTCTTGTACTTTACTTACAGTTGTAGTGAGTAGTCAACTCCCAAGCAGTCAGGGAGACACTCTGTCGAGACCCCCTTCGTTGTGCCTTTCCAGGTTGTCTTCCCACGCTGGCTCCTCTCCTCTCCTGCCCTGCATCTTCATGTGAAAGGGTCCCAATCTAGTGGTCGCGGGCCCTGTGGGGAGACTTCAAGATGTCCCCTGGCCCTATATGGCCAGGGGACTTCAAGATGTCCCCTGGCCCTATATGGCCACCATATTGTGAAATGTCCACGGTTGTCACTGCTGGCCGTGCAAGCCAGCAGCCTCCTGTTTTACTAACTAAGGCTTGCAGTCTTTTCGCTAGCTCGGGGCCGGTCACCTCTGCAACCTAGCTCCACCAGCAATGCTCTCATGGGCGAGGGCTGGAACAGGGTCCCTCTGGCCAGGGCTCCGTGGTGACCTCCTCACTGGTCCCACTTTCCTGTTGTGAGCCTCTCCTAGAGCCTCATCTCTCTTGGTGTTCCTCACAGACTGACTTGCTACTTCCTGTCTCTACTCTCTTTGTACCCACCCCTTTTGCCAATTCCCTCCCCCAGCAAGCAGATGGAGCTCCCCATGTATGGCGTTTCTTCTGCCCCTTTTTCCTCTCCTGGCCTGAAGTTAGGATGGTGTTGAGTGCAGGTGTGTGGGTCTTGGTGTCGTGTCCCCTTCTTACCTGGGAGTGGGATACACACCTAGGAACTAGGTGTAGTATCTCTGTGGCGAATGGGCCACATGGGTGCCACATGTTTTTATGGTATAACAGAGAAAACTAGGAATACACCTGCACCACCATCATAAGTGGCAAGTGAAAACGTCTTTATTCAAACTAAGTTAAAAACTTTCCATGCAGTTAGTGCAGCGGGGGAGAGGAAGTGTCAGGGAGCCACCGGGACTACAGCCTGTTTCACATGTCAGTGCTTCTACAGGTCCACGTATCTGAACAGTTGACCCGTAGAAGCACTGATGCGTGAAACAGGCTGTAGTCCCGGTGGCTCCCTACCACTACCTCTCCCCCGCTCCACTAACTGCATGGAAAGTTTTTATCTTTGTTTAGATAAAGACGTTTTACCCCGGATGGGTGCCGCTTCCTCCATTGGACTGGTGATCTGTTTTTATAGTTTCACATTTTCTAAAATGTTTTGGGATTTTTAATGGAATTATAATAAAGAGTTTTTTAAAAACAAATGGGTACTGGAATCTATCCCTCTATTTTTTCCTCTGATTGCATTATCCGACTCCGTTCTAGCCTATCTTCTGAGACAGATGAGCTGACACAATCTACCTTTTTCTCTTTGACAATGCTAGGTATGTTGGTAAAAACCCCATTACTGCACAAAATAATGAAAGAACTTGGTATTACTCTTTCTATGTAGAAATGGTTAGTCCCATGTAAGGAGACAAAAACCCATATTGTATTGATTGGACTTTTCTGTTCCATTTTCTATTCTTTTTAGTACTGTGCAAGGACTAAGTGCCAGACTTTAAAGGGGATCTGTCAGCAGATTATATGAAGTACTGTATATGAAAGTAGTGGTATGGCTGTGGAGGTGCTTTTCTCCCTATAACAATAATTCTTTTTATTTTTTAGAGATTCAACATGCCAATCATGCATAATCAAGAATAGAAGCCTTACACATATTGGGCTAGAAGTGCAATGGAGGAGGCAATCTACAACACGTGGCTATTGTAGACAATAGCTGGTGTCGTCGGTCTTCGGGTTTCTACCTATGGCAATATGGCTAAGGCATGTGTTCGGCAGACATAATTTGTACACAGGCTGTCACCACTGCATCCAATCACTGTCATGGCACAGAAGAACAGCAAAGCTGGGCAGCCAGGAGCTTCTACTCATAAGAAATTAATATTTTGTTATTTACAACTATCCTTGGCCCTAATTTTGTTCAATCCTGGTCAATCCCTTTAAAGGTGAATTTTAAATTTTGTCTTGAGCAGTTCAGAGCAATGTAGTCTCCTTCCAGTTTCCTTGCTTCCTGATTTCTGGCAGGGTGGGCTGTTCTCCTTGAGTAACAGTAATATTAGTAGAGCTATAAATTCCAGCACAAATACTGTCAAAATACTGCTATCCATGTATTTACAAATAAACATATCAAGCACATAGCTCAAGAGCATGATTAGGAGATGTCTGGCCCACCAGGGCTGTGGGGTATGCAGAACCGGGCCCTCTCATTGCCTAGGGCTGCGGAGTGTCATGGTGACGTGACCCGACTCTGTGGTCCCTGGCAAGGCAATAAAATGCAGAGAGAGGATAATAAACAGGGAGTAAAGTTTTTAGTAAATCGTGATGCCACCCGTGGTTTGTGGTCAGCTGTAGTCACTGTTGCAGTTGGGTCCTCTGGGGATGATGAGAGTTGCAGCCAGGATGATGCGCCCTCCACGGTTAGGGCTGGTCTCCAGGGCTTCCGCATAGATCAAATGATGGGAATAAAGGAAAGTTATAAATATTCTCGAACAGCCTCCTGCTGCCAGCTCAGCGTAGCAATCAGCCCCTTCCCGGGCATGCAATTAAGAATCATACACAGTTCTGACCTTTTACCGGGTTTTACTTTCTGCTCCACAGTTCTTACACTACACGGTCAGTTCACTAGCAGCTCCAGTACCTGGATTAGCAGCTGGGATAGCTTGTCAGCAGCAGCCCCTTTCCTTGTTCCTCTTGGGCCTCTGTTCTTTATCCCACGCACTAACTACAGTCCAGCAGTCACAGGCTTTTCGTGGGCACCCTTCCGGGCCTCCTAGCCCTAGCTCGATGGCCTTCCCTTCATTATGCCGGGGTTTGGGTCTGAGACATAAAGACCATGCACCCTGCCGGAGTTCGTGGTTGGGGCATGCAGATTCCCTGCCACATCAGCAGAGCTGGCACTCTGGTTCTGGCCCGGTCCCTCGGTGTCCCCACTGATTCAAACACACCTTGGACCCTTTCTTGCTTCCCTAGGTATGCAGTCTGGGACCCAGGCTAGCCATACGATGGCACAGGCTGCTGGGTACGGGTTCTTCCTGTCTGGCATCCCAGTTGACTAGACTGCTGGGTGTCTCTCTCTAGGTGTTCTTTCCTCCACTCCACTCCACTCCACTCAGGACTCAACTAATTTGAACTTCGTGTTGTGCGTTCCCTCCTGAACTTGTGCACCCACCCCTTACTGGGCTCTTTTCCTGACTCTCCACCCTGCACCTAGCTCCTCCCGCTATCCCGTGCCAGACCTGAAGTAACTTGTACTTGGGATCGTGGGATGTATTGGGTGTTTGTGTGGGGTGACAGACTTAAAAGTCCCAGCTGCTATGCCACTTAGTGGCTACTGGTCCGCAGGGGCGCCACAGAGACATGCTTGTGAAAGCTGCTAGGTTGGTGGTCTATAACTACATCTCTACAGACATTGCATTGTAGAGGTTGATGGGATGCTAAGAGTTAACCCATCTTCTTAACCTCCCTGGCGGTCTGTTTAGGTCTTGAATTTTATGCTAAAAGCGGGCTTACCCGCGTTCGCGGCAGATGCGGTAAAAAAACCGCATCTGCCGCACTTGTCGCACTTGCCGCACTTGCGCCGCACTTGCGGCGCGGTTGCGGCGCGGTTGCGGTAATCTGCATAGTAAAGGGAACCAACCACCTCGGCTGACCCTCATACACTGATAATATGTGCCCCTGCAGCCTAGTAAACCATTAGCAGCACTGTTTTTGTGTGATCTTATAAACTTACATGCCTGCGTACTTGAGGGCGTCTCCCTGTGTGTGCTGGCACTTGTGAGCTGTGCTCGTCATGCCTGCTCTCCCCTCCCTTATGCACGCCCCCTCTCAGCCTGCTATAGTGATGTGAGGCTGATTGCGTCATAAAGGGGCGGGGCTAAATCGCGCATCCCGGTAGCCCCGCCCCTTTATGACGCAATCAGCCTCACACAGTATAGCAGGCTGAGAGGGGGCGTGCATAAGGGAGGGGAGAGCAGGCATGACGAGCACAGCTCACAAGTGCCAGCACACACAGGGAGACGCCCTCAAGTACACAGGCATGTAAGTTTATAAGATCACACAAAAACAGTGCTGCTAATGGTTTACTAGGCTGCAGGGGCACATATTATCAGTGTATGAGGGTCAGCCGAGGTGGTTGGTTCCCTTTACTATGCAGATTACCGCAACCGCGCCGCAACCGCGCCGCAAGTGCGGCGCAAGTGCGGCAAGTGCGGCAGATGCGGTTTTTTTACCGCATCTGCCGCGAACGCGGGTAAGCCCGAGCCTGACTCGGGGTTAACGCTTCTGGTAGTGAATGTTAACCCCGAGTCAGGCTCGGGAATAACGCTAGGAAGGTTAAGTGTAAGCAAGCAGCAATCTTAGCCAGTCACTGAGAGGCTGGGCATCATGAATTGAGTCTACACTATAAAAGCCCTCATTGCAGGAGAATGACTGAAGTTAAGAAAAGCAAGTCAATTTCATACTTGCTTTTTTTTCATGCTAACTAAATAAAGTACATTAAGAACTTTATAGTCTCCTCCATGTACCACCTGGCAAAGATACATTTTACCTACTGAATCTCTGTTAACTACAGATGAGCGGATCTTTTGAAATTAAAATACTCTAACTTTAAAAAATTTTCCCACAAAATTAGATTTGTAGCAAATAAGTATGCATGAATCTCAATACTGGAGAGACTGAAATTTTTTGGGAAAATAATTTTGGGGAGAAGAGAGAGAAAGAGATAGAGAGAGAATGAGAGGACACTCTACAGCAAAGAGAGAGAGAGAGGACTCCACTGACCATAACAGTTTGCACTCTACAGGAGAGAGAGAGAGGACCCTGCTGACCATAAGACCTGCACTCTACAGAAAAGAGAGAAGACCTCGTTGAGGATAACAGATTACACTCTACAGGAGAGATGGAGAGATGAGCCCACTGACCATTAGAGCTTATACTCTCCTGGACAGAGAGGACCCTGCAAGCCATAAGAGCTTAAATTTTACAGGAGAGAGAGAGCACCCCACTGATCATAAGAGCTTACACTCTACAAGAAAAAAAAAGACTTACTCAGCATCTCTGGAGAAAGAAATTGACTCTGCTATGCAAACTCTTCTCTATTGGGAACCATTGATCAGATAATATTTACAGGGGCAGAATGGTGCACTGATCACTTGGCCACACCAAAGGTGTATAAAACTCCAATAATTCACATATGTAATAAAACTCTTTGTAACCTTTTTAAAATTTTTCAATGGTTATTTTAATGATCTCGAGCCATGGAGACTTGATGCATGAACACTCTGTAGGAAGATCGATCTTTTGCAAGCCTAGATAAGTCCACCAGGGTCTTCTCCAAGTCTAGATATGTCAACCAGATTCTTCTCCAAGCCTACATAAGTCCACCAGGGTCTTCTCCACTGTCCGCAGATTGTATCAAGTCATCAGGTTGCTGGTCTTCCTTTTCACCTTGTTCCTTCTATTCTTATGACCATGATCTCCTTCTCCAGTATGATGAGTGGACAAGTCGTAGCTTGGTGATCCTTACTTCTCATGACATGTCTGGCTTGATTTGTTCCAAAATTCATTTGCTTTTTATTCTTCATTCATGGTATTGATAACATTCTTCTCCAGCACCATATGAATTTGCTAAAGTCCACAGTGCCGGTATGATTTTTTTAGGATCTAGGGATGTGAAGGTCTAAACAGTTTACGCTTTTGTTTCGGGGTTACAGACTCCTTTTAGTTGAAGTGTCCTAAATTACCATAAGTTAAAATATTTTAAATTATCTTGTTTTGGGTTCCATAAAAGTGTTCAGTACTACCGGTAGTTATTTTTTTAGTCTATGATAAAAGTTTCATGTTGTGTTCTATGTTCTCCTATTCAAGTATTATAAAAGTTAACAGTCGGTCTAATGTTTAGTCTATGATAAAAGTTTGACGTTGTGTACTATGTTCTCCTATTCAAGTATTATAAAAGTTAACAGTCGGTCTAATGTTTAGTCTATGATAAAAGTTTCATGTTGTGTTCTATGTTCTCCTATTCAAGTATTATAAAAGTTAACAGTCGGTCTAATGTTTAATTCCACTTCACGCTCAATGAAACTGTACAGTTGATTTAAACAAAAAGAAAAAAATCAAGAATGCTTTGATGAGTAAATTTCTCATGTTATCCCCGAATTTGCCATGAGTCAGCTCTTTGTAATATTTAGTAGTCTAAGGCATGACTTTTATTTGGCATAATAGAGAAACCCTTGAGAGGTGCATTTGTAAAACAGCTTTCCCCGATCATCATCCATTAGAGTTTAGCTGCACGCCTGGATAATCGGTACACGAGGCTACGATCACTCCTGATCGGAAGAACATTTTTTGATCAGGGCGATGTAGTTGATCATGATTATGTTAATGACAATTGATTTATAAATAGGAACTCTGATTTAATTTCAGAGAAGAGGTTTGTGAAAAAGAGTTCCTGACTGTTTTCGGGACTCGGGTGGTGGCACCTTTAGACATTTTAATTTTTGGTGGCTTTATTAGGGCAAGTGTTGTCAACACACTTTGTTCCTTCCGCTTTAAAGTCCTTTTAATAGATCTCCCGAAAAATTATGTTATTTGTATTAAGCTGCATAAATTGTAATTTAAGTAAAAAGCCTTGAAAATTTTATCAAAAGCATTCAAATGAGTCTCTCCCCAGGTCAGCTAATGAGTTGTCACGAGTTGGCCTCTTTGCTGTAGTGCACCTCCTGCAGACTAAGACAGTTAACCATGTTTTTCATCAAAGAATTGCTCATTAGTAGAGCTTTCAGAAACTGATTTGATTATAGTTTCACTTGATAAAGTGAAATATTTTCAGCTCATTAGGATGATTATGATTCAAGGTCATCGTTTGAAGCTAGTCCTGTCAATATAAGATAAATGGGTCCTCGTCTTTTTCCTTTCCTTACGTTTTGTCCTTTTTAAACTCTACAGCGTAAAAAAAAAAAGAAAAAAAAGTTCCATACCCATAATTAATTTTTTCATTCCTCCGCTACAAAGCTGAAAAATAATAAGAGAACAAAAGGTTCTGGCTACCAAAAAGTCATTGAAGAACTATTAAGAGATGGAGGAGGCTAACTTGTGGAATAGGAATCAGAAGAAATCCTTGAAAAGTTTCCGCCTTTGAAATTCGGCTATTTTCTCCTTGACCTTTGCAAAGTTTCTCCGTGAGCTTTCGTACATTCATTTAGATAAGTCTTTTCATGAAAAGTGCAACTTCATATAATGAAAATCCCAAGAAGAGGAATCTACCTGTTCAGCGGCAGTGAGCCAGCACTGCCGGTCGAGACCCATTAGATATCTCTTATCTTTAGTTTCCTGACACACGGCTAATTCAAGGTGTTGAAGTATGGTCAAAAATAATTTTTTTCACTGGCCTCTGAAGTTTACTTTTAACATATATGAAAAGTGACTTTTAAATCATTGGAAAGTAAAAATATGCCTGGAAACATACGGTTCAATTACCGGAATTAGCTAGAATATTCAAGTCCAATATAAATGCCAAAATTACAAAGGGCTAAAATGGAATTTGTTAAGCGTTTTAAAAGGCAAATTTAGTTAATAGGCTGAAATACATTCCCAATCCTAAATGCTACACAGTTAGGATCCATTCGTGTGACCATGTAGAAGATCGGGAGACAAAAAAGGGAAGAGAGGGGTAATACTTAGGGATGATACTCGCTACTATTCGTATTCGCCGAATAGTAGCGGTATTCGGGCTACTCGCTACTCTCTGAGTACTCATGAGTACTCGGGAGTAGCGAGTAGTCATAATACTTTCACAATGTATCTATAGATACACTGCAAAAGTAGCCTGAAAGTTAATAAAAGTTGTTAAAAAATAATAAACTTACATACTCACCTTCCGACGCCTGCATCGGGACCGCCAGAGAAGCCATCCGATTGCTGGAAAAGTACCTGTCACTACCAGCCAATCAGATGGCCGGTAGCGATCTGGCCAATCAGATGGCGCCACGTCACAACCACGTGGTCGCTAGCAGCCACCTGTTTGGCCAATTTGCAAGGTCCTAGGTGTACTATCAGGACCTTGCAAACTGGCCAATCAGGTGGCCGCTAGCGATGACGTAGTTGTGATGTGGTGCCATCTGATTGGCCAGATCGCTACCGGCCATCTGATTGGCTGGTAGTGAAAGGTCCTTTTCCAGCAATCGGATGGCTTCTCTGGCGGTCCCAGTGCAAGCGTCGGAAGGTGAGTATGTAAGTTTATTATTTTTTAACAACTTTTATTATTAACTTTTAGGCTACTTTCGCAGTGTATCTATAGATACACTGCGAACGTATTCGTACTCGCTATACTCGCAAAGAGTAGTGAGTACTGGTGCCTACTCGTTGTGAGTATAGCGAGCACGAATAATGCGGTACTCGCTCATCCCTAGTAATACTCCTAGAGTATTACATGGTGGTCAAGTGGAGGATACTTTAGCTATAGCCAAACTAACCTTGTGACAGTGGTTCAGTGACAACACTAACCATACGATGTGCTTCTGAGTCTGGAAAGCTGTGGGTCACGTGAATGATCAAGCAGGCAGTAACATCACCAAGGTCCTCAAGCCCCAGATCCTGTTAGTCTATGGCTAGCGATTTCGTGTAACACTGATCGCTCACCCTCAAGGCGGCTAGCGCTTCTGTGCAGCACTGACCGTTCACCCTAATGGGGAAAGGCTGAATTAGAAGCTTACAGAAGCTGTAATGTCAGATACTCACAATCAAAAGCAGGGGGCTAAGATTTCAAGATGAACTCTTCTTTAATGGTCATTCATCACTATTCTTACGGCGGTGAACTCCACCTCCCTCAGAATACGTAGTGATGAAATGACCCAGTGATTAATAACCATTAAAGAAGAGTTTAACCATTAAAGAAGAGTTAATCTTGAAATATTTACCCCCTGCCTTTGATTTTGAGCACCTGACATAACCGCTTCTGTGAGTTTCTAACTCATAAAGAGGATCTGAACCTTCAAGGCATTATACATTTGTTGAAATTTTAGGATGGAGGTACAGTTTATTAGGCCTTCAAATATTTCCCCCCAAATTACTTTTTCAGTCCAATTTTGAATCATTTCGGCAATAAAAATTGTGTAAATTAGTTGTCCACTACTAGAGCAACCCCTTCTGAATCCACTTGTTTCCCATTATTAAAATAATAGACATTGTACTCACCTCATGTGCTATCGCTATTCCAAGGCTGTCGGTAACTGCGGCTCAGGGATCCCAGGACAGTGTGAAGTCATATGATCCCCACCATATAATCACCACCGACTTCCTTCTCCCCACCTTCAGACCAAATGAGCTATCAACAGTAAGTGTACTGTAACTTGTCCTGTTTAGGTCATGTTATGGGCTTATCCGATGAGGTAGATTCTCTAAGCTCTAAATCAGGGTGAGCAGCATGGACTGGAGCTGATGATCACTGAAGAATATCAGTCCATTATATTCCAAAGTTTTGCATCATAATCCATGTCACAAATCAAAAACTATTTGCTCTCTCTCTTTTTGCTGCTGCTTCTGTCAGGTGATTGCTCTGCCAATCCTGGTCCGCCCTCTGCCAAGTTTAATCTCTCCTCCACCTCACAGAGAAACCCTACTGACCTTATTAACATTACCTGCACATCTTCATCTCCCTCTTTTACCTGAGCGCTCTCTGGAATCCACGGTCTGTATGCAACAAGCTTCCCTTCATTCACAATTACTTTCTTACCAACTCTCTTAATCTGCTGGCCCTCACAGAAACCTTGATCCAGGATTCAGACACTGCTTTCCCTGATGCTATTTCTCATGGTGGCTTACATTTCTCCCATTCCCCGAGACCTGGGAACAGACATGGTGGTCGAGTCAGCTTACTCCTGTCCCCACAATGCACTTTCCAGGTCATCCCTCCAGCCCCATCACTCTCATTTCCTTCTTTTGAGGTCCACACCATTAGGATCTTCCATCCCCTCCCCCTCAGAGTAGCAGTTGTATACCACCCCCCCAGGTTCACCCACGCAGTTCTTCGATCATTTTACCGCGTGCCTGCCGCACTTCATGTCCTCAGGATTACCAATCCTTATTCTGGGTGACTTTACCATCCCCATAAACAGCCCTATCTCCCCAACCACATCCCAGCTCCTATCTCTAACCACCCCTCTTAGCCTTTCACAACTCTCAACCTCTGAGACACACAAGGATGGTAATATCCTTAACCTGGTCTTTACCTGGGTCTGTTCAACCTCCTCCTTAGACAACTCATCTCCTCCCTTCTCTGATCACAACATTCTCTCCTTCACACTCACAAACCCTCACCCACCACAGCACACCTACCTATCACACATTCAGAAATCTTCTGGCCATCAACCCTCAAACACTCACAGAACTCTCTACACTCATCACTGTCCCCAATATCCTCATTCTTCAGTCTCAATCTGGCAGTAAATCACTACAATGGCACTCTCAGAAGCATCCTAGACCAAGTAGCGCCCCTCACCCTCAGAACCTCCAAACATAGAATAAAAAAGCCCTGTCTCACATCACAAACTCGATTCTTCCAGCGATGCTCTAGGAGTCCCGAATGCCTATGGAGGAAAACTCGCTCCCAAGAAAACTTTATCCTTTATAAATTCATGTTAAAAACCTACAACTCTGCCCTTCACCTCACCAAACAAACCTACTTCACCACTATCCAACAATCCAAAAAATTAAAGATACAAAACCTCAGTGGTCGTATGAGGAGCGCTAGGTAGCAAAAAGACTCTCAAAAGGAAAATTCTTACAGACCTGTAAAAAGCAAAGCAAACAATGCAAATAGAAATGTCATAAAGTGCACTCTGATATCCAATACCACAATGTTAAACTAAAGTGCCAGTGCATATAAATTTACCACTGTCCGTATGGGAGGACAGGGGTTAAACATCAGAGTTACACCAATGGTTTGTACATTGTACTGCAATTAAATCATATGAATAGCATACCCATATTCGTCATAAGATAAAAGTCAGGCGTCTAGAAGGTCATATGGTCACCAAAGAGAGGGGCCCCAATGCAGCGTTTCGCTGATCTTGCTTGGTAGCACCAGCTTTATCAAGGGGGTGGCTCTGCAGTATCCCATAGTCTGCCGCCATTATATAGTGTGCTCATGTTATGATAACCTGCTGTCGCCGCGGGCTCTCGTACATGTGACCGGAAGCGCTTCATGCCGAAAGTGAAGAAGTGGGTCCGCCGTGCACCGTGCATGTGTGGGAACTGGGATGCATCACCATCGTTCCCGCGCATGAGCGCACCGCATGCCGAGACCGCTCCGCTCACAGCGGCGGTCGCCTCCGCCAGGCAGGGCCGACAAAGGCAAAATAGGTCATTGTGAGCTAATGTAAAGATTGTATATAAGGCCAAATGGGCACCCAGAGGAAAAGAGAAGAATTGGAGAGATAGAAAACAGGATAGTTCAGTGCATAGACAAATTATAAGTCCAACAGTGAACCAACATCATATTTCATATTGTAAACATCCAGGTGTCCAGAAACACAAGGTTCTTTTTTCTGCTTGTTCTATTCCCAACCAGAGAACCACAGATAAGCTTCTTCACCATTTTGGACACTCAACATCAGGAATAGACAAATGAATTTTATGTGTTGATTTTCTGTGGATAATTAAAAAACACCAAATTAAAATCAGAATCGAGTAAATATAAAAAATGTCAGATGCGGTCGAGAATAACAGATCAGCAGCTTACAGGACGGAGCCAAAAGTCAAGGAATCGTTAAGGCCCTTAGGGGGCCAAAGTGTCTAGCAACACTATCCACTTGGCTTCCATTTTGGCCAGGGTCCCTTTCAAATTACCACCTCTAATCCCTCCTCTAAGTGACCCGGGATTACAACTGTGATATTTTTTAAAATGGCGAGGAATAGTCTTAAGAAGTGTAAAATCTTCCACTTTACTGGCCACCTCGATGTCTAACATGCTCCCATACCCTCCTCCGGAGTTCCCTAGTCGTCAGGCCCACGTTTATCAGTGGACAACCACACGTTGCGTAGTACACAGCGTGCGTTGAACCACATGACATACGCTGCCTGATGTCAAAACGTCTCCCTCTGGAGGAGTAAAAGGTCTTAGCACGCTCCACTTTGGGGCAAGCCACGCAATGGCCACACGGGTAACACCCTGGATCTGGGCCCCTGGTTCCAAGGGGATTACATGGTGGGGGCACATAATGGCTATGTACAAGCCAGTCTCGCAAACTCCTGGATTTTTTGGAGGGCGTTAAGGGTCGATTTGGGATACACTGTGCCAGTATAGGGTCAGTCTTTAATACCCCCCAATGTTTGTTCAGAATTGACTGCATTGTACCCCACTCATGGTTATAGGTTCCAATGTACCGCAGTTGGGGTGATGCAGATTCAATTTTGGGTTTATACCTCAGCAGAGAATCTCTTGAGGTGTTCTTAGCCCTCTGGTACCCAGCCTTCCCCATCCTCCTACTATAGCCTCCGTCGCTGAATCATTGACTAAGATCATTAGATTAACACTCAAATCCAGAGTCGGATGAGCAAATCCATCTCATCCTGAGAAACTGGCCCGTCGGGATGGCGCGTATTGTAGAGGGGTGGTGTCCAGATGTAGCATGTAATAATGCGTTGACCGATGTCTCCTTGTGGAAAACATCGGACCACCCATCTCATCGATAGAGATCTCAATATCAAAGAAGTCGATCTTCTCCCTGCTCACCTTTTGCGTCAGCTTGATATTATACAAATTTTTGTTAAGCCAACGCACAAAGGAGTCAAACTGCTCCACTGTGCCCTGCCATATGATAAGGACATCATCAATACATCTAAGCCAGCACTGTGCCTCGTCGCCAAAGATGTTCCATTCCCAGAATCCCAGGAAAAGGTTGGCGTACGAGGGCACGCAGGCCGCGCCCATCGCAGTACCCCACCTCTGTAGATAATAAACGTCCTTAAACACAAAAAATTTATGCGTTAGGGCAAAGTGGAGCAGTTCAATAATGAGATCTCCCATTGCGCCACCCCGACCTCCAGCCTCCAAGAAGAAACGAACAGCCCGCAATCCATCATCATGATTGATATATGTATACAGTGGCCATAAGAGTGTCATGATCCACAAAAATGCCGTCAACCCTATTAAGGACGCCCGTAGTGTCCTTCACATAAGACGGTAATACCTCCACCAGTGGTTCTAGATAGTGGTCTATCAATTTACAAATTGGATTACACAGATCGTCTATACTGGACACTATCGGGCACCCCGGAGGGTTAAGGGCATTTTGGGGATCTTTGAGAGGAGGTAGAAGGTGGGAACCTTTAGGTATTTAGTCATCAGCCCCTGATACTCTTTTTTATTTAAAATCCCCTGTTCAGAGGCACGTATCAAAATCAAATTAAGTGCAACAGTAAAGGATGGGAGGGGAGTGTGGTCCAACCTTTGATATGTGGACCGATCCCTCAGCTGCCGCATGGCCTCTTTCTCATACATTTGTATTGGCCATACCACCACATTCCCCCCTTATCTGCAGGCTTAAATAGCATATCCTTAATGTCCCGCAGTTCAACCAAAGTGGCTCTTTCTTTTTTGGTTAAGTTATCAAATTTCTGCCTAGTTGAGATCTCCCTGAAGTCCAAAATTACTAACTTCAGGAATATCTCAATTGCGGGACACAAGGTAAAAAGGGGGAAGTTGGTGGATTTAGGAAGAAGGAACTCACCTATTAATTCAGTAGATTGCTCCTGAATTAGCTCCTCAAGGGCTTCCAGCACCTCCTTTTCTACTGTGGAATCAAGAGTCCCCCCTGGATGTTTCTGATGGAGGCACTTCAAAATTAGTTTCCTTGCAAAGAGGTGAATGTCTTTTAAAGGGAACCTGACCCCTCATAATCACCCCCAAGCCTCTGAATACCTGTCCCTGCACCCCCACAAATAATTTCCAACGTTGCTCTTGTGTTGGAAATGCTCCCTATAAAAGATGAAATTTAGCCTTTTATACTTACTGCAAGTGCGACTTCTGCTCCCTGAATAAGTCGCACAGGGCATTCCCTGTGCGCTTCTAAGCCGCTCATTATCACGCGCCGATGGGCGTGATAAGAAATCCATGTCCTCCTCGCCTTGCTTTATGGGCGTATTAGCCGGTATGACGCAAATAGCGTCATATCCGGGCAGGATGACGGTGTACGCATTGCGCATGCGCGGCTTCTGCTTTACGGCACTCCTGGCCGTAAAGCGAAATTTGCGCATGCACAATGCGCATGGTGAGGTCGGCGGTACACCTAAAGGGTGCACCGATGTCATCCTGCCCGGATATGACGCTATTTGCGTCATACCGTCATATTTATTTATTTATGGATGGTGATCTTCCTCCTATTGGGGTCCGTGATTTGTCACTTCTGGTGCTCACACCTGGGGTGGCCTCCCAATCACATGTTCCAATCGATCCAGCAGTCGAGCTCTCAACTCCGAAAGTGAGAGACTGAACAGATTGGGCTTTTTGCATAGGTGTGTGAGGTTCAGGACCAGGTGGGTTACTTTGTTTTTTTGGTTTCCCTTTGGGATTTTTATATCTGCATCTGTACACGTGATTATTAATAGAGTCCTGGTGATCATGGGTTAATTTCTTCAATTTATAGTCCCTCAACTCTTTTTCCCACCTATTAGCCTCCTTCTCTACATCAGTACAAAATTTACTCCACTTATCTGGCAGACATTTTTCTTTAATTTCGCCATCCAACTCTTCCAATTCTGCCTCCATTACTTCCAGAAGGGCAGTATTCTGATCCCTTAAAAGTTGTAAGAAGCCCCTGGAACATTCAGTGGATAGGGCCTCCCATTGTGCTTTACGGACATATGGAGAATTCTGTTCTATTGCTTTCGTCTTTTTCTGGGAGTCTGACTCCTCCTGTATTATATTTGGAGGATTTCCTTCCATTTCCCCTGCGTCCTTGTCTCCTCTTTTTCTTTTGGGGTTGCATCCTGGGGTCACCCGAAAAAACTAGGTAATTTGGAATCCCTCAAGCTACCACCCATTGTCCCTTTTAAATTGGTGACAATAGCTGGTGAGTTGGGCATATCTGCACTGATATCAGCTGAATATTTTTGAATTATATTTGGATCTAAATGAATTTATCAGAAAGATCACGATTAGATGGCACTTTATAATAGAAGAAAATAGTGGAATATCTAATGAAAATAAAAAGGAGGAGAGTGCGGGTATAGATGACTGTAGTACAACAATTGCTCAATTTTTACATGTACCTGTAAAGGGAGACTCTAAAGGTACCGTCATACGAGGCGACGATACCGCCAATTTATTAGGTGATGCAGGGGCGTGGCCTATCGGCGCCGATATCGCCCCTGCATCGCCTAACATGAATGGGCGAGGGCGACGCCATTTACTGGTCGCCTGGTTTCAGAGCAGTTTTGTGCTATAGGAGAAGAAAAAGAAGTCGCACTCAGAGCTTCTATAAACAGCGGTTCTTTATTGTGCTTCAGTGCACACAGCAGGTGGTGGCATGTGGGTGGGAGGACGGGGGGCACGACGTTTCGCGCCGTATAAGGCGCTTCAGCAGGTTAGGAGGACTAACCTGCTGAAGCGCCTTATACGGCGCGAAACGTCGTGCCCCCCGTCCTCCCACCCGCATGCCACCACCTGCTGTGTGCACTGAAGCACAATAAAGAACCGCTGTTTATAGAAGCTCTGAGTGCGACTTCTTTTTCTTCTCCTATAGCACAAAACTGGATGTGACGTATCGGACTGTTGGGAGTGAGCACCAGAGCGTGCAGAGCGGTGCAGCAGGGAGGACCCTCCTCATCATCCTCCATAGCCAAGGGCTGAAAGCTTGCAGGCGGCGGTGAAATCTCCCCAGGCTGTATGGGAGACGCTGCAAGGTGGTGCTGACCCCATCCTAATCTTCAAAACCGTGGTTTCAGAGCAGTGCTTTGAAACCAGGCAGCCGATCTGGGGCGATGTGCACGCATCGCCCCATGTAAACGGCCGCCGGCGACCTGACAGGCGGTGGGAGCCATAGGCTCCTATTGTACTGCATCGTCGCTGGGGTTTTGAGACACCCCAGCAGTGATGCCGCCTGTCAGATTGTCGACGCGGCGCTGGAGGGGCGCCAAAAACGTGCACGCATCCGCCAGTCGCCGCCGACATCTCCAGCGACATCGCCTCGTGTGACAGTACTTTAAGAGCTTCTATCTGTTGATTACACCATAAGGGTTCCCATATTGAAACCTTCCAGCAGTTAATTTTAAAGGATTTACAATCATTTAAACAACATTAAAAAGTTGACAATCTTAACTGCAATGCTATAACCTCCCTTAGAAACAATGGGGACATTCTAATTAAGAACGCAGTCAAGGGGGGTGGGGTGGTTGTAATTGGTAGGGAGTGGTATGTGAAGGAGGGCATTAGAATATTAGACGATCAAGTGTATTATCAAAAATTGGACTGTGATCCATCTATATCTATATTTTTAAATTATAATGGACTGATAAAACAAGCATGGGAGAAGGGAATTTTGTAGGGTGGACTATCAGTCCACGTATGTTGTTTACCTGCTACAATGTCCCTGTGGCCTGCAATATGTGGGTTAGAGCATTCAAACGGTGCATGCTAGGATGAATAAGCACCGTCAGAACATAAGGAATGGTTCACAGTTTATCCAAACATTCTTGTTTGGTCCACCCAAAAAATCCTATGAGTCATAAATTGATTTTAATTGATCAAATACCTTCTACAATCCAACAGTACGTTAATCAAGAGAGAAAGCTTTTGGATTTTTAAGCTTGGAACGCTGAATCCATAGGGATTTAATTTAACTATAGAAAATGTAGCAAAATAATATAAAGATATTAACCCATGAATTTTTGTAACTTTTATTATTTCTATTTTTATTAGGTCATGAATATTATAATACAGTATATTACTCATTTTAATATGGGTTCTTACACCTTAGATCATCCAAATTGGTGAGTCTTGCTATTATACACAATGTCTGAATTCAGCACCTGTGAGGTTAGTATTTTATTATATATGATTTTATTGGATGGTAATATTAATAGTGAATTTTTTATGAATGCTTTGTGCAATGTCATTATTTTAATCATTTGTTTTTAGCTTGATAATGCTTGATGTATATGTGATTTTATATGTTTACAATCTGTGTGGTTAATTCAGGTAGAATGGTGTAAGGCATTCTGTGCCTTGGCATCTGTGCCATTTTAAAGTGGCATTTTTAAGTGGAATATTCAGAGATAGACCAGAGATGGATCATGCTGTGATGGCCTGACCTGACCGAACATCTTTTTCTTCTTCTCTCACAGGTACGGAAAGAGACTTCATAGTGACGTATCTAACCTCCACTGTATCCAAGCTGACTGTGTGCCCCTAATGTATTTTGATGGTACGGAAAGAGACTTCATAGTGACGTATCTAACCTCCACTGTATCCAAGCTGACTGTGTGCCCCTAATGTATTTTGATGGTACGGAAAGAGACTTCATAGTGACGTATCTAACCTCCACTGTATCCAAGCTGACTGTGTGCCCCTAATGTATTTTGATGGTATAACATATTCTCCCATCTACTTTGGACCTTAGAAATATGCTTTTTCTTTCTCCTCCTGCCCTTGTCTCTGTCTCCTGCTGATTCTGACCCAAACTTTCCTCTTAGCAGTAATTTGTTAATTGACCCCTGGTGTGATGAATCCTTCTCCTCTGACCCCTCCCCTCTCCCTACCTGGCATATTGTCTGTTGCTCACTAGAACTATAAGTAGCATGGTGTAAGGCATTCTGTGCCTTGGCATCTGTGCCATTTTAAAGTGGCATTTTTAAGTGGAATATTCAGAGATAGACCAGAGATAAGCCAGAGGTAACCAGAAGGTAACAACTCTACCTATTTACTACCCTTCAGTACTTTACTTAGCCCATTGCATCAAAATGTCGTTCATTTCAATGCTTTTATATGTGTGTGCATTAGTCATCCACTTTTATCGCCCCATTCCCCCTCCATCACCCTTTATCCACATCAGCCCCTCTCTACTTCCCTTTACTATGTCCTGCTCCCATACTCTCTTCACCCTACTCAATAATCTAAGCCCGTCATATTCCAGGGTCTCGCCTCCACAAAAACAATGTCATAGAGCCAAACATTACTCCCTCCTCCTCTTTCTACTACTGCTTATGTCAGGCGATATTTCTCCCAATCCTGGGCCACCCTCCTCCAACTTCAACCCCCCCCCACACACCCCACATAAAAATCCCAGTAACCTTATTAACATTACCTGCACACCTCCATCTCCTTCTTTTAAAGGTGCCCTCTGGAATACACGGTCCGCATGCAACAAACTTCCCTTTATCCACAACTACTTTCTCAGTAACTCTCTTAACCTTTTGGCCCTTACTGAAACCTGGATCCAGGACTCAGACACTGCCTCCCCTGCTGCTATCTCCTACGGCGGTCTGCACTTCTCTCATTCACCAAGACCTGGAAACAGGCGTGGTGGTGGAGTTGGCCTACTCCTGTCCCCACAATGTACTTTCCAGGTCATCCCCCCTGCTCCATCACTCTCATTCCCTTCTTTTGAGGTTCACACCATTAGGCTGTTCCGTCCCCTCCCCCTCAGAGTAGCGGTGGTGTATCGCCCCCCAGGTTCAACCACCCACTTCCTCGACCACTTCTCCGCATGGCTGCCGCATTTCATGTCCTCAGAATTACCAACCCTCATCCTGGGAGACTTTAACATCCCCATAAACAGCCTCAACTCCACATCTGCATCCCAGCTCCTAGCTCTAACCACTTCTCTTGGCCTCTCGCAACTCTCAACCTCTGAGACACATAAGGATGGTAACACCCTTGACTTGGTCTTTACCCGACTCTGCTCTTCCTCCTCCTTAGACAACTCATCTCCTTCTCTCTCTGATCACAACATTCTCACCTTCACACTCTCAAACCCTCACCCATCACAGCATAGTCCGACCTATCACACATTCAGAAATCTACAGGCCATCAACCCTCACACATTCACAGACTCTCTCCTCTCATCACTGTCCCCAATCTCCTCCTTCTCCTGCCCAATCTGGCTGTGAATTACTACAATGACACTCTCAAAAGTACCCTGGACCAAGTAGCACCCCTCACCCTTAGAACCTCCAAACACAGAGTCAAACAGCCCTGGCTCACATCACAAACTCGATTCCTCCAGCGATGCTCGAGGAGTGCCGAACGCCTATGGAGGAAAACTCGCTCACCAGGAGACTTCATCCATTATAAATTCATGCTAAAAACCTACAACTCTGCCCTTCACCTCGCCAAACAGACCTACTTCACCACCCTGATCTCCTCACTAGCCAACAACTCAAAGAAACTTTTCCACACCTTTCACTCTCTCCTCAGTCCGAAAGTGCAGGCTCCTATCACTGACCTCTGTGCTGATGATCTGGCCTCTTACTTCACAGAAAAAATAGAAAACATCCGTCAGGAAATCAGCTCCCAACCTTCAAGTGTTTCTACTCCCATCTGTCCCCACATCCCCTCTGGCTCACTCTCCATTTTTGACCCAGCCACAGAAGAAGAAGTCTCCAGGCTCCTCTCGTCCTCACGTCCCACTACATGCACCTCTGACCCCATTCCCTCACACCTACTACAGACCCTCTCTCCAGTGGTCACCAGTCACTTAACCACAATCTTCAATCTCTCCCTCTCTACTGGCATCTTCCCCTCCTCCTTCAAACACTCTATTATCACTCCACTACTAAAGAAAACATCCCTTGACCCATCCTGCACAAATAACTACAGACCAGTCTCCAATCTCCCCTTCATCTCTAAACTCCTGGAGCGCCTGGTCTACACCCGCCTCACCCATTACCTCGCCACTCACTCTCTTTTAGATCCATTGCAGTCTGGCTTCCGCCCCTTACATTCTACAGAAACTGCCCTCATCAAAGTGACCAATGACCTTCTGACAGCAAAACGTAATGGTGACCACTCTCTGCTTATCCTTCTTGACCTCTCTGCGGCTTTTGACACTGTCGACCATCAGCTCCTACTCTCTATGCTGCACTCCATTGGCATCAAGGACACGGCTCTCTCCTGGTTCTCTTCCTATCTTTCTGACCGCTCTTTCAGTGTATCATTCACTGGCTCCACTTCCTCCCCTCTTCCTCTCACTATTGGGGTCCCTCAGGGTTCAGTCCTTGGCCCTCTCCTCTTCTCTCTCTACACAGCCCCGATCGGACAGACCATCAGCAGATTTGGCTTTCAGTACCATCTTTATGCTGATGACACACAACTATACACTTCAGCACCTGACCTTACCCCTGCTCTAATAAAAAACACCAATGACTGTCTAACCGCAGTCTCCAATATCATGTCCGCTCTCTATCTGAAACTCAACCTTTCCAAAACTGAACTTCTTCTGCTCCCACCCTCTGCCAACCTCCCTAAATCTGACATCTCTCTCTCGGTGTGCGGCACCACGATAACGCCTAGTCAGCAGGCTCGCTGTCTCGGTGTTTTGATGGACACTGATCTCTCCTTCACCCCATACATACAATCTCTCACCCGCTCCTGTCGCTTGCACCTGAAAAATATCTCCAGAATTCGCCCTTTCCTCACCACGGAAACAACTAAAACCCTCACCGTGGCCCTGATTCATTCCCGCCTTGACTACTGTAATTCTTTATTAGCTGGCCTCCCCCACAGTAAGCTTTCCCCTCTCCAGTCTATCCTCAATGCAGCAGCCAGGATCACCTATCTAGCAAACCGTTACTCAGATGTTTCTGCTCTGTGCCAGTCACTACATTGGCTGCCCGTACACTATAGAATCCAATTCAAATTGCTCGTTGTCACCCACAAAGCTATTCATGGTGCGGCACCTCCTTACCTCTCCACCCTCATCTCTGTCTACCACCCCACCCGTCCGCTTCGCTCTGAACATGACCTCAGACTAACATCGGCATTAATCCGAACCTCCCATTCCCGACTTCAAGACTTCTCTCGAGCTGCACCAAAACTCTGGAATGCTCTACCCCAAGAAATTAGGACCATCCACAACTTGCATAGCTTCAGACGCTCCCTAAAAACACACCTCTTCAGGGCGGCCTATCCTTCTCCCTAACAGTAGTCACTTAGACGTAAGATATTAATTGTTATAAGCCCCTGTACATTGTGTTCCCATCCCGTCTTAGATTGTAAGCTCCTTCGAGCAGGGTCACCTTCATTTTCTGCCTTTTTTATTGTATTTCCTAAGTTGATTCTATGTTTATTGTATGTAACTACTGTTCTGCATTACGTTTTTGTACCGTATATTTTTCTTATATGTACCGTTGTACTGTAAAGCGCTGCGGAATATGTTGGCGCTATACAAATAAAGTTTTATTATTATTATTATTATTACGTTTACTGAACTAGGAACTACTAAGGGTTAAATGACATCACTGATATCGAGTCTCCTTATTGGTTAATGTCCCTTTATGTGGCCAGGTCCTCTATATGTCTGTAAACCCCATCTGAGGAAGACAACAGGCCATTGTCGAAACGCGTAGTGGAATATAATAATAATAATAATAATAATAATAATAATTAACAGGTCTGTAAGAAAATTCCCTTTTGAGAGTTGTTTGGCTACCTAGCGCTCCTCATACGACCACTGAGTTTTTGTATCTTTAATTCTTTGTTCCCATTCATGGGATTGTGACGCAGACATCAGGTGACAGGATTCTCACACGTGATCGCACCAGGCGAGGTCCTGCAGCAGCCCACGGTCTTCTATCGTTACGCGATCACCGATGTTGTGCAAGGATGCACAACCGGAGTAGGTGAGAGGCAAACCCCCCCACCTTTTAAGAGTTCCCCCACTACACCACTGGGTCCTTTTCAAAGTGTGCTCCCCTACTTCTTCTATCTTGCAACAATCCAAAAAGACTCTTTGACAACTTTCACTCTCTCCTCAGTCCTATATTGTAGACCCCTATCACTGACCTTTGTGCTGATGATCTGGCTTCTTACTTTATGGAGAAAATAGACAACACGCCAGGAAATCAGCTCCTGGCTTCCAAGCCCTGCTAATCCCATTCTTTCCCACAATTCCTCCAGCTCACTTACCATATTTGACCCAGTCACATAAGAAGAAGTCTCCAGGCTCCTTTCTTTCTCTCGTCCCACTACATGCACAGCTGACCCCATCTCCTCAGACCTACTTCAGTCCATCTCTCCGATTGTTACTACTCAACTAACCAAAATCTTCAATCTCTCCCTCTCTTCTGGCATCTTCCCCTCCTCCTTCAAACACTCTAGCATTACTCCATTATTAAAGAAATTTTCTCTTGACCCATCCTGCACAAATAACTACAGACCAGTCTCCAATCTCGCCTTCTGTAACCCCTCGGGGGTCTGCCGCAGGGTTCCAGCGCCCTCTGCTGGAGTAGCGCTGCTCATCTCCTCACTTCCGGGGCTACTGCTTGAGCACATGAAACTGCATCTCCAGACCTGTTTCTGCTGGAGAAACTGCAGGGAGCATGCTCCTCCCCTCAACCAATCACCATGCCTCTGTGTCCTGCCAATCAGGACTGCCCTGCTGTGATATAAGCTTCCTGTTTCCTGTCAGTCTTTGCCAGGGCAATTTCTATGTAGTGAACTTGCTAATCCTGGTCTGGTCAGGTTGTTCCTTTATTGGCTTGATATCTGATTACTCTGTGTTCCTTCCCGCAGATTCCTCCCGTGCCGGCTCCTCGCTGACTCCTGTGATCTCGGTCTGCTTCCCGGACCTCTTCCCTGCTGAAGCGCTGTCTCCAGTCCTGCTCCGGATTCTCAGTGTTCCCAGTTCCCCGTGTCCTTTGTTATACCCGGTTGCTGTTTTGTTACCACGTCGCCTGGGGTCGGTTTAACACTCGTGTCCGCTTCATTAGCCCCCCCGAGGTTGGTGCCGGCGGTATCCCTGTATAGGGGTTAAGCGCTCCGGGGCCTCCTTCGGTGGTATTCCGGTGCTGCGACCTTGTGGCTCTCCCCAGGGGCGTGGGTTCTTGTTTTATTGTTGTTCAAATAAACCTGTTGACTCTACTTTACTGGTCCGTCTCTCTGTCATCCCGGTATCAGCATCCGCTCTATGCGGTCCAGTGGGTCCACACATAGGGTCCGTCAGTAGGACGTGACAGAACTTGCCCTGGCCATGGACCCCGCTGATACCAGGTTTGATGCCCAAAGAGAGCTGGCCGCACTCCGCCAGAGTCACGACCAGGTTGTGGCGTTTATCCAGTCACTAGAGGCCCGCCTGGGGGCGCCCTCTACCACTGATCCCACTCTCTCTTCCCAGGTGCTGAGTCTCCACCAGGAGTTGGACCGTCTGAGTGTGATACAGACTCGGATGTTATCCCATATGTCCTCCATGGATGATCGGCTTACCAGTCTACAGGGAACAATAGGAAGCCCAGGTTCCGTCTCCGTGCTGCCAACTGGAGCTCCGGCTGGTGCTGTGTCTTCACCACGGCTCTGCCAGCCCACCAGGTACACCGGGGATTCTAAAGCATGTCGGGGGTTTGTTAACCAGTGCCAGCTCCACTTCCGGTTATTACCACACCAATACCCGACGGATGAGGCGAAAGTGGCGTTCCTGGCTTCGCACCTCGAGGGAGAGGCACTGGCATGGTTCAACCCGTTGTTGGAGAGAGAGGATCCCATCGTGTCCAACCTGTGGGCGTTCCTAGACACCTTCCGTAGGACCGTCGATGAGCCAGGACGGGTGGTCTCCACCACCGAGGCGCTCCTCACCCTGCAACAAGGTAACCAGTCTGTTGGGCGGTATGCCATCCAATTCCGTACTCTGGCCGCCGAGCTCCGCTGGGCGGATGAGCCATTGGTTGGTGTCTTCCGCCGGGGGTTGTCAAGCCGTATCAAGGACGAACTGGCGGTTCAGGACCTGCCCAGCTCCCTGGAGGAGTACATCGCCCTCGCTGTCCGAATTGACCGTCGTCTTCAGGAGCGGTTCCAGGAGAGAACGCAGGAGAGGCCACTGGAGAGAGGGCCCTTTCTTCCGGAACCCGTGGCACCCCCGGCAGGCCACGAGGCCATGGAGGTGGATCATGTCCGGCTCCGGATCCAGAGGAGGGAGGAGAGGATCACCCAGGGTCTGTGCCTTTATTGTGGAGAATCTGGTCACTTTCGCCGCCAATGTCCCAAGCGGCCAGAGAACCTTCATCTAGGACAGGTAAGAGAGGCCAACGTAACGGAGAGCGGTTCCTCTCCACCTCTCACTATTGCCATCCAGGTGAAGGTCGGAGACAAACGCCATTCGGAGGTGGCTTGCCTGGATTCCGGGTCCGCAGGTAACTTTGTGCAGCTGGAGACGGCGCAACGCTACGGTATTCCCATATACCCCCTGCAGCATCCCTGCGTCATCACCTCGGTCGATGGGAGGCCCTTACAAGACGCTGTGACGGGTGTCACCGGAGAGGTGGAGATACAAGTCGGTCCTCGTCACACTGAGCGTCTCACCTTCTATGTCCTGCCGGTCCTGTCTCCTCCGTTTCTGCTCGGTCTTCCATGGCTCCGCATTCATGAACCAGTACTGGAATGGCGAACAGGTGAGGTCCTGCGGTGGGGGCAGGCGTGCCATAGCCGCTGCCTTCTTCCCGTTTCTCCCCTCCGGATGCCCCCTTCCCTGGCAGCGCTGCCCGGGCAGCCCTCGGCCTATCGGTCGTATGCTGACGTCCTCGACCAGAAGGAGGCCGAGACGTTACCTCCGCACGGACCCTATGTTTATCCCGTTGATCCGGTGCCGGGGGCTCCACTCCCGAAGGACCATGTCTACCCATTGAACTCTGCCGAAACTCAAGCAACGTCTGAATGTCAAGAGGAGGAGCCACGCTCCATCATCGATCTGTCCAACACCTGCATGGCGGCACCCCTCCGTCGGCCCCTACCAGGTAAGACACTGGTACCCGAGGCTGATCGGAGGTACATCCTTCGCTGGGGCCATTCATCCAGGCTCGCGGGCCATGCGGGGGTGGCGAAGACCATACGCTTGATCGGTCGGTACTACTGGTGGCCGCGGATGCGTCGGGACATCTCTGACTATGTCTCCACCTGTTCCTCCTGTGCTCCACGCCAGCCCCCCAAGCAACTGCCCTCGGGCCCCTTCTGCCCTTGCCGGTGCCCTCGGGACCATGGAGGCGGACGTCAAGGCCCCGAGCCTCCTGCGCAGGTTCCTGGCCGGTTTCCGTCTGGGGGGGGGGGTGTAGAGGGGGGGTACTGTAACCCCTCAGGGGTCTGCCGCAGGGTTCCAGCGCCCTCTGCTGGAGTAGCGCTGCTCATCTCCTCACTTCCGGGGCTACTGCTTGAGCACATGAAACTACATCTCCAGACCTGTTTCTGCTGGAGAAACTGCAGGGAGCATGCTCCTCCCCTCAACCAATCACCATGCCTCTGTGTCCTGCCAATCAGGACTGCCCTGCTGTGATATAAGCTTCCTGTTTCCTGTCAGTCTTTGCCAGGGCAATTTCTATGGAGTGAACTTGCTAATCCTGGTCTGGTCAGGTTGTTCCTTTATTGGCTTGATATCTGATTACTCTGTGTTCCTTCCCGCAGATTCCTCCCGTGCCGGCTCCTCGCTGACTCCTGTGATCTCGGTCTGCTTCCCGGACCTCTTCCCTGCTGAAGCGCTGTCTCCAGTCCTGCTCCGGATTCTCAGTGTTCCCAGTTCCCCGTGCCCTTTGTCATACCCGGTTGCTGTTTTGTTACCACGTCGCCTGGGGTCGGTTTAACACTCGTGTCCGCTTCATTGGCCCCCCCGAGGTTGGTGACGGCGGTATCCCTGTATAGGGGTTAAGCGCTCCGGGGCCTCCTTCGGTGGTATTCCGGTGCTGCGACCTTGTGGCTTTCCCCAGGGGCGTGGGTTCTTGTTTTATTGTTGTTCAAATAAACCTGTTGACTCTACTTTACTGGTCCGTCTCTCTGTCATCCCGGTATCAGCATCCGCTCTACACGGTCCAGTGGGTCCACACATAGGGTCCGTCAGTAGGACGTGACACCTTCATCTCTAAACTCTTGGAGTGCCTGGTCTACACCCACCTCACCCATTACCTCGCCACTCACTCTCTTATTCTAGTTCCATTATAGTCTGGTTTCTGCCCCCTACATTCTACAGAAACTGCCCTCATCAAAGTGACCAATGACCTTCTGACAGCAAAACATAATGGTGACCACTCTCTGCTTATTCTTCTTGACCTTTCTGCAGCATTTGACACTGTTGACCACCATCTCCTACTCTCAATGCTGCACTCCATTGGCATAAAGGACACAGCTCTCTCTTGGTTCTCTTCCTATCTTTCTGACCGCTCTTTCAGTGTATCATTCGCTGGCTCCACTTCCTCTCTTCTTTCTCTCACTATTGGGGTCCCTCAGGGTTCAGTCCTTGGACCTCTTCTCTTCTCTCTCTACACGGCCCTGATTGGACAGACCATCAGCAGATTTGGCTTCCAGTACCATCTCTGCTGATGACACACAATTATACAATTCAGCCCCTGACTTTACCCCTGCGGTGCTAAAGAACACCAATAACTGTCTAGCTGCCGTTTCCAACATCATGTCCACTCTCTATTTAAAAGTCAACCTTTCCTAAACTGAACTTCTTCTGTTCCCGCCCTCCACTAACCTCCCTAAATCTGACATCTCTCTCTCAGTTTGCGGCACATTAATAATGCCTAGGGAGCAGGCTCACTGTCTGGGTGTTATGTTTGATCTCATTTTCACCTCCAATATCAATCGCTCGCCTACCCCTGTTGCTTGTACCTGAAGAACATCTCTAGAGCCCACCCCTTTCTCACTATGGAAACAACAAAAACCCTCACTGTGGTCCTCATCCATTCCCATTTTGACCACTGCAATTCTCTATTAATTGGCCTCCCCCCTCACTAGATTTTCCACTTTCCAGTCCATCCTTAATGCAGCAGCCACGGTCACCTATCTG
This sequence comes from Allobates femoralis, assembly GCA_033576535.1. NCBI lineage: Eukaryota > Metazoa > Chordata > Amphibia > Anura > Aromobatidae > Allobates > Allobates femoralis. Next base: position 12,036,624 of record JARQOC010000001.1, read on the forward strand.
GCTAACCCTTAGTCAGATGCCTCCGCTCTGTGCCAGTCACTGAACTGGCTGATTAGACACTACAGGATCCAATTCAAATTGTTTGTTCTCACCCACAAAGATCTTCACAGTGCAGCACCTCCCTATATATCTACCCTCATCTCTGTCTGTCATCCTACCCATTCTCTACATTCTACAAATGACCTTCAACTAACATCTGCATTAATCTGAACCTCCCACTACTTCTCCTGAGCTGCACCAATTCTCTGGAATACTCTACCCAAAGAAATTAGGACTATCCACAACTTACATAGTTTCAGACGCTCCCTAAAAACACATCTTTTTTTTTCAATAAGTTTTTATTCAAATTTAGCATAGAGAAAAGAAACAACAATTGGCTCAGCCAGAACCATGCTCCCTAATAGAAGTCCTTTATACTGTATATATCCTATTCTCTATCTTTCAGGACATAACTCTCCTTCAAACTCCACCAAACCCAAAAGCTCTACACAGATTGGCTGGTGATCATTCATGTAATTTTTTTTCTATCCCCCTCTTCCTCAAGATGCCTGGACCATCATTGCCTCTGTATTTTGTGTAACCCCTATCTCGTGGTAAATTTTAAGCTCTTTTGAGCATGGTCACCTTTATTTTTGCTTTATTGTATTCTCTACTTTAATTACTCTATTGTATTTTTTTTTATATAATTGTTACCTATGACCATATGTATATGAACTTTTGAATTGTAAACCACTGCAGAATATGTTGGCGCTATATAAATAAAGATTATTACTATTATAATGATATAGCAGAGTTGGATGCCACAAAGAACACTAAGGACCAGTACAACTGGAATCCGTCTCTAATGTTGCTACATTAAGCAAAACGTGCATTAGGGAGCCTCGTGGTATCTACTGTATATTAGTCCTATTTTTTTCTGTCTGTGCCTGTATGTGCCGAAACCTCCATCAGGCTTACCGGGCATGGGAAATCGGAGATGAATCCTATCTCGGTGTCTCCAATGGCTCTTGAATCAACAGGTTGGCAGGCAAATGTAAAAAGGGGAAGATAACTAGGTGGATCGCAGAGGCTGGTTTCCTAGTCCTGCTATGGAATAATAACTTCTTTATAATGCACACGGGTCGGAAGAAATAGTGCAAATAGGGTCTTATCTGTATTATGAAGAGATCCTTAGGTGTGTGTTATGCTCACCTTTGATCGTTGTGCTAAGTCACAACACCTTATAGCGTATAAGCGGCTGCTGCACCTCCTGGTAAATCAGATACAAAGGGAAGACGGAATAGGAGTTTGGTGTGTGCTGCCTCACCAAGAATGCAATGTATCCAAGGTATTATCCCAGTATCCTTTATTTCATCTCTACGCGTTTCGTGAGTAACCCTCACTTCTTCAGGAGACACAGGAATTCATGTGTCTCCTGAAGAAGTGAGGGTTACTCACGAAACGCGTAGAGATGAAATAAAGGATACTGGGATAATACCTTGGATACATTGCATGCTATGGAATAATAGCAGAGGTGGTTGTAGTCCCATAAGAAACATGGACACTATAAGTCTCTTGAACAATTAAGAACTTTTACTCCATATCAAATCCAAAGTTGACAGTGTACATTTAGCTCTTCTTAGCTCTGAGAGTTTCTGAGAGCAGCAGGAAACTTTAATTAGCTTTGCTTTGGTTGGTTGCCAGCTTTTGCTATGTACAGTCCTACCTTGGCTTGGCAAGCACAATGTAGCATAAACTCTGCCTTTTTCAAGAAAGTTCTCTGTATAAAGTGCAGCCTTCCTATACTTTACTGCTCATAATTGTTAGAGGACAGGCGTGAACAGGTGATGTCATTTCATGATGTTTTTTTTACATTCTACACCTTTCTTGCTCTATTGATAATTTGTGAATACTATATGACTAGTAATGGGCGAACCCATGCTCAGGATCTATAGACTCCAGACTTTTTTTAAAGTCCGAGATCGGGGCCGAACGTATCATTATATTTACCTAGTAAGAAAGGAAATATCTTAAGTATTTACTCTGCAGCAGAGGGATTCCAGATCAAGTATATACCGGGCTCTTTGTAGTGGCGCCAGTGTTGAAGCTAAGTCTCTCACTTCTTTTTTCTAATACAGCATTTACTGTTTTCCTCTTCCACATACATTTATTAGCTGTACATAATACCCTGCTTTTCAATGTTTCCAATGGTCATTAGCTTATTCATGCGTATGTTATGTTTAGTGTTGCAGCATTTCTCCTTTAATAACTACCTAAAGCTAGGCAGCTGGACATGGCAGCAAATACTAGGTGTTCGGTGAGGACTCCAAACTTTATAGTGTGGGTTCGCCCATCACTATATAGATCTTCAACCTGGAGACATTTGCAGGAGTTATAATTTTTGCTTCCATTCTCTCTGTGGCTGAGTGATTAACTCAGAGCCTATATATTCATACCTTGCTGAGCGATGATACATATATTTGTATACACATAGCTGTGGACATTTATCTAATTTTCTGAAGTTATCATGTCATCTTGATATTTTGTTACATCCAGTTTTTTCTTGATCAGTAGGATTTCCTTTTCTGTTTTTTAGTGATTGTTGTAAACTAGGTCTCATTTACAATTTTCTACTTTTTTTCATGAATTTTGAAGTAAGGGTTTTTTTAATACAGTTTAACAGAAAAGCAGTGAAGAAGCCAAAATTTATTTGGAATTTTTTGTGGTGTGTGTCAAACGTTTTACTCCAGAAAACTAGAAAGAGGCAATTTTATAGTCCTCTCAACGAAACTGCCCTATTGGTCCATATTTATCAAAATATTTGGGCCACTTTTAGCTGTAAACTGCACCAAAAAGTTGTCAAAAATCATTACATGCAATTTATTTTGCAAATGAATGTAATATTTTAATTTTTTTTATTCCACACTTGGCAAAAAGTTGAAGTGAAAGAGTAGAAATGATTACAATTGAGTGCGTTTCTTCTCCATTTTAAAGACGTTTTTATTATATTGTAAGTCAGATAATGACACATTATTTCACTGAAACTACTTAATTTTCTGTCTTTTAGCTTTGTCCCATATGAGCCAAATTTTTAAAATGTTTTAAATTTCTTAAAGGGGTAGTACTTTCTTATGATCTGTTACCATTCCAGCCTTCACTAGTGATGAGCGAATAGTGAAATATCGGGTTCGGATTATCCGTGCTAAATATTTTTCGTTATTTGTGTTGTGGCCCCCCAGAGTCTGGTTGCCACAATGGCATTGCCTCCCTTGGTGGGTGATGTCATGCTTAGAAGCAAGAAGGGGTATTTACACCAGGTACAGGGAGCTCAGAAAGCCAGGATCATGGGAGCTCCCTTATAAATTCTGGCCTGGGGGCGAGGTTAGTTAGTTCAGTTCTAAGGAGGACTGTGAAGATGACCTGTGGACTGGAGCAGCGCTAAGCTCATCCCAGGCAGAGTACAGAGCGAAGGAACAGCAAGCGTGAGGGATCCATAGGATAGGGTCTAAAGAAGCAGAGAAGATGGCCTGGCGAGTGGAGCCAGTTGCCCGACTCACCCCAAAGCAGAGCACCAGAAACAGACACCAGAGACCAAGGTTGTGATGGTACTACTGATTCAGCAGCCAAAACCGGAGGACCGGAGACTCCATGTCTCCCGGCCACAGCAAAGTACCTGGAGGCACAGCAGCATTGGAGAGCTAAGGGACAGTTGTCAGAGGAGTGGGGTCGGGAAGGGCTCAAGCTGCCTGCCATATGGGTGAGAGATTTACAAGCAGGAAAAGATGGTCGCAGATTAGCTACAGGCACCCAGGATCAGCAAAGAGGAGTGCAGCATTGAGGCCTCAGAACTCACCGGGTGAGATCCTCAACTTGTTTCCAGGCCATCCAGTTTCCTAACATCCCCTGTGGACAGTGTCTTGGTCTGAACCTGCAACTACCAGTAACGGAAAAGGAGACTACATACTGTGTGTCTGTCGGTTGTTCTGCGCCCTCAGTCCTGCACCCCCATGTCTTACCACCACTATAGACTTTACCGGTTGCCCTGGCGAACTGCTCCACCCATGAGTAAAAATTAGAGAGAGGGGGAGCGCACTAAGGCGGTAAATGAGGGACACCAGCGTGTTATTATCAAAGGTAATCCACTCACCTGGTATGGTTGTGAGAGTCACAACCACCTGTAGAAGTTTTGGCCGCTGCAGATCCCGGGATGCAGATACATACAGTATAGGAGAAAAAGAGCCGGGGTTTGTCCGCGCTAGACCACAGGGAAAACCGAGGATGCAAGCAAACCTTTATTTACACTCAAGCCAACGCGTTTCATCGCCACCTGGCCACTTCATCAGGGCTGCTGCCCTGATGAAGTGGCCAGGTGGCGATGAAACGCGTTGGCTTGAGTGTAAATAAAGGTTTGCTTGCATCCTCAGTTTTCCCTGTGGTCTAGCGCGGACAAACCCCGGCTCTTTTTCTCCTATACTGTATTCAACCATGAGTAGCGATACCACCTTAGCTGTGAATCCATCATCGCCAGAGGTTCTACACTGCAGCATCCGCCATCAATAGCTGAACATCATGGGTGGTGTCACAACTCCAATCCTTAAAATCAAAATCCTCAAACTTTTATTTGATACCCAGGATCACGGAGCCGGGTCTTGACCCCTGTGACTCCCCAGAAGTTTTAAAGCCCAGTTCCGAGTACCCTATGGCCTTGGAAGTGCATCAGTGTATTCGTTCCGAATAAGAAACCCAATGCCAGTCAATTAGTCATGGGCTCCACCCACACACAGCCGGCCATAGCACTAATATTTCCAGGAGAGGGAGTGTGGGATTTTTTTTCTGTTTTCACTGCATTCAACATGCTACTCTACCCCCCAGTGAGAGCCTTCCATTTGAGAGGCTCTCGATAGCTCCTCTTGATTGCTGATGGAGCCAGAAATTTGTGTCAGATCCTGCACGATCGACACATCACTCTAGAGCACCAGCGAGTCACGCCAAGTAATGAACATCCCGAATATCTTAAGATTTGTGTCAGTAGGACATCCATGTAAAGCAGGCACATGGCTCACAGGGGTCGGCGGGCGCCGGTTGCACATGCAACCCCAGTTGTTACACCCCTGGTTAGCATGGAGCGGGACTGTGTTGGCATGGAACGGGGTGGCGCTGAACAAAATCTGCAGACCCCCATATGACCCAAAGAAGAAATTACCTTACGGCGCAGAACAGAATACAACTCGTTCTCTGAGTTATGCAGGGGGACATCTGGGGATATAAATGGGTTAAAGGAACCCCAATTACATCAGGTTAAAGGTGGTGGGCAGTGTTTATAACTCCCAACACTGGTGACAGGTTCACTTTAAGAAATTTAGCTCATTTGCAAATGTCTGAAAATCAAGTACACTGAAAACTTTTTACTGCCCTCCTAAATACCAGTAAATATCTCTACAAAGCCTAAAAGTGGCAAAACATTTTACGTATGTTATGGTTTTAGAGGTAATCCTCTTATTTTTCTTTTTTTTATTTATTTTGCTTCTTCTTTGAAATTTTAGCTATGAACACTTTGTACACAGTGAGAACCTGCAATTAGAGAGCGCAGCAATTATGAATTTTTTTGTGACCATTTTCTATTTTTTATCTTTTTTTTAAAGTTAAAAAGTGTATTTTATTTACATTTTAGAACCGGGCGCCATACTGCGATGTTGAGACGGTGCTATGCAAATTGTGCTCAGCTGTAAAGCACATTTTCTGCCTAAATGGCAAATGATGACTTGAAAACGTGTATTTGAATATTTCTGAAAAGTCACAAATTGCTGTTCGGCTCCTACAGAATATTGTGCTAACATTTGGCAAAACCATCAGGGGGGATTTTTATGTGTGAAGTAAAAAGATGAATTGTCCAAGAAGAAAGGACCCTACAGTCCACATGAACTTCTCACCGCATGCTATTCGTCTGCTATTTGACTGCAATTCGGATTTTTGGAAAAAAAGAGTTTTTATTTATTTATTTTTTTTATTATCAAGAAGACTTTGGAGTATTAGTTAGACTCCAGTACTCTGTGAACACTTGATCTCGGTCAGGTCGTGCCCTGCTCTCAATCTAGGACTGGACGGCAAAGCAAACAAAATTATGTATTGTTTCCAGACAATGACCTTTAAAATAGTCTGGTCTTTTCTGTAGTAACATATGGAAGCCAAACTTAGCAGATAAAGAAACAAGACAGAAGAAGAATCCACGTCCTGGAAATGTGGAGCTGGAGAAGGATGTTATCAATACCATGGATGACAAGAAGAACAAACACATCAATTCTGGAACAAATCAAGCCTGATATGTGACTAACAATGACCATCAAGCTACGACTTGTCTACACATCATGCAAAGAGAGCAATCACTGGAGAAGGACATCATGGTTGAAAGAATAGAAGGAACAAGGCGAAGAGGAAGACCAGCAACCTGATGGCTTGATACAGTCAAGATAACGGTGGAGAAGACTATGGTGGATCTATCTAGACTTGGATAAGACCCTGGTGGACTTATGAAGGCTTGGAAAAGACCCTGATGGACCTATCTAAGCTTGGAAAAGACCCTGATGGACCTATCTAGGCATGGAGAAGACACTGGTGAAATTATCTAGGCTGCACAAGATCGATTTTCCTACAGAGAGATCATCCATCAAGTCGCCACGGCTCTCGATTGAGCTGAAGGCCGATAAATATTAATAAAAAGGTTTTTAAAAGATGACCAAGCCATAGAAAAATATTAAAATTTGAAAATCCTCAGTGGTTGATACCTTTTAATGGCTAATTGAAAAGATGGTAATGAATATATATATATATATATATATGAGGCTTGTATTTTTTCTGGGATTAGTTGTACTCATTTATTTTACTATATAGTGTACAGGAAAATGGGAAATAAATTCCAACTGCAGTGAAATAGTTTTTTGTTTTTATTTTTTATCATGTTCACTATATGGTAAAACTCACATGTCAGTATGACTCCTCGGGTTGGTTCAAGTTCGTAGATACCAAGCATGTATAGTTTTACTGTTATTTAAGTGGTGAAAAGAAATCCGGAAATGTTTAAAGAACTGCACTTTGGCGCCATTTTCCGCTCCCAACAACTGGGGCTGTGTGATGGATTATTTTTTGCTGCTTGAGCTGACGTTTCTTATGATGCAACTGTTTGGTGAATGTGATGTTTTGGTCACTCGTTATTGCATTTCATTGCAATGTTGTTGTGACCAAGAAAACGTAATTTTGGCATTTGGACTTTTTTTTCCGTTACGCAGTTTACCAATCTGATTAACTGATTTCCTATTTTGATAGATCGGGCATTTCTGAATGCGGCCATACCAAATGTGTGTATTTTTTAATGGTTTTATTTTTAATAGGGCAAAAGGGGGATGATTTGAACTTTTATGTTTCTTTTTCATATTTGTAAAAGTTTTTTTTATTTTTTCTTTATTTTACTTAGGGAGCCACAGTGCTGCACAGTCCGATCGCTTCCACTATGTAGAGATGAAACCTTTTCCAATTTTAGAATTAGGCAACGTTGTTTTTGCTAGTGGTTATAGCTGCTAGAAAGCCTTGGGGGGATTACCGTGTATGATCCCACCTAGTGATTTGACCAATTATATCTTAAGACAGGCCCAGCGCTAAAGGAACCCCTTATCAATGGCTATGAGTGAACACAATCCAATCGTACTGATTAACCGTTCTTCCGGATGTTTAGTAAAATGTTATCCATAAAATATAAAATTATAAAACAAGTTCTTGATCATTTCTAAAAACAATGTGGTTCAAATTAATTCCACAATACACAGTTCTATGTCGCTATCAGCCTGGTCTTTTATTCGGGATCCCGATATTTGGTGGGCTTGTGTCCCCTTTAGGTATCGGTGAGGTCCTGAAAAAATGCAATGAATTAGTGTCTTCGTAATTTTCTTTGGTGTCCTGTTGTGCCGTCTATATTAAGAACATCTCACCTCTTGGGTTTCTCTATGTACTGATAGTTTCTTGGTCCTGGGTTGGTGTATCTCTTTCTTGTGGCTATTAGAGGTTATAAATATATCCTTTTACTTCTAATGTTCACTTATAACTGCACATATATCTAAACACTTTCTGGTATAAGGGTACCTGTAACATCGGGAGGAAAGGTGTTCTCTTTGGGTCTTGTTATTTTTGGTTAAATATATTTTTATTAAAATTTTTCAAACAATACAGTTCAAACCTTTTTGCAAATTAAACACAGCGTAGACTGTGAGCCCTCGCGGACAGGATTTCTCCCCTCTTGTATCTGTACGACCGAATTGTCCACATTTATTGTTACTTGTATTGTTACTATGTTACTTGTCCTAGTCTGCCCTTTTAGCATGTAAAGCGCCATGGAATATAATGGCGCTATATAAATAAATAATAATAATAATAAAATAATCTTGTATACTACTCTTCTACGTCACAAGTTATAGAAGGTTATTATATTACGCTTAGTCATTTTCTACGATACTTATCCATTTACATGAAACAATATAATGCCATATGAAACAGTAAAGCCATTACTCCCTTGACCTTAGAAACTAGGTCAAGAAACTAGTCCTTCTCACCGTTATCCGGTAGGGTATAACTCAACAATATTTAAAACCACAAGCCGTCCAAGGGAAAGGAAAGCTAGGGAAGGGGGGAGGAGGATAAAAACGAAAAGAAAGAAGTGAGCATATAAAACACTGTTGTGTAACATAGTGAGTGATAGTATAAGAGTCAAGGAATGTCGTTAAGAAAAATATCAACCTATATCTAGATCACAGCTCAGGTAAGGAGATCCTCAAAATTGGGATAAAGGATCCATTGGGACCACATAAGAGTGAATTCATCCAGCTTTTGCATAAACCCTGCCGAATTATCTTCTAATGTACATATTGACTCCATTTCTGAGTACCATTCAAGTATTGAAGGTGGATTCTGATCTTTCCAGTGACGAGATATCACTGACCTCGCCGCCGAAAGGCAGAACCGGAGGATATCCTTCTTTTGGGCCTTCACTGAGCCAGGGAGCATAGAAAGCAAAGCCATTTCAGGGGTGCATTCAATGTATCTACCAGTTACCAGATTGTAATTTCGGAACACTTGGGCCTTGTTATTTCATCAAATATGGTAATGGAGTCGGCCAATTCCTCCTATAAAATAAAATAACATGTAAATAGAAGCACAACAGACACATCAAACTATACCATAAACAGTAAGCAAAGTAGCAACTTGGTAGCACACTTACTTGCATAAGGGACATAGTAAATCACACACACATTACTTCCAAAGCCATCACTACAGGAATTGCTATAACCATTAGGATTGATATGGTGTTACACAGATATAAACCCTTGGTTTATACCCCACAGAAACAGAAAACCCTACTCCTCCAGCAGAAGAGGAAGATATCGCTGCTGATTGTATATTACTTAAGGTACTGACACCTAAAACTATTAATAGGGATATGACTGTTGAAATAGACAGTAAATCATGCTGGTAAGAGAGTTTTTCCAAATGGAGGAATTGGCCGACTCCATTACCATATTTGATGAAATAACAAGACCCAAAGAGAACACCTTTCCTCCTAATATTACAGGTACCCTTATACAACAAAGTGTTTAGATATATGTGCAGTTATAAGTGAACATTAGAAGTAAAAGGATATATTTATAACCTCTAATAGCCACAAGAGATACACCAACCCAGAACCAAGAAACTATCAGTACATAGGGAAACCCAAGAGGTAAGGTGTTCTTAATATAGACGGCACAACAGGACACCAAAGAAAATTGACAAAGACACAAATTCAATGCATTTTTTCTGGACCCCACAGACACCTAAAGGGGACACAAGTCCACCAAATATCGGGATCCCGAATAAAAGTCCAGGCTGATAGCGACATAGAACTGTGTATTGTGGAATTGAACCACATTGTTTTTAGAAATGATCAAATATTTGTTTTATAATTTTATATTTTATGGATAACATTTTAATAAACATCCGGAAGAACGGTTAATCAGTACGATTGGATTGTGTTCACTCATAGCCATTGATAAGGGGTTCCTTTAGCGCTGGGTCTGTCTTAAGATATAAAGGATCCCACGATGCTCCACTGTACAGCTACCTCTGTCCATAGTCTGTGTTCTTGCTTTTTTGCTCTGATGTATGCTTCTTTTAGACCAGCAGTTTTTTTTTAAGTTGGACAACCTTTTTCTGTAGTTTTTGCATATAATCTGAATGATTGGACAGATGCACAAAAGTTATGATCATTTCTAGAAAATAAAAAAAATTATTTCATTCCTGCTTCAGTGTTAGGACATTGACACAAAGGTTTGACAAGATGGAGAGGAAAAAGGATGATATCAGATGAGACGTCAGCAGTAAGCTATTGGATGTAAATATTTATTCTGTCTAGTGGTACTATACAGGGGTAAGTTTACACGGACCGAACGGCGGCACTAAATAACCTCCAATTAACCATCAACTTAAATTAACGGGAACTCCAACCACCTCTACACTTACAGTAAGACATGACATTAACGTTCTTCATTAATGGTGGGCCCTGTATTTACAATACCTACCAGCTTTTACAGAATAGAAATAGGGGCAATTTAAGCCATGCCTTTAAACCCCTTCTGCCAGCCACCCTTATTTAACAATTTGTTCTAATGTGGCAAGAGAAGATGGAAGAGACCGGTGACAGTGAGGGACATTCAACAGTCACACGGGACAGCAGGGCGTACATCCAAATCCGTAACTATTATAAATGTCACAAACATAAGTCACATAGCATTCTTACGTCAAAAATCACAAAGGCCATTCAACCTCATCAAGGTCTACCTTTTAAAAAAATGGTCCTTATCACTAATGTTCTTCCTATCAATGCGCCAAACCAGGCCTCATCTGAATTGGTAGTGAAAAATGAACCAGACAGACCTGCCAATTAAAAGCTAGCATAGTAAAGATGGGTGGCCAAGGGTGCTGAGCCCTAGAGAAGACTGAACCCCTCAAAATGTACTACAACAAAGAACAAAATATAGTGCCCAAGGTATCAATTATGTCTGTGTATTAAAACTCTTATTATTCTAATTATTTTTAATTATTTTTATATAATTTTATAAGGTAAAAAGTTTCTGAGTTTTAATTTACACCTAGAATACAGAAACATAGAAATGCACTACACCATGTTCCAAATTATTATGCAAATGTTCTTTTTCTTTGATTTTGAATGACAGTCAGTGTAATAAAAGTCATCACCCATTAGAATATACATCGAATTTTATTGAAGAAACCTCCCAATGATAACAGTATAATCTTCAAAATTAAAGAAACTCTAAATGCCCTGATCCAAATTATTAGGCACAGTAGAGTTTGTAAACATTTGATATGTTTGAAAGAACTGAAAATGCTCATTTGTTGAATTTGCAGCATTAACAGGTCACATTCACTGAAATAAAAAGCTATTTAACTCCAAAACATCCTAACAGGCCAAATTACATGTTAACATAGGAACCCTACTTTGATATCACCTTCACAATTCTAGCATCCATTGATATTGTGAGTTTCTGGAGAGTTTCTGCTTGTATTTCTTTATTTTTTTGCATGATGTCAGAATATCCTCCCAGAGCTGCTGTTTTGATGTGAACTGCCTCCCACCCTCATAGATCTTTTGCTTGATTATACTCCAAAGGTTCTCTATAGGGTTGAGGTCAGGGAAGATGGTGGCCACACCATGAGTTTATCTCCTTTTATGCCCATAGCAGCCAATGACACAGAGGTATTCTTTGTAGCATGAGATGGTGCATTGTCATGCATGAGGATGATTTTGCTCCTAAAGGCATGTTTCTGCTTTTTGTACCATGGAAGAAAGTTCTCAGTCAGAAACTCATTTTCACACCTTCAGGAACCTTAAAGGGGCCTAGCAGCGGTTTCACAATGATTCCGGCCCAAAACATGACTCCTCCACCTCATTGCTGACGTCGCAGCCTTGTTGGGACATGGTGGCATCCACCAACCATCCACTACTCTATTCATCTGGACCATCCAGGGTTGCTCGGCACTCATCAGTAAGCAAGACTGTTTGAAAATTAGTCTTCATGTATGTCTTGGCCCACTGCAACCATTTCTGCTTTAGGGGTGGCCGAATAGTAGGTTTATGCATCATAGCAAGCCTTTGAAGGATCCTACACCTTGAGGTTAGAGGGACTCTAGAGGCACCAGCAGCTTCAAATATCTGTTTGTTGGTTTGTAAGGCCTTTTTAGCAGCTGCTCTCTTAATCTGATGAACTTGCCAGGCAGAAACCTTCCTCATTCTGCCTTTATCTGCACGAACACGTCTGTGCTCAGAATCAGCCACAAATCTCTTCACATTGCACTATTTGTTGCTTTTCGGCAGCAGAGAGATCCCTTTTCTTTCCCATGTTACTTGAAAACTGTGGCCTGCTTAATATTGTGGCGCACCCAGATTTCCTTTTATTGGGCTCACCTGCCAAACTAATTATCAAAGGTATCTGAGATTGATTTCAGTGATCCAAAGAACCCTGAGGGTACCTTCTCACGCCACAACCAAGGGAGACATTTTTGGCGGCACCACCAAATTCCCGAAATACACAGCGCATAAAGGAGGCAATTTGGCGGCAATAATTCCAGCGAGAAATATCGCCACCAAAAATGTCTCCCCTGGTTGTGGCGTGAGAAGGTACCCTAAGACACAATACCATCAATGGGTATCATTGACAAAAAAAAAAAACCCTATGACACTTAAAACCAATTTGCATAATAATAATAATTGCATAATAATTTGGAACATGGTGTATATACAGTATAAAGATATATCTCTATTTACTAGTACAACATGCCTGTAAAAAAGAAGAATACAATTTACCTGCAAGTACAGAAAATTCTCCTATTCTAAACAGCTTTGGATGACACCTTCAATGATGCAGGTTCAAAGATGAAATACTGGGAGCCAGACTTAACAGACACAGATTAAAAATGACTAAAATTCACAAGCAATATGTACTACAACAAAGAAAAAAATATAATGCCTTCAATATCAATAATGTCTGTAAATTAAAAAAGCTATTATTCTAATTATTTTTCATAATTTTATAAGGAAAAGATAGTCTGAGATTTATTTTACATCTAGAATACAGAAACATAGAAATACACTGTTATATAGAGATGTATCACTAATTACCAGTACAACGTTCCTGTAAAGAAGAGGAATACAATGTACATGTAAATACAGAAAATTCTCCTATCCTAAACAGCTACGGTTGATGCTTTCAAGGCTACAGCTTCGGAGCTCAAAACCTGGGGAAGTGAAGCCTTTGTAGCAGAAGACCAGATTTTGTAGACACGGATTAAGTGAAAGTCATAACTTCCAGGAGGACATCTCCACTAAGGCATCTACTATACTTTTAAGTAATATAATCGGAAAATCAGGTAACTCACAAACTGGATTCCCATAGGTCCTGCCAGGGTCATGAGACTCATGACACTTAATGAAAGGGTTTCTGAAAAAGACACTTCCTTCTGTAACTGTCACATGTTGTCACGCGCTAAGATGGAGCTGACATTGCTGGATGCTGCTGTGTATGTGTTTGTCTTTAAGAGCTGCATGGTTGATAGTTGTGAAGGTCTTTGCCTCCTGTGTTGTGCTCACGAACTGCATTCACTATGAGGTTCAACTGCTGGTTGAGGGTTAATGTGTGACTCACCTGAACTGCCCTCCCCCTAGCCTTTAAGTAGCCTCTCCTTCCACCAGGTGGTGCTGCTGCCTGGAATGCCTCTATGCCTCGAAGCCGTGCTGTGCAGGTCTGTGTGTTTGTGTTGCTGAAGTCCTTTCCTTTGGAGTTGCTGTATCCCAGTTCTGTGGAGGGAGGTGAGGGGGGAATAGCGCAGGGCTGGTGGAGGAGTTTTTAAGGAGAGGCTGGAGGCCTGAACCTTCTCACCATCATAGATACTTTCGGGATCAGGGCCATTCAGGGTTCCTAGACTAGGGTCAGACTAGTCTTCTGTGGTCACCCTGCCTGTAACTGCCATTCCCTCATCAGTATTCACTACACCGTGACACATGTTGACTGCTACACGGTCCACGTAAATTGCTCTGTTGCATTTTTGAACCAGAGTAAATTTCCTTTGGACAGTTCAGAGTTAATGTGCAGATGCTGCTGAGTAGTTACTGGGTTTGTCAGGTAACCACGTCCTGGGTCTTTGAATAGCCTTCCCTTCCTCCAGCTGACGTTGTTGATAGCGTTTTACTCTGTTCTGACTGGCTGTGCAGTAGGATGTTTGTGCATGCTGCTGAGGCTTTCCTGCTACTTTTTCCTTTGGGGAACTTGCTGTTGCTATCCTGGTTCATGGGTTGATGTGAGGGGGAAGTTAGCCCAGGGCTAGGTGAGGAGCAGGGAAAGGGTGGTGGCCCGAACCTCCTTACCATCAGAGGTACCTTCTGGAGAAGGGGTAACTAGGAACCCCAGTTGACCAACTGCCCAGTTATCCTGCCCTTTTACTGTTATCTTGCTACTCATTCCCTCATCCACTACCACCTCCATGACAGTAACCTCACATGTCCCAGTAGATCATATGGAAAGTGTCTGTTGAGATGAGTGGTAAAAGATTTCTGTGGGGTAATACCATTGAGGATGCTAAAAAGTGAAATATTAAAAGTTGATGAAAACTTTATGAAATATAAAACTTTACAACACAGTCTCCATGGAGACAAGGGAATATGACTAAAATTCATAAGCAATTGAATGTTCTTCCAAACCGATGTGAAGATATAAGCCGGAAACCCTTCACATCCAATCTTCATTTGATCACGTCAAAGAAGATCCATGGTTGACAAGCTCATGTATCGACTCCCTCTGACCATAACCGCCTGGGATTTCCAAAGTACAATATGGAAGGTAAAATTATTATTAATATTACAAAACGTGTCCTTGGTATTAAGGAAGCTGACTCAGCGTGATTGTAGGAAATCTCTATGACTACTTAGGTGAAATCAGCAAGTAATGAAATTTGTCATATTACTGATTGACATATACTTACGAACATGGAAAGTTTGCTGAAAACCACAGCACTTGGAGTAACTCTCTAGTGACTGATTAGCATAGTTTTTTCATGATTAGTTGGGATAGGTGACAAACCGGGAAGCGGCAGGATGTCATTAACCGAGCTGAATATCATGTGGATGAAGATATTGGAAGAAGATCATGGAGATGTGGTTGGCAGGCTTCATTGGTCTAAAAACAGACTATAGACGTTTTAGGGTTGAGGAACATCTTAACAACTCACATAGCCTCTGCTAAACTCATTATTTAGGGAAAGTTGGCAGGTTATGTATCTCGAGCACTTGGTGCCATAGGGGGCAAGTTCTGAAAAGGTATTTAGATACAAAAATAAAAGTTAAAAACTAATTATTTGACTTTGGTGAATGAAATGTTTTAACTAAAGTTTTGGGTATGTTCCAATCAACTCATCATCTGCTCCTCGATGGACAAATGCCAGAGCATACTAGACAATGTAAGGGTCTCTAACACATGGCCCACACACCACATGCGGCTCCCCAAGGCTCTATTGTGCATCCCTCAGTCCCGTGAAGTGATCGCATCCAGAGACTCATAGGGCCACAGATACCAATACTTCTTTACAGCTGAATATAGGTATTCAGGAGCTCGTTCAATTGAAGTGTATTAAAGATCAGAGACCGGCTTCTTGCACCACGATACCAGCTACCGGCCAATCCGAGGCCGACAGCTAATGTCAGCGCCTCCATCGCAGTCACGCAAATGTCAATGCTATGAGCTGCTCTGGCTGTGGAGGAGGAACAGGATGTGTGGCGCCCTGAAACGAGTGCGTCACAGGAGGGTATTGCAGCCAAAACAGCAGCAGCAATATTCTCTGACTCAGCAGTCACACAGTTAACTCAGAGATCCATACCCTACATGCATCACCTAGCATAGAGGGCCAATAAGGTCCTGGTGGGCGGAGTGTAGTGTTAGTGTATAGTGGAAAGTTTAGAACAATTGGAGAGTCTTAAAAAGAGAGGAGAAGTCGTAACAGCAATGTAGGAGAAGGAAGCAAGTTCTCCAGCTCTGCAACCTAGGAGAGGGGGTTGCACAGTTCCGTGCGGCCCCCTGGCCAATTCCCTGGCCATCTCCCTGTCATCACCCCGGTTGAGCACCATTATTCCCGGTGCCTTAACAACCGAACTACGGGCATCAACATGCGGGTCCAAAATCATCCCGTGCCCATCTACAGCCGGTTTGCTGGTACCGAAGCTAGCAGTAGTTCAGCTCTGCTATGCGAACCAGAGGAGTGGAGGGACCGCTTTACAAGAGCACCCCACCACCGCCATCTACAGTCGTCTAGCCAGCGGTGTACCCACCAAAGGACCCAAGGCCCCCCAAAGCATCCGGAACGTATACCCTGGATAGGGCATTCAAGCAGCCTCCTTGTACCCGATCTGGCATTCCTGGGCGACAAAGGCAACATACTTAGTTAGAATGGAGGAACACTGCGGATCTCTGAGAACACACTGGCCATTGCTGAATCCACCCGGTCCACTACCCTTAACTGTATACCATGTACTGCCTGCTGGTTACAGTAAAGAACCCGTTACAGAGACTTACAGTGTCCGTGCCTTCTTATGAACTGCTTATCCGCATACTAAGGTAACCGCAGCTGCCTCAGAACATCTTGTGCAGCTTCTGGCTCCGGGGATCATCGCTCAGCCTGTGGGGAGCGTTCCATCTTGCTGCATTCCATCCCCCGGAGGCCCCGCAGCGTCGGTACAGTTACCGAAACTCTCATAGGCGGCGTCAACGAAACAAATTAACCCCTAATCTGTTCAACTCATGACGTCTCTTTTGATCTGTACCACCGGGCCCCGCTACCGGCAGGCGCGGTCCATCCGTGACAAGGAGGAGGAAGAAAACGCCTTTCAACCGGAGTCCCGGCCATGGTGAGTCAGATGCTTTTTGACAAAGGTAAAAGGACAGGTAAAAATAAGCTATTTTTTATGTGTATGTAAAGAACAGCAGTATGGGGGACATTACTACAAGAAGGGGACCAGGATGGGGTCATTGCTACAATATGGGATCAGGATGGGACATCACTACAAGAAGGGTACCAGGATGGGGACATTGCTGCAATATGGGATCAGGATGGGACATCACTACAAGAAGGGGACCAGGATGGGGTCATTGCTACAATATGGGATCAGGATGGGACATCACTACAAGAAGGGGACCAGGATGGGGTCATTGCTACAATATGGGATCAGGATGGGACATCACTACAAGAAGGGTACCAGGATGGGGACATTGCTGCAATATGGGATCAGGATGGGACATCACTACAAGAAGGGGAACAGGATGGGGTTATTGCTACAATATGGGATCAGGATGGGACATCACTACAAGAAGGTGACCAGGATGGGGACATTGGTACAATATGGGATCAGGATGGGACATCATTACAAGAAGGGGATCAGGTAGGATGGGGTCATTGCAACAAAAATGTGACTTAGATGGGGACATTACTATAAGAATTGGACCAGAATGGAGACATTACTACAATATTTGGAGTAAGATGGGAACATCGCTACATAAAAATGACTGAGATTAGGACATTGCTTCAAAAAAGAGACCAGGATGAGGACATTACTACAAGAAAAGGACCAGGATGGGGGATATTAATACAAGAAGGGAACCAGGATGGGGATATTACTACAGGAAGGGGACCAGTATGGGGAAATTACAATAAGAAGAGGAACAGGAGGAGGACCAATAATACATGATGTGGACCACTATTACTAAATGGGGGCCAGCACGGGCGGCATTATTACAGAACAGGAAACTACTGGAAGAGGGACATTGTTACAGGACAAGCAATAATATGGCAGGATGGAGGACACTATAGCAAGACGGGGACCCTTATTACAAAATGGCGACCATGATTGGGGGCATTATTACAGGACAAGAAACATTATTACAGACGCAGGGAGATTATTACAAGATGGAGACCAATAATACAGGACCAGATACATTATTACAGGATCAGGAGCCATTATTACAGGATGGGGGCCAGAATTAATATGAGGGACTATCTTTAAAGCAATATTACTTTACTAAATGGGGGGCCAAAATGAGGCAAACATTTTTTAAATAAAATTCAAAATAAAGTATGAAAAAATAACGGAAAAATATTTGGGCGCTAAAAATTATGTTTTGTGTAAAAACGGAAGTAAAAAAAACAAACTATTCAATAACCCATATATACCATTTAAATAAGCCTCCACTGTACCCGACCACAGCAATGCTCACTCCAGCGCTTTGCAAACGTAAAGCATACGAACAGGTTTGCTCAACACCGGGAAGTTCAGCAAACTGAACCGACCTTGAAAGATATGTCCATCTCTATATGTGACGTTCTTATTCTAGAGGTCCTTGCTCCTCACCAGTGCAAAGTATGAAATATGATTTGGCTAGATGAGAGGCTAAGACCGATGATACAATCTATAACGTTTCTCCGTATAGAGAAATGACATGTCTTCTTTCTACATACAACCACAACACTTCAGACAAGAAGTACCGTTAGCAACCACAAAGAGTAATGCCTGTGCATCAGGGGGACCGGCTGACACAAATTTCACCTGGATGTGCATCCTCAGCTGACATGTATTGTGTTGCAGAGACTGCCAGCTTCCTGCTTTGCAATACATAGAAAACTGGATGAAGATGGGTATAACTCAGCAGCTGACGCATTTCATAGCCTACTGGCTACTTCATCAGGACTCATCACTTCAGGGAGTGATGAGCCCTGATGAAGTAGCCAGTGGGCTATGAAACGCGTTGGCTAGGAGTGTGTTGTGAGCCAATAAAGGATTTCTTCTACAATCTCTGGTGGTCCCTTTGTGGTCAGCTGCTGAGTTATACCCATCTTCATCCAGTTTTCTATGTGCTTCTTTACGGGGATCTGCAGTGGCCAATGTGTATTTGGTGGTTGTGACATACCCAAACCCTCAAGGTGAGTGTACCTAAATAGTATACCCCCCCTATGTGCGCTCCCCTCTTTGTTCTATTTTGCTTTGCAATACAGGCTCATGTCAATCAGAGGCCAGCAGCAAATGTTGGCTTGCCAGTGATGGGTGGCACATGACAGTGATGTCATCCACTGCCAATGCTGGCATACAGAAGTCTACACCAGCTATCGAGGAGGAGGACGCTGCACATCATGCAAGTGGGTAAAGGTAAGATGAATTGTTTGTTTGCTTTAACATGTACGGGATAAGAATGGAAGGGGCTGAGGATGACTGACGTTATACCAGGATGTGTTACATTTAGTGATGACCGAGCGGTACTCAATGTAGCAATGAGGTGCTTGGGTAGGTTCGGTTCTCGACCGAGCATTGCGGGTGCTTGCATGTGTCATGCGTCAATGATCTGACAAAAAAAGTCGACTCCCTTCAGTTTACGATGGGAGCCGGTACCCAGTGACAGCCGATTGCAACATCTGAATGGCTCTCACTGGGGGTAAAATCAACGTGTTCGGATGGCATATGTAAAAAAAGAAACTGCCCAACCCTTCACCCTGAAATGCTCTGCTTACGGCTGGCTGTATGTGGGTGGAGAGACGGACTGCCCAATATGAGGATTAGCGACTCCATTACAGAATGGGAATGTAGGATTGGAGGTATTATTACCTCCCCAGGATGGGGGATATTATTATAGAACAAGGGACATTATTACAAAATGGGGGCCCAGTTCAGAGTATATTATTACAGAATGGGGGCCAAGGGAAGGGAACATTATTACGAAATTGGGACCATTTTTGGAGGATGGAAGTCGTTATTACAGGATGGGGGCAAGGACATAGGACATTATTACAGAATAGGGGCCAGGAAGGGGGAACATAATGAAAGAAAGGGGCCAGGATGGAAGAGATTATTACAGGATTATTGTCTGAGCAACATACTGGTGGGGACCCAGGTCCAAACATTGCACCATAGGACGGTAGTCACCACCCATTTTCGGGATCAGTTGGAAATTAACTTGTGGAAACTCTAGAGTTAAACAAAGTATATCACCTAGCCAGCATATGTAGAAGATTAGCCATAAAACTGCACCACCATAATCAAAATGAGGAAATAAATGGACATACTGTATGCCTGGTTCCACTTGAGCATCTGATTAGCATAAAACCTCCAGATGGTGCCAGCTGATTATGCCAGGACCGGGAAAACACCAATGAGTTCAATGAAGAGTGGCACTTGTAATGTGTAAATGCTTCTTTATTCCAAAAATTAAAAAATTACATGCAATGTATGATTGAGCGGGGGAGAAGGAGCAGCCACGAGCCTGCCAAAACTATGACTGTTTCACATGTAGAAGTGCTAATGTGTGAAACGGCTGTAGTCCAAGCAGGCTCCTGGCTGTTCCCTCTCCCCGCTCAATCATGCATGGCATGTAATATTTTTAATTTTTGGAATAAAGAAGCATTTTTTTCAGATGAGTGCAGCTCTCTTCTTTGGCTCAAAGTATATCACCTACCTTGTGGATGAATAATACTTACCGTATTTTTCGGACTATAAAACACACTTTTTTCCCCTGGGCTGGGAGGAGGTTGGCACAGGCTGCAGAGGCAGCCCATGATCACATGCCCCTGCTCATTAGTCCGCTGTAATATTCACTACATCCCCTGTCCATCACCTCTCAGCGCTGAATCCAGCGATGAAAGGTAGGCGGAGGAGCGGTGCATATTACCAGGGCCGCCGCTAGGGCCTGACAGGTCTGCCTGGAGTCACAGGTCTGCCCATCATTGGAGGGGCGTGGTCACTGGAACCGGGGCAGGGGGGCCCTGCAGTGACGGCAGGGGGCATGGCCGATTGGAGCAAGAAGGCCCGCCCCCCACCCACTGCCAGCACACGCTGAGGCTGTGCTTTCTTTGCCACTTGCCAGCACCCAGCGGGTGGACCCGGCTGTGGCTGTTTGGAGCTAGGAGGCCCGACCTCCGGCCATCTGTCCCCAATCCAGAGTGACCTCCCTTGTATACATGACACATCCAGCCTTATATTACTGTACATAAACACATGGCAGAACTGGGGGAAGGAATGAAGGGCTTACTGTGTGCACATACCCCCACCTGTAGAGCCTCACCCTACATATATGGCTGCTCTGTGCTTACAGTACCTGTGATGATGTCACATTGAGGGGAGGAGTCAGGGATCACATGATCAGCTCCTCCGTGTATGCAGGACTCTGCTGTGCTGGTTGTCATGATGCTGGATGAGGTGAAGTTAATGTGTAAGGTCAGGAGGGATTTACAATGTGGATTTAGCAGAGCCGCATGTGTACAGAGAGGAGCAGCGTGTGTACGGGGTGTACAGAGCGGAGCCTCATGTGTATGAGGTGTACAGAACAGAGCCGAGTGTGTATGAGGTGTATGGAGCGGAGCCGGATGTGTATGAGGTGTATGGAGCGGAGCCAAGTATACGAGGTGTACGAAGCAGAGCCGAGTGTGTACAAGGTGTACGGAGCGGAGTCGGATGTGTATGAGGTGTATGCAGCTGAGCCAAGTGTGTATGAGTTCTACGGAGTGGAGCCGAGTGTGTACGAGGTGTACGAAGCGGAGCTGAGTGTGTACAAGGTGTACGGAGCGGAGCCGGATGTGTATGAGGTGTATGTAGCAGAGCCAAGTGTGTATGAGGTCTACGGAGCGGAGCCGAGTGTGTATGAGGTGTACGGAGCAGAACCGAGTGTGTATGAGGTGTATGGAGTGGAGCCGGATGTGTATGAGGTGTACAGAGCGGAGCAACGTGTGTACAAGGTATATGGAGCAGAGCCACATGTGTACGAGGTGTACGGAGCAGAGCCGTGTGTACGAGGTGTACGGAGTGGAGCCGCATGTGTACGAGGTGTACGGAGCGGAGCCGCATGTGTACAAGGTGTATGGAGCGGAGCCACGTATGTACAAGGTGTATGGAGTGGAACCGCGTGTGTATGAGGTGTACAGAGCGGAGCCAGGTGTATGGAGAGAAGCTGTGTGCATACAAAGTGTACGAAGCGGAGTCGTGTGTGTACAAGGTGTGCGGAGCAGAGCCGCATGTGTATGAGGTGTATGTAGGGGAGCTGGGTGTGTACAGTCATGGCCAAAAGTATTGACACCCCTGTAATTCTATCAGATAATACTCAGTTTCTTCCTGAAAATGATTGCAATCACAAATTCTTTGGTACTATTATCTTCATTCAATGAAGAAAACACAAAAAGAATTGTCTTAAAGCCAAATTGGATATAATTCCACACCAAACATAAAAAAGGGGGTGGACAAAAGTATTGGCACCCTTAGAAAAATCAAGTGATGCTTCTCTAATTTGTGTAATTAACATCACCTGTAACTTACCTGTGGCACCTAACAGGTGTTGGCAATAACTAAATCACACTTGCAGCCAGTTGACATGAATTAAAGTTGACTCAACCTCTGTCCTCTGTCCTTGTGTGTACCACATTGAGCATGGAGAAAAGAAAGAAGACTAAAGAACTGGCTGAGGACTTGAGAAACCAAATTGTGAGGAACCATGAGCAATCTCAAGGTTACAAGTCCATCTCCAAAGAACTGAATGTTCCTGTGTCTACCGTGCGCAGTGTCATCTAGAAGTTTAAAGCCCGTGGCACTGTGGCTAACCTCCCTAGATGTGGACGGAAAAAAAAAATTGACAAGAAATTTCAACGCAAGATTGTGTGGATGGTGGATAAAGAACCTCGACTAACATCCAAACAAGTTCAAGCAGCCCTGCAGTCCGAGGGTACAACAGTGTCAACCCGTACTATCCGTCGGTTTCTGAATGAAAAGGGACTGTATAGTAGGAGACCCAGGAAGACCCCACTTCTTACCCCGAGAAATAAAAAAGCCAGGCTGGAGTTTGCCAAAACTTACTGGGCAAAGGCATCAACATAGAGTTTACAGGAGAAAAAAGAGGCATTCAAAGAAAAGAACACAATCCCTACAGTCAAACATGGCGGAGGTTCCCTGATGTTTTGAGGTTGCTTTGCTGCCTTTGGCACTGGACTGCTTGACCGTGTGCATGGCACTATGAAGTCTGAAGACTACCAACAAATTTTGCAGCATAATATAGGGCCCAGTGTGAGAAAGATGGGTCTCCCTCAGAGGTCATGGGTCTTCCAGCAGGATAATGACCCAAAACACACTTCAAAAAGCACTAGAAAATGGTTTGAGAGAAAGCACTGGAGACTTCTAAGGTGGCCAGCAATGAGTCCAGACCTGAATCCCATAGAACACCTGTGGAGAGATCTAAAAATGGCAGTTTGGAGAAGGCACCCTTCAAATATCAGGGACCTGGAGCAGTTTGCCAAAGAAGAATGGTCTAAAATTCCAGCAGAGCATTGTAAGAAACTCATTGATGGTTACCGGAAGCGGTTGATCGCAGTTATTTTGGCTAAAGGTTGTGCAACCAAGTATTAGGCTGAGGGTGCCAATACTTTTGTCTGGCCCATTTTTGGAGTTTTGTGTGAAATGATCAATGTTTTGCTTTTTACTTCATTCTCTTTTGTGTTTTTTCATTGAAGACAAATTAAATGAAGATAATCATACCAAAGAATTTGTGATTGCAATCATTTTCAGGAAGAAGATGAGTATTATCTGACAGAATTGCAGGGGTGTCAATACTTTTGGCCAACACTGTACGAGGTTTACGGAGCGGAGCTGAGTGTATACGAGGTGTATGGAGTGGAGCCGAGTGTGTACGAGATGTACTGAGCGCAGCCGAGTGCACTAGGTGTACGGAGCGGACACGAGTGTGTACAAGGTGTACGAAGCAGAGACGCGTGTGTATGAGGTGTACGGAGTGAAGCAGTGTGTGTATGAGGTGTATAGAGTGGAGCCGAGTGTGTACGAGGTGTAGGGAGCGGAGCCATGTGTGTATGATGTGTACGGAGTGGAGCTGAGTGTGTACGAGGTGTATGGAGCGGAGCCGATGGTGTACGGAGTGCAGCTGCGTGTGTATGAGGTGTATGGAGCGGAGTCGCTTGTGTATGAGTTGTACAAAGTGGAGCCGTGTGTGTACGAGGTGCGGAGCCGAGAATGTAAAAGGTGTATGGAGCAGAGGCGCGTGTGTACGAGGTGTGCAGAGCGGAGCTGCGATTGTACGCGGTGTACGGAGCGGAGCCGTGTGTGTACGAGGTGAAAGGAGCGGAGTCGCTTGTGTATGAGTTGTACAAAGTGGAGCCGTGTGTGTACAAGGTGTACAGAGCGGAGCCGAGTGTGTATGAGGTGTACGAAGTGGATCCGAGTGTTTACTAGGTGTACGGAGTGGAGCCGTGTGTGTACGAGGTGTACAGAGCAGAACTGCGTGTGTACGAGGTGTACGAAGCAGAGCCGCATGTGTATGAGGTGTACGGAGCGGAGTCCTGTGTGTACGAGGTATACGGAGCGCAGTCGCTTGTGTATGAGGTGTACGAAGCAAAGCCGTGTGTGTACGAGGTGTACAGAGCGTAGCCGAGTGTGTATGAGGTGTACAGAGCGGAGCCACTCATGTACGAGGTGTGTGTGTCGAGCCCGTGGCCTGGGTGACACTTCAATAAGGGGTTATGTACAGGGAATAAGAGTTATTGTCACGTGATGCCACCTGTAGTACCTGGGGAGGCATCACCAGCTCTGTCACAGTCCTCCGGCGGGTGATGGTATCGTGGCAAGGATGGCAAAGCTCCCTACAGGTGGAGCTCGTCCTCTGGGGCAGCGTTCCTGAAAGCAAACAGGTTGAATTTTGCAGCATCAAAGACATGGAGGCAAAGTCACTCACCCGGGTACTTTACTGTAAACAGTCATCAGCTTACAAGTCTACAGTTCAGCAAACGTTGTTAAAGAAACAGATAGCTCTACGGGTGGTTGCAAGTGGATGCCAGGAGGTATGGTGGTACATTCGTTGACGAACCCATGTCCTTTCTTCCCCACCTAGGATGAGTCTTTACCCAATGACTCCTTGAAGGTAGACTTGGGGCTCCCCTCCCTCGTGGTGAAGAAGCAGGCAGACTGCTCCATCTGGCAGGGTGCCGCAGCCGGTGAACAGACCGCAGCAGCTGTTTGACAACTTCAGAGGTAGACTCTGGCCGTTTCCTTGGGTCCGGCGTTCTTGTGGTGGACTGGGGAATTCCCTGGAGTATGGTCGCTCCACGCTAGGGTTCCCCCTTTCTCCCTAGGGTCCAGACTCCCGCATCAGGCACCCTCTCTCAGGATCCCCTCAGGATCCTCTCTTCTGCCTCGCTCCACACTCCTCCTCAACTCCTCTCCAACTCCCTTCTCCTCTCACTCTCTGTTACGACTCTTTACTCCCCCTTGAGGTGAATATATCTCCCTCCCAGGGGTAACCTCCCACTCCTATTCTAATGTGGGAGTGCAGGAATGGGTCCCACCCACTAGACTAGGATCCACTTGCAGTTGGGGAAAATTACACCACTTTTACGAATGCAATACCCCACTGTGACGCCTGACCATGTGGAGCGCCACATGTGTGCCAGTGGCAGCCCACCGCAGATGCCGCTCCCACTCCTATAGTTCCAACCACCTCTGCCGGCAGCATTCTTCTCCAGAGTCCTGGCCATCGCTGTCTGCCATCTGCAACTCAGTAGGAGCTGAGGACACAGGAGCAGCGAGAAGAGAGGTAGTTATTTTTTTTTTTAATCAATGAGTACACTGGTGGAAAACTGTGTAATGCGCAATAGAATGTAGGAGGACTATGGGGGTGCACTATACTATATGGAGGACTATGGGGTGCACTATACTATATGGAGGACTATGGGGTGCACTATACTATATGGAGGAATATGTGGGTGCATATTACTATAAGGAAAGCTATGGGGGATACATTATACTACATGGCGTGGCCACGCATTGGGCAATTAAGTCCACTTTTTTCTATTTTTTTGTGCTGTTTTTCCATTTTTTACCCTATTGTAAGGAACCATCTGGATTGCTGGTTGGGGAAGCTTTGCACATCAATTGAGGTAATTTTTGGTGCTGTTCCAATTTTTAACTATAAATCTGATGCATGTTTGGGTGGACGCGGAGCATGGGTAGAGGCAGAGCATGGGTGGAGACGGAGCCAGTTAAAAACTCAGGGGGGCCCCAAACTTTTGGCAGTCAGGGGCCCCAAAATTCCTAATGGCTGCCCTGCATATTTTAGTAGACTTAGAATACTGCCCCCCTCATTCTGGATATGGCCCCCCCATCACACTATATGGCCACACACACAATCATAATAAACATTGTAACTCACCTGTCCATCGCGCCCCTCCATTACTCCCTCTGCCGCATCGATCTTTTCCTGTTGTGTGTTGGCATTCTATCATGTAACCGGTTAAGCACAGTGACGTCATTGCCGATCCCACCCCCCATAACAGTGCATTATAACCACATTTTTTAATTACATTTTTTTCTTATATTTTCCTCTAAAATCTGGGTTGGTTTTATGGTCCGTAAAATACGCTAATATAAAAATGTGTTGAAAATAGTGGTCGATAGATCGGTAATGAGACTAATTTTGCCTGAATTTTTTTATCCTTTTTATTGCAGATTGATTCAATTTGAATGAATGGAATGTGACTTGCTAATGACATAGGTGTCAATTTATTCAGGATTTTTGGATTTTTTATGGATTTCTCCTTTAATTACGACACATACCGAAAAATCTCAATGTACGGATTGCAAAACCCATTATAACACGTTGAATGTTTAAAACCCGGTACAAAAAATGCTTAAACTGTTTAGTTTGGCCAGGAAGCATATGCATCTAATTCTCACAGAAGCTTTCTGGAAAACCAGCGACAAGATTGGCACTTTAGGCTCGCCTCAGGCAGTCAGCAGTGGTAGAAAGCTTCACATTACCTCACATGTAAACTTTCTCAACTGACACAAAGCTTAATGGATGTGAACCCTGACAATTGTAGCCAATGGAGTGTAAGTGACAAGCATCCTGGCATGCCATTATGTATTTCTCCCTCCCGATCTTGAAGGTGTAATCTCTCCGGAGTAAACCTTGATGTTAGGATGTCATTGTATTCTTGACAGGTGATTTTTAACGTTTACTAACAATTATATAACAAGCGCCGAGTCGAGAGATGTGTTAGCCAAGCACATTTGTCTTAAGAAACTGAAGAAGATGTTGCTATTAGTACATTCTGTTCTAACCTGACCTCAATGTGCTCGTTACTCTACTTAGCCAACGAAACGTATTTCGAAACACACTGAGAATTAAAAGGGAAGAGCTGCTGAAAATACAAGAATTAGGATTTGCCTCTTTCTTCGCCTTCCTTTTTTATTACCTATCATTGACACCATGTTCTCATGTAGCATAAATGCTGCATTTTTATTCTGTATTTTATTGTGCAACAAATTAACTTTTCAAGTAAAGTGGATGTGATTTTTAGAAAACCCGCTCCCACTGTTCACTTAAAGATGCTGTTAAACTGCATTTTTCACTACGCTTATTCCCATGTTCTCCTATGTGGTGCCTGCACTATCCGCATGTGCAGCACATTTAGGACACCACAGAGATTGCTGTGAATAGTATCTGGGTGTGCTGTGCTGGCTGTATGCTAAATTTTAGTGCAGGCTTCCATTATGGTTCTGAGAGGTTCTGGGTTGCTTAAGGGTTACACCATTCCAGTGATTGCTCAGCTACTTTTCTGAGCAGCCTTTCCCAGAACTCTGCCAGTTGTACATTCTATGTGAGTGGTGTTCTTGGCCTGCATACCTGTGTCTGTTGTTATCATTGTTTACTGACTTTGGATTGCTGTTTGACTACCCCCCTTCTTGCTCCCTGTATTTGAAGTGATCTCCAGGTATTTCAACCTCGGACCACTACCTGACCACATTACAGTTGACTCACTTTATTCTACGTGCCTTCCTGGTAACCAGAATCCAGACTGCTCTGTGACTACATCTCAGTTTACTCCTCTTATACTACCTGCCTTCCTGGAAACTATGCTCCATACCGTTAACTGACTACGCCTCTCTAAAGTCCTGGAATCTACTACGAGTCCTACTACAGGGGTGGGCTGGTGCTTTTTAGTCCGGGTGGCAGATTGTTCCTGTCAGCCCTAGGTGAGGAGTGGGGGGGGTGCATGCTATCGGAGAGATCGAGGAGCGGGGGGTGCTATCGAAGAAGTGGAGGATCGGGGGGGGGGGAGTTTGGTGCTCACTCGCCCGTCTGTCCGTCGCGGCTGCTATTCTTCCAGCAGCTGCAGCCGCAAATTGAAGCCGGCTGGCCCATTTCAGCAGGGGGCTGGCCCTAAGTGAGGGAAATACCACCAACCTGGGGGGCCTTTCCCCCCTGCCACCTGGGCCAGTCCGCCCTTGTCCTACTAGCACCTGACCTTGACTTGTCTGACTACTCTGCCTTCTTAAATACCCATAGGTAGCTACTAGCATCACAGAGCAGTTGTAGAGTTGTAGAATCTCAGTGCTTCTGCATCCAAAAAATGTACTAAAAATATAATCTAACATCTGCACAAAATATGCATCCAAAAAGGGTAAAAATCATAAAAAAATTAAATAATTAGAGCAGATTGCTATTGCATATTATTGTGTAGACACTTGCCAAAAAAAATGAGTGGAAAAAGAACAACATTTTTGGACATGGGGTCATGACCTGCCTGATTTCTTACCATTTTTTGTCTTAATCGGATAGTTTATTAACATTAGAGATGAAGGAAAATTCAAAATTGGCTGATTTGCTCAAATTAGGATTGAAGTTTACATTTTCATGCAAATATTTTCTAAAGCCCGTCCTCCAAATGTATTTTGCTTTAAGGTCTCCCCATCACAAAGTTTAGAAAGATTATGGCCCAAAAGGGAATAAGAAACAGTAAAATCTCATATTCACCCAACCCCTTACCTGTCCATGCCTCTGCTGATCCCCACCATTGTTCCACTGACCCCCTATGCCCCAGCTCCAATCTTGGTCTGGCCCTTCCAGCTATAGCTCAACACTAGTTCTGATGTCATATCTTTCAGTCATATGGGGCAGCACAGGACATAATATCAAAATATAGGATAGCACTTCTAGAAGAGGCGTATCTTGGGTTGGGGGCAGGTAGGGCATTTATTCTTCCTAATTGGCAGCCTTTGCCCCCCTACCCCCTTTGGAGTAGGATTCAGCCAGCGAATAGACTAACGGCAAAGAGAACATGTAGCGTTCCGGCTTCCTTCACTCCATTGTACTTGCGTCTTTCAGCCATGAATACAATTGAAGCTCTGCCGATCTTTCAAGGTCACCTGATCATGCTGTTGTCATCACACCTGAGCCACCAATGTTTAGGCACTCCTCCTGTACTGGCGGTGAGGTTAGCTGAAGTTACATAAGAGTTTTATATGGTCAGTCTTTTGAAGGGACAATATGGGTTAGAATTAGCAGAGAGTTAGGTGGGGTGAGGGAGACAATACATGGGACACCTGGCTGCTTTAGAAAGCTATTAACCTGCAGACTAACCGTGTATCTGAAAGTTAATATTGTTTGGGGACATAACACATCCCCTTTAAGACAGGGACAGTGTTACAGTTATAGCTAAAAAGGGAGGACATTGGTGGTTATACAGTAGTTCATAAGGACGGACAGTATAGACGCTATGTACAATAAAAGTGACAGTTTGTATGGTCATATTTTGTGCAGAGAGCACAGTGAGGGGTATCTAGGAGCACAAAATAGATATTTTTACTTATGGACAAATTAAAGAAACTTATATTTTTAAGGGCACCCTGTCAGGACGTGCTGCAGAAGACTGGAGAAGATGGTAGCCTGCAAGTCATCTATAGCACCCCAGGGTATAGGAACTCGGACATCTGGGCCCTCTGCTTCGGTGGGGATCTCGCTGGTGGCCTGGCCAGGTTCGTGACCCCAGGGGACAGCACACTAGAAAGGGTTGTTTTAATATTTACAAAGGAATTGCAGTCTTTGTCTTGTGACGCCACCTGTAGTACCTGGTGACTAAACACCAGCGCTGCCACAGTCCTCTGGAAAGTGGTGGTATTGCGGCTAGGGTGGAGAAGCTCCCTACAGGTAGAGCTAAACCTCCAGGGCAGTGATGATTGTGAGGAATGGAGCAGGGATTTGGCCAGGTTGTGGATTAACTGGATAGTCTCTGCGGGTAACGGGGACAGGGGGTGAAGAATGCACACACGCTGTTGAATGTTTCTTTACCTTTTACTGGTGGTATAGCGGGTAAAAGTCCGGAACACTGTCGGGTGACCAGGAAACACAGTTGAATCTCCACAGCAAGTGGGTGTAAGTCCTCCGTGTCCTCTTTTCCCTGTGTTGGAGCCTCTGCCCCGTGTAGAACTTGGCTGGCCTCCACTACTCTCTTTCTCCACCTGCGTTGTCAAGGGGACACCTCTGATGATTGCTGCGGATTCTCTCTCCATGGTGTCTGGCTCTCTGAACGGTGATTAGCAGGTGACCGGGTGACTGAAGTCTCCGCGGTTTGCTGGACTTCTCTGCTGGGCGTGTATCCGGTATGTGGTTTGGGCGAACCTATTCTGGCTCCTCAGTTCCCACTTTTCTTCCTCTTTTCTCTCCTTGCCTTCCGTCCCCACTCTTGGGCCTGGCAGGACTGCTCAAAGGCTGTTTCAGGGTCACCAGTTCGGGCCTAACACGGCACCGATCACCAGGACGTATTCGCAGCTCTACTAGCGTCTACACACTCTGACTAACTCCTCCCCAGCCTCAGTTTTTATACGGGATCTTACGTAAGGGCAGCAAGTTGGGCTCCCCCTGCTGTGCTGGGGTGGAAGGTGTTGGTTGTACTGGTGTACCTGCTGTGGATTTTGTTCTGGAAGGCCTGTGGGTACCTGTGGATGCAGGGCACCACACATGCAGTCATCGTTAACCAGATGGAGATGAAGGTGGATAGCAACTTCAATAAGAAAAGATATCACTTATAGTGTACCTGGGTGTAATTGTTTATTTGTGCTCCTGCCTGTGTCTCATCAATGCTCTGATTCCAGTGTGGTCCGCAGTCTGATGGTGACAGGTAACAACAACTCCCAGTAACTCATTCAAAGTTGTTAGGTAGATACTTGGAGTTGTAGGTTCATGTGATTCAAATTTATATGGGGCTGACAATTGTTCACGTAACTAAGCATTACAATATATCTCACTCTGCTCTGTTCACATCTCAGTGACTCTAAGTAGTGGTAACATTGCTGATATCACCTCAATGCTCCTCAATGGACCCGGGTCTTGGGCAGTGCAGCAGGCCATTAAGCAAAGTGTATGGAGTGTCAGATCGCGTTTTTTGGTATTTTTTTTTTTAAATAAAGTGTTGAACGAGGGTAAGTGTATTGTTCTACTTCTCTGTGTCTGTATGTTTCTGTCTATTTTAAGATTTCCATGTGTGCACTATGATGGATTCAGTGGACTACAGCAGATTTCCTGGACAATGTCAGACCTGCGTGGATGGTTTAAAAATATTTTGGGGTAATAAAGTGGGGAACAAGGGAACGTTTGGGGAGTGTTTATTTTAATGAAGTATTTTTGTATTTGTGTGCCTCTTTCTTTTATTATTGGGTTAGTAATGGTGGTGTCTTATAGACATCTTTCCATGACTACCACCAGGGCTTGATGCCAGCCTTGTTTTTGGACATTACAAAGCTGACATAAACCCCAAAAACCATTACCCCAATTGGCACCGCACCAAGTCAATCGTGAAGAGCTGAGGCAAAGCTCCACAGCTTATGAGGTAGCTGATGGCTGATCTTTTTAGGCTGGGATGAGCCCAATAACCATGGAGCTCCACAGCCTAATATTATTAGCTCCCTGCAACCTGCCTTACCTTTTCTGATTATTTAATTATATATTTGGCTTAATAGAAATCTCTACAAGCTCTCCACTTTGCACATCTTTAACACATAAAAATCATTAAAGAGAAACTGTTAATTTTTTTTTAATGTTTTTAAACTGCCCCCAACCTTATTTAGATCATGCACTGTGCATCACTAACCTGGAATAAAATCCTGGAATAAAAAAAATAAGCGATTTATCATAAAGAAACACTTTAGATACTCAGCTGTTTGCATTAGGTACCTGCACAAACAGTCATCTGGGTGGATACTTCAGTGGGAATCAGTCATATTAATCCATGTTCAGCCATGCAGTTTTTAAATGTAGTCATGTCCCCTGCATTGCATCATATATCAACATCACTTAAAGACTTTCAAAAACTCACTAATGCTGTAGAAGGACCCGTGATGATGTCACGAGTATGTGACCATAATAAGTAATGCTAAGCCTACATTTTCTTCATGTCAGACCTGCTTAGTTCTGCCCTTTATGGTGACATGGCCGTGACATTACCACAGGTCTTTCACCATCAGTAGACCAATGCTGAGATTTGCCCATTATGGTCCCGTTCTCAAAGGATCTGGTCATATCCCAACTATGTGACCATAAAGGGCGGTGCTCAGTTTTGGAAAACTGTAGAAGGACCTGTGGTGCTGTCACGACCATGTGACCCTGATGGGCGCAGCTAAGCAAACTTGAAATGAAGAAAATGTAGGCTTAGATTTGCCCTTACAATCACATTGTTGTGACATCATCATAAGTCCTTAACCCAATTGTCATATACTGAATACTTGTAGAAGTGCAAAAAATATCATGAATGAACTTGAGTGACAGTGAACAAAAGCACCTCCCCTATGACTGAAGCTCAGATATGTGTTGCAGTCACCTCATCGTATAAAGTAATTTATTAACCTCTTTACGACCAATGACGAGTATACTCGTCATGAAAAGATGTCAGTTCCCGCATCATGACGAGTATACTCGTCATGGCTTTGAACTGTCACTGCTTCTAAACGAACAGTGACAGTTCAATTCTAAAAGCTGTCAGTGACAGCTGAGGGTCAGGGGCAGAGGTGTGGGGACCCCACACTCAGAGCGATGTGATCGGTCAGTCAATCTGACCGACCGATCACATCAAGATGGCGCAGGAAAGTGCTGAATGTCAGCACTTCCCTGAGCGATCGCTGCAGGAGCCGGGCTGTCAGCTGTGCCCGGCTCCTGCACACATCCCCTGCCTGTGTCCTCTGCCCCTCCACCTATGTGCCCACTGCTCCTGGCCCCCTCTCCTGCCTCCCGGTCTCCTCCATTGTCTCCCCGCTGTGTCCGCATCCAGCCCAGCCCCCCCATTCCCCCGCTTATTACCCCTGCCCCCTGCTGTTCCCCCCCCCCCTCTCATCTCCCCCGTACCCTGATGTGTCCGCCGTCCGCCTTCCCCCCCTGTTCCCTGCTATCTGCGGCCCCCCGCCACAGTACCGGTGACCGGCGGGGGGCCCTCCAGCAGCTGGAGAAGGGGGGGTGCTGTCGCTCCACAGCACCGCCGCCCTCCAGCAGCGTTGCACAGCTTCTCACCTGCAGTGCAGCAGCTGCAGGCGCCGGGCACGCAGGAGGACGGTGTGCGGTGTCGGCGCCGCCCCCTTCTCCACTGCCGCTCCCCCGGCCTGCTTGCAGCTGGGACGGTGCGGTCCTGGGTAAGACCCCCTGCATGATCCCCCTTCAGGGGGGATCCCTGATCCCTGATCCACCTGGAGGGGGACCCCTATTCCCCCATCTCCCTGGAGGGGGATCCCTGATCCCCCATTCCCCTGGAGGGGGATCCCTGATCCCCCATCCCCCTGCAGGGGGATCCCTGATCCCCCATCCCCCTGCAGGGGGATCCCTGATCCCCCATCCCCCTGCAGGGGGATCCCTGATCCCCATCCCCCTGCAGGTGGATCCCTGATCTCCCATCCCCCTGCAGGTGGATCCCTGATCTCCCATCCCCCTGCAGGGGGATCCGTGATCTCCCATCCCCCTGCAGGGGGATCTCTGATCCCCCTGCATGGGGATCCCTGATCCCCCATCCCCCTGCATGGGGATCGAACTTCAGAAAGAGATCTGACAGCTCAGGTGCAGTGATCCAGTAGATCACTGTGCCCAAGTTGTCAGATCGCTTTCTACATCTTGATCCCCATGAAGGGGGATTCCCCTCTATGGGGATTGAGCTGCAGAAAGCAATCTGTCAGCTCGGGTGCAGTGATCCAGTGGATCACTGAAACCAAGCTGTCAGATTGTTTTCTGCAGCTTGCTCTTCATGCAGGGGAATCCCCTTGCATGGGGATTGAGCTGCAGAAAGCAATCTGACAGTTTGGGCGCAGTGGTCCAAACTGTGCAGTGATCCACTGCACAGTGATCCGGGCTTTCAGACCACTGCACCCAAGCTGTCAGATCGCTTTCTGAAGCTTGCTCTCCATGCAGGGGATTCCCCTTGCATGGGGATCGAACTGCAGAAAGCAATCTTGCAGCCCCGGCGCTGCACCCGGGCTGCCAGATCGCTGCTCTGCAGTCCGATCCTCCTGCATAGGGATCAAGCTGCAGAAAGCAATCTTGCAGCCCCAGCGCTGCACCCGAACTGCCAGATCGCTGCTCTGCAGTCCGATCTGTCTGCATGCAGATTGAGCTGCAGAAAGCGATCTCACAGCCCCGGTGCAGTGATCTACATAGTGGATCACTGCACCCGGGCTGTCAGATCGCTACTTTGCAGTCCGATCCTCCTGCATGGCGATCGTGGGACCTTCGTTGTGGACTACGTCGGACGCGATCGAGCGTCGTGGGACCTTCGTTGTGGACTACGTCGGATCTTTTTATAATAAAGATGGAGTCTGAATTTTGTTTGTGTTTTTTTTCAAAATAAAAATATTTTTCTCTGTGTGTATTTATTGACTACTTACCAGAGATTCCTAATGGCGGGTCTAACATTGGCCCAATATTATGAATCTCGGGCTTAGTGCCAGCTGCCAATAAAAAGCTGGCATTAACCCCTTTATTACCCAGTTTGCCACCGGCACCAGGGCAACTGGAAGAGCATGGGTACAGCGCCAGAAAATGGCGCTTCAATGAATGCGCCATTTTCTGGAGCGGCTGCGGGCTGCAATTCGCAGCATGGGGGCCCAGAACGCTTGGGCCTTTCCATGCTGCGGATTCCAGCCCCCAGCTGCCTAGTTGTACCTGGCTGGGCCAAAAATATGGCGGAGCCCTACGTCATTTTTTTTTCTAGAATTAGTTCTAGAAATAAAAAAAAATGGGCTTCGCTGTATTTTTGGTTGCAGCCAGGTACAACGAGGCAGCTGGGGGTTGCTGGCAGTCTGTAGCTGCCTAGTTGTACCTGGCTGGACCAAAAATATGGCGGAGCCCTACGTCAATTTTTTTTCTAGAATTAGTTCTAGAAATAAAAAAAAATGGGCTTCGCTGTATTTTTGGTTGCAGCCAGGTACAACGAGGCAGCTGGGGGTTGCTGGCAGTCTGTAGCTGCCAAGTTGTACCTGGCTGGACCAAAAATATGGCGGAGCCCTACGTCATTTTTTTTTCTAGAATTAGTTCTAGAAATAAAAAAAAATGGGCTTCGCTGTATTTTTGGTTGCAGCCAGGTACAACGAGGCAGCTGGGGGTTGCTGGCAGTCTGTAGCTGCCAAGTTGTACCTGACTGGACCAAAAATATGGCGGAGCCCCACATCATTTTTTTTTTCTAGAATTAGTTCTAGAAATAAAATAAAGCCTTCGCTGTATTTGTAGCCAGCCATGTACAACTTGGTAGCTGGCTGACTGGAATCCTCAGCGTGGAGAGACTCAAATGTTGTGGGTCCCCCACGCTGCAAATTTCAACCCACAGCCACCCAAGAAAATAGCGCATTCATTAGAGGCGGCATTTTCTGGTGCTGTACCCCAACTCTACCAGTTGCCCTTGTGCTGGTGGCACACAGGTTCTCCATATGCGACATGGTGTCCGCTAACAATTTCAATAGAAAATTAGCTCCAATTGTTAGCAGAAACCATGTCGGGTAAGGAGAGCCCCTCCCTGTGTGCCTGAACATTGGAGCTCCCCCACAAGTGACCCCATTTTGGAAACTAGACCCCCGAAGGAACGTATCTAGATGCATAGTGATCACTTTGAACTCTCAGATGCTTCACAAATTCATCCATAAAAATGAAAAAGCACGTTTTTTTCCACAAAAAGTTTCTTTTTTCATTTTTACGGATCAATTTGTGAAGCACCTGTGGGTTCAAAGTGCTCACTATGCATCTAGATACGTTCCTTGGGTGGTCTAGTTTCCAAAATGGGGTCACTTGTGGGGGAGCTCCAATGTTTAGGCACATAGGGGCTCTTCATATCCTACAAGGTGTCCGCTAACAATTCCAATTGTTAGTGGACACCATGTTGCGTATGGAGAGCCCCTATGTGCCTAAACATTGGAGCTCCCCCACAAGTGACCCCATTTTGGAAACTAGACCACCCAAGGAACGTATCTAGATGCATAGTGAGCACTTTGAACCCCCATATGCTTCAGAAATTCATCCGTAAAAATGAAAAAGCACTTTTTTTTCCACAAAAAATTTATTTTTTCATTATTATGGATCAATTTGTGAAGCATCTGGGGGTTCAAAGTGCTCACTATGCATCTAGATATGTTCCTTTGGGGGTCTAGTTTCCAAAATGGGGTCACTTGTGGGGGAGCTCCAATGTGGAGACACACAGGGACCCTCCAAACGCGACATGGTGTCAGCTAACAATTTGAGCTCATTTTCCATTCAAATTGTTAGCGGACACCATGTCGCGTTTGGAGGGCCCCGGTGTGTCTCCACATTGGAGCTTCCCCACAAGTGACCCCATTTCGGAAACTAGACCCCCTAAGGAACATATCTAGATGCATAGTGAGCACTTTGAACCCCCAGATGCTTCACAAATTCATCAATAAAAATGAAAAAGCACTTTTTTTTTCCACACAAATTTTCTTTTTTCATTTTTACAGATCAATTTGTGAAGCATATGGGGGTAGAAAGTGCTCACTATGCATCTAGATATGTTCCTTGTGGGGTGTAGTTTCCCAAATGGGGTCACTTGTGGGGGAGCTCCAATGTGGAGACACACGGGACCCTCCATACGCGACATGGTGTCCGCTAACAATTTGAATGGAAAATGAGCTCAATTTGTTAGCGGACACCATGTCGCGTTTGGAGGGTCCCTGTGTGTCTCCACATTGGAGCTCCCCCACAAGTGACCCTATTTTGGAAACTAGACCCCCAAAGGAACATATCTAGGTACATAGTGAGCACTTTGAACCCCCAGATGCTTCACAAATTGATCCGTAATAATGAAAAAATAATTTTTTAGTGGAAAAAAAAGTGCTTTTTCATTTTTACGGATGAATTTCTGAAGCATATGGGGGTTCAAAGTGCTCTCTATACATCTAGATACTTTCCTTCGGGGGTCTAGTTTCCAAAATGGGGTCACTTGTGGGGGAGTTCCAATGTGGAGATACACAGGGACCCTCCAAACGCGACATGGTGTCCGCTAACAATTTGAGCTCATTTTCCATTCAAATTGTTAGCGGACACCATGTCGCGTATGGAGGGTCCCTGTGTGTCTCCACATTGGAGCTCCCCCACAAATGACCCCATTTTGGAAACTAGACCCCCTAAGGAAGGTATCTAGATGCATAGTGAGCACTTTGAACCCCCAGATGCTTCACAAATTCATTCATAAAAATTAAAAAAAACACTTTTTTTTCACAAAAAAATTCTTTTTGCCTACATTTTTTCAGTTTCACATGGGCAAAGGGATAAAATACATCCCAAAATTTGTTGGGCAATTTCTCCTGAGTACACCGATACCTTATATGTGGTCATAAACCACTGTTTGGGCGCACGGCAGGGCTCAGAAGTGAACGAGCGCCATTTCACTTTTTGAACGGAAAATTGGCTCTAAAATTCAAATTGCGCTCCCTCCCTTCTGAGCCCTGCCGTGCGCCCAAACAGTGGTTTATGACCATATATGAGGCATCTATGTACTCAGGAGAAATTGCCCAACAAATTTTAGGATGCATTTTATCCTGTTGCCCATGTGAAAATGAAAAAATTGAGGCTAAAAGAACATTTTTGTTACAAAAATTAAAATGTCCATTTTTTCCTTCAACTTTATTTTAGTTCCTGTGAAGCACCTGAAGGGTTAATAATCTTCTTGAATATCGTTTTGAGTAGCTTGAGGGGTGCAGTTTTTGGAATGGTGTCACTTTTGGGTGTTTTCTGTCATGTACGCCCCTCAAAGGGACTTCAAATGTGATGTGGTCACTAAAAAATTGGTTTTGTAAATTTTGCTGGAAAAATGAATAATTGCTGATGAACTTTGAACCCTTATAACGTCCTACCAAATTTTTTTTTTTCTTCCAAAATTGTGCTGATATGAAGTAGACATGTGGGAGATGTTATTTATTAACTATTTTGTGGCACATAACTATCTGGTTTAGCAGAATAAAAATTAAAAATTTGAAAATTGCTAAATTTTTAAAATTTTTGCCAAATTTTTTATTTTTTCACAAATAAACGCAAAAATTATCGACCTAAATTTAATAGTAACATGAAGCCCAATATGTCACGAAAAAACAATCTCAGAATCGCTAGGATCCGTTGAAGCGTTCCAGAGATATTACCTCATAAAGGGAGAGTGGTCAGAATTACAAAAAATGGTCCGGTCATTAAGCTGCAAAGTGACTCAGTCCTTAATAAATCAATTTCATGGAGTACTAAAGGAAGAAGGATTCAGCTGAGTCAGTGACACGTATAGGCCTATACATCTGAGGTCACATCTGGTGTCGTTCCCATGGAACCTCAGCTGTGACATCAGATGAACTCCCTGATGTCACCACTCTCACAGCTGTGGCTGTCAAATCCATCAGTGTGTTAATGCAACTGGCAATGAGCGGTCACTGAAGTCCAACTGCTCATGGCTATGTAAAAATGTTGGAGAACTTTATTGAGGGCTTGATGACAGCTGTCAATTCTCAGCTGTCATTAACTCCTTCTATTACCCCGCATGCCAGTGTCAAATCCGTCAGTGTGATAGAACTACTTCCAATGAGCAGTCACTGAAGTTTAACTGCTCACTATGAAGTAGAAGACCTGAAGAGGTCTTGATGACAGCTGTTAATTCTTAGCTGTCATTAACTCTTTCTATTACCTCGTATGCCAATGCACAAGGGCAACAGGAAGAGCTAGCGTGAAGAGCCAGGATTGGCGCATTTTATGTAGGTGCCAGTGACTAACCTAGTGTTGTGTGGGGACTCAGGTGTCTGAGCTCTGCTGTGTTTGGGATGTCACTGGTGGCCTGCCCAAACCCATGGCCCTGGTGGTAAACTGGTAAAGGAGTTGGGGAATGGTAATAAAGAGTTTAAAAGTATGTTGTGACACCACCTGTGGCCTCTCGTGATTGCACCAGCGCTGCTTTGGGGCCTCCAGGGATGATGTACGGGCAGCTAGGTGTTGAAGCTCCCCACAGGCGGAGCTGGGTCCTAGGGCTCTGGTGGTAGATAGTTAGGGATGAAAGCAGGGAATTGGCCTTGAAGTCCGGCAGCTGGAATAGTCTCTATAGATGGTAGGGTCAGGAGTAGAGGAATGGACACACACACCCGAGATTGTTTCTTTACCTTTTACTGATGGAATTGCAGGTAAAAGTCCAGTACACTCCCGGGTTCAGGTAGCACTTCTGGATCTCCACAGTGAGTGAGTATAAGGCCTCCTTGTCTCTTTTCCCTTGTGTGAAGCCCCTGCCCTGAATGGAACTTGGCTGGCCTCCTCTGCTCTCTTATCACCTGTGCTGTGTTGGGTAACCCTCATTGGACTGCCGCTATATACTCATTTGTGGTGCCTGGCTCCCTTGTTGGTGGCTGCACAGATGCCCGGGAGACTGAAGTCTCCATGGTAAACTGGTATTCTCTGCTGGGATGGATGCTCTCCTGCAGACTCGGACTCCGGTGTCCAGGGTGTTTTCTGGAGTGAACCAAGACGGCTCCTCTTTCCCCAGGTTGCTACTTCTCCATTGTTCCTACATCTCGCCTATCGACTGATAGCTGTTCAGGTGTCTCTGGTTTGGGCCTAACACGGATCTGATCACCAGAACCTCTTCACAGTTCTCCTAGCGACTGCACACTCTAACTCCACCCCCAGCACCAGTATTTAAAGGGGATCTTACATAAGAGCAGCAAGTTGAGCTGCCCCTACTGGGTTGGGGTGGAACGTGTTGTTTGTGCTTGTGTACCCACTGTGGAAACCCATCCATGCTCTAGGTGAGTCTGTGGTTACCCTGTGTGAGCAGGGCGCCACACCAGTTCTAGGGAGGCTGTGGCCTTCTATCATCAGTCTGAGTAGAGCAAATAACTATGGCCTTTCTACCCTGAGAATACCAGACTTCAGCTATTGGCTGCTTGTCATGCAGAGGCACGCCGAGAAAAACACCGCATACACACATGCCATACGGATGCCACGCATGGATGCCATACGGATGCCCATTGAGAAAAAAACACATGACACGCGACTGATGCTTTGCAACTTTTCTTGCTGAGAGGCGAAATACGGTGATGTGAGTCAACCCTTAATCAGTGAATGTGACAGATCATTGGGGTTTGATAATCTGTTATTAGAAAAGAAAAAGAAGCATTTAGCAACAATTTCCTAGAAGAAGGAAAGAAAAGAAAAAGCATGATTCCATATGGATAATATCCAAAGACAAATTAATGATGGCTTAAAACAAAACAAAAAAAAAAGTGAAAGGATCTGAGATCGATTATTCAGAAACAATTATAATCATTGTCACCAGTTTTATGAAGTATTAACTCTGTTGTATTAAAGGAATTCAGGCTAATTAGTAGAAAACTACATTCTATTTCTGTAAAGCAAAGTTAACACGTTTAGTAATCATATTAGATCAGAAAGGCCCTGGGAGCCTAAATCAGGCAGAAGAGCCTTATGACAATTATAGAGGGTAAGGAGTGAAGGGGTTAATATGGGTTTATGGGGATTAAGGCTGGCCTGCACTGTGCAGGTGCAGGGGTTAGGATTGGTTAAAAGAATAAGGGGGAATAGTTATTTGGGGGGATATAGGGAGTGAGAAGGGGGAGATACCTTCTCTTGTAGTCAGGGCCGCACCGTCCATTGGACAGTGTGAGCCCTGTCATTCAGGTGGCAAGAGGCAGGGGCAGCGGCAGTGCAGAAGGGGGCGGCGCCTCATGCACACAGCCTCCCCCTGTAATGGCGCCGGCCGCTCACCCCGCTCACCGCAGGTAAGCGGCGACCCGCCGGAGGAGGAGCGGCATCACTGGGCTCCACCAGCGCACCCTTTCCCCCCGGACCCGCAACAATGTAGAAGGGGCGGCAGCGCTGGGCTCCACCAGCACCCCCCCCGGTAATCACTGCCGCGGCTCAGGCGGCAGTGGGGCTTGGTGCACCCCTGCTTGTAGTGATGGGCAGTCCGGCTCTTGTTGATGAGCCGGTTCTTTCAGCTCAAAAAATGGCTCTTTTTTAAAATAAACCCATGCTCCACCCTGTGATGAATACAGAACCTCCCCTGTACAGTGAGAACCTCATTCTACACCTTTGTATGTAGCATTATTGTTTCCTCAGATTGTCAGCTCTTCTGAACAGGGCCCTCGCTGCTCTTTTGATTGATGAGAGTGAGACACCTGGTACTTTAACAATCAGCTGTTCTCATTGCTGACAGAAGCCGGATCTCCTCTGTTATACAGTTGCTCTGTCTCCTGTAGCGGCTGCAGACCGTACTGCACATGTGACTTATACAGATTTGAATAGGGGGCAAATGTGCAGTAGATGGTCATGGCCACTAAATAGTAGACAGAGCAGCTCGGTAAGGGAGCAGCTCCAGTCGATACCTAGAACAGCTGACTGTCAAGGGTGCTAGGTGTCGCACTCCTACTGATCA
The DNA here is from genome assembly GCA_033576535.1 of Allobates femoralis. Classification (NCBI taxonomy): domain Eukaryota; kingdom Metazoa; phylum Chordata; class Amphibia; order Anura; family Aromobatidae; genus Allobates; species Allobates femoralis. Next base: position 12,078,438 of record JARQOC010000001.1, read on the forward strand.
GACATTGATGACCTAATTCCAAAACCCAATGCCTGCTTCACTGCGCGGCAGCAAAGTGCGTCAAGGAGGCTCCTACTGCTGCTGCCCCCTCCTCCGCACCGCCCCTCGCTTCCTATTACCACGGCTGTGACTGCCTGTGTTTCATGGTGGAACGCATTTAGCAGGCTGGTGCCGCCTCCTCCACAATAGGAGTAGGCGGCACTTCCTGCTTTATACATTCCACAGTGGAACACAGGCAGTCACTACCTCCTCCTGTGTCTCAATTTTGGCAAGGAGAACGGAGCTGTGGAGGAACCAGGAAAGGTAAGTACAGATTTATTTTTTTCATGAGTAAATGCTGGCCAGAGGATTATGGGGAAGGAGGGGTCTCTATGGTGAGTTGTGAGGCTGCACTATGCTATATGGAAGGCTGTAAGGCTGCATTATACTATATGGAGGTCTGTGAGGCAGTATTATACTATATGGAGCACTATGGGGTGCATTATGCTATATGAACGGCAGTGGGGGTCCATTATGCTATACCGTGGACTATGGCGGTGAATTATGCTATACAGAAGACTATGGGGATGCACTATATTATATGGAGGGCTATGGGGATGCATTGTGCTATATAGAGGGATATGAAGCTGTATTATACTATATAGAGGGATATGAAGCTGCATTATACTGTATGGAGAACTATAGGGGGTGCATTGTACTATATGGAGAGCTGTGAAGCTGTATAATACTATATGGAGGGCTATGGGGGGTGCATTATGCTATATGAAGAACTAAAAGGCTGCATTATACTGTATGGAGGACTATGGGGGTGCAGGGGGAGCGACTTAGTATACATTTTTTGCAAAAAACGTATCAACTAATATACCCTGTATTTAACTACTTTTTCATCAGCACTTGCTTGTTACTGTGCTTATTTACAACAGAGTATTTTTACACGTTTGTTTTCTGTGATTCAGTTTTTTGGTGGTGTAAACACTGTCCTACAGACATGTTCATTGTGTGCATGGCTCATTTGTTTTTGTCTGGCCTGCTTAAAGTAAAAGGTACAGAACTAAAATTGAAGTGTGTGAGACTTTTCTTTGCGGTGCCCACCAGCTGCAGAGGCCGTCTGAAACACCGAGGTGCTGATGATCCGAGGAACACCAGTCATGAATAAACTGACTTCACTACTCACTGCCCTGGGGATCCCGCTCCGCCTGCAAGGAGCGAAACCATCCAAGCTGACGGTCATCATCCCCAGAAGTTCTGCAGTAGCGGCGGCCACACTGGTCACATACCACGGGTGGCGTCACAAATACCCCTTTTCCAAATCTCTGTTATCGAAGCCCAGCATCCTTTTATTAAATAAGAAAAAAAATTATACATTTCACGTCAAAAGTAACATCATGGAGCTCATTTGTGAGATGTGGAGTGCATGTTATTAAAACCGTATTGAGCAAATGTGGTTTGGTAGCGGGGCCACGCCACATAAGGTGACACGTGGCCGGGCCTGTGGCAGTGAATAGATCTGGTTCAGAGACGGGATAATTGGTCATGTCGTTCGGTGAAAGCCACTATTGGTGAATGGTGGCTTCTGGTACGGCAAGTTAATTAGCAGGCGTAGGATCTGCGAAGGTTATGGGGGTATTAACCATGGGGTGCTAATACCTCAATCCTAGGGCCGGTTTGGCGACGGCCAGGTAGGTTGGGAATTAGCGGGCATAGGTTCTGCTAAGGTTAAGGGTATTAACCGTAGGGCGTTAATACCTCTATTCCTATGCCGGAGGCAATGGCCAGGGAGGTTGGGAATTAGTGGGCCTAGGTCCTGCTAAGGTTAGGAGTATTAACCGGGAGGGATATTACACCCTTGGATTATGTCAGAACATAACATCAAGGATTGCTTTTGAATTAATACATTGATGAATAAGGAAGTGTGGGGGGTTGTTATCCGCGAAAAAAAACCTGCAGCTTTTTAGTAAACTTTATTATAGAAAGAGCACCTGATCGCTGAACTTGGACACAAACTTTTTTCAAAAGTCCATGTTTGGGTCCGAGGCCCCGAACACGAGGTGTCCTGTATGAACCCGGAACTTTTCTGTTCTGGTTCTCTCATCTGTAATGTCGGCACGTGGCTGCTTCAGGTAATGAGTCCTTGCTTGGGCTTGGAATACTTACATGAACCCATTAATAACATTTACCATAAGTTTAAAAATTAGTCACTCATCTGTCATGAATCCGATGCTGGGTGATACGTCCTCCTCCTGCTAGGGTTCACTGTTCTTTGGGAGGGCAGGTTGCCATGTCATATCTCCATGCTGCATTACAGCTGCGGGATCATTATAATAACTACAATCCCAATAATCTTGTCAAACACCACCAGCTTCAGAAAATGATTAAGTACAACCTGTCACATGAAAAAGCGCTATTAACCTACAGATAGGGCTTAACGTGCATCATTTTGAACCTGCAATTAGAACCTAACTGCCAGGTAGAAATTAACTTTATTCTTCCTAGCAGCATATGGCTTTCAGTCATAGGGATTGCATCGGCGGAGGTTCAGCCACTGCTGTGCCGGAACAGTGAACAGTGGCTGTAGCCTCCCCTGGCTGTCGTTCCCTTCTGTGGTGCGGGTACAGCTGCGATTCACTATACAATGAGTAGTGACAGAACTTGGAACTGGGGATGTCTTAAAAAAAGACATAAACGAACCAGAGCAAGTTCAGATAAGTGCGACCAGAATGGTGAACGGTCTGCAAACCATGTCCTATGAGGAAGTTACAGGATTTGGGAATGTTTAGCTTGCAAAAAAGAAGACTGAGAGGAGACTTAATAGCTGTCTACAAATATCCTAAGAGCTGTCACACTGTTGAGGAAGCTTTAATGTCATTTACACAAGGAAAGCCTAGAAGCAATGGGTTGAAACTGAATGGGAGGAGACAGAAATTAGATATTTGAAAAAAACTTTTAGACAGTCAGGGTGATCAATGAGTGGAACAGGCAGCCACACGTGATGGTGAGTTTGTGCAGGCAGTTGGACCAGATAGGAGGTCCCTTCCAACTCTTCCATTCTATGAACCCAGGTTGGTGCCATTCCATGATTGGAAGCTGAACGCTGCCGGGCGGAATAAAGTTAATTTCCTCCCAGCAACGGGGCTCTAAGTGTGGGCACTGGGTAGGTTTAAAATGCTATTAACCTTAAAATGAACTTCATGTCTGCAAGTTAATACCATTTTTTTCACATCACAAGTTCCTTTTAATTATTATTCCTTTTTTGGGAAAAAACTCCTCTTTTTACAAATTGTATCAAAATTTATTAACAGTTTGTAAGCAACCCTACAATCTTACTAATAAGACCAACGTCAAAATAATATGCAAATACTACATATTATCAAGTCCAAGAAGCAGAGCGGCACTCTTCCAGGTAAAACACTTTGTATATTTAGCAAAAAGTTAAAAACGTACATCGTGGAACAGCCATGAGGACGGTTAGCTGGAGTGACAGGACTACAGCTGTTTCACATGTGATCTCTTCAATGGATCTGTTGAAGCGCTCACTTGTGAAACAGCTGTAGTCTTGGCACTCCAGCTACCCCTCCTCATGGCGGTACCATGATATCAGTTTTTATCTTTTCGCTAAATAAAGGAAGTATTTTAGCCAGAAGAGTGCTGCTCTGCTTCTTGGACTTAAGCTTCCGTCCCATGACCTGGGATTATCAGTTTGCACCCTGAATTTTCCTTGTTATTCTGACGCTGACACATGAGACCAGCACACTAGGGATGAGCGAGTATAGTCGCTAGCATTCGCCGAATAGTAGCGGTATTCGGGCTACTCGCGGCTCTCCGAGTACTTATGTGTACTCGGGAGTAGCAAGTAGTCCTAATACTTTCGCAGTGTATCTATTGATACACTGCGAAAGTAGCCTAAAAGTGAGTAAAAGTTGTTAAAAAACAATAAACTTACATACTCACCTCTCCGACGCCTGCACCGGGACCAGAAAACCTCACCTCCGCTCGCTGGACAAGGACCTTTCACTACCAGCCAATCAGATGCCGCCACGTCACACTACGTGATCGCTAGCAGCCACCTGATTGGACAATTTGCACGGTCCTAGATGCACTATCAGGACCTTGCAAACTGGCCAATCAGGTGGCCGCTAGGGATGACGTAGTTGTGACGTTGCGCCATATGATTGGCCAAATCCCTACCGGCCATCTGATTGGCTGGTAGTGAAAGGTTCTTGTCCAGCGAGCGGAGGTGAGCTTTTCCGGTCCCAGTGCAGGCGTCGGACAGGTGAGTATGTAAGTTAATTGTTTTTTAACAACTTTTACTCACATTTAGGCTATTTTCGCAGTATATCCATAGATACACTGCAAAAGTATTTATACTCGCTATACTTGCAACGAGTAGCGAGTACCGCTACCTACTCGTTGCGAGTATAGCGAGCACGAATAATAAGGTACTCGCTCATCCCTACAGCACACGTCACGTCCCTGCTTCTACCTCTCAACCGCCCTGTGAGGCTGGGGTTCCACATAAGCCCTCAGTCCGTTTTTGGCTTCAGTTTTCTCTTTTTTTTTTTCTAAGTCCAAAAACTGACAGAAAAACGGATTGGATGTAATAAACACCCTGTCCGTTTTTCTATGGAGCTCCAAACATTGCCCTGTCCGTTTTTGAGTCAAAAACGTTGCATGCAACGTTTTTGGCATCATTTAAAAAACGCATGCGTTTTCATGCGTTTTTTTAACATGGGGCCCTATGGGAAACGCATGCGCGAACGCATGCAAATGCGCACTTGCGTTTGCGCATGCGTTCGTGCATGCGTTTTTTTAATGAAAAGTCCAAAAACGTTCAGGAGTGCAGGAGGCTCAAAAAGCACCCAGAAAAAAACGGATTGGTGATGAAAATCACTTCCAAAAACGGATTTCTATGTGTGACCACAGCCTGATAGTGGTGCATACACTACCATAGCTCTTGTTTGTGTACTACATATTATCATCCAGTAAACTAAAGAAATAATGGTGGGATCTTGGGATTGGGCAGTATCTTTACTGGGGTAGTCATCTTTAGTATTTCACCGGAACTTTAGGTGTTTTCTTTTTTCTATATCCTGCCTCTAGTTTAATTTGTAAAACTTATGGAACACCCCTTTAAATTAGGTTTGATTTATTTCATGTCTAGCATAAAACGTCTCAAAAGTCAAGAAACTGGATTCTTTTCGCCAATGGTAAGTATAATCTGTACTTCTGAAGTTTTCTAAGACGTTCCTTCGAAAAATATTCTAAACTGCTCTTGTGTATTTAAGCTCGCACATACCTCGATGTCTTATAGACTTCCTATTGATGTGAGAAGTTTTATAAATCATTCAGTAACAGATGATGTTGTAACTAAAGCAGTGGGAGTTTTGAAATACTTACATCAGATTAAGCTTGTGTTTATTTCAAAAAAACCTCTGATCTACCTAGGATTTCTGGCAGGCTCAACATGAGAACAACACGAGCTGGTGTGTATCAAAGCTTCTTTATCTGAAAGTCAAACTTGGAAGGTTTCCAATTCTAATTAAAAAAAAAAAAAATAATTGATGTCTTTTTGGACTTTCAGTTTCAAAATATTTTCCCATTCATTTGTAAAATTGGTATTTGGTCTACGCACTCCTGGAATATTGATCAAAAACATCAGTGGGAGAAATAAAGAGTTGTCGCATATTATTTGAGTTCTGGGACGAAATAATGTCCTGTACGGTACTGAAGAAATTCCTAAAAAAAAAAAAAAAGATTTTAATATGAAGTGAAAGGGCATATAAATGTTCCCAAGCACTAACAAGCAGTTGGTTGTTTCCTACCGGCCTGTTGTGCTCGGCACCGCTCACCACCGGCACAGAGTGATGACGGACCGCGCCTAACGAAAACACAATGGCTTCGTCAACGGAGTGGAGGTTTCTTTTCCGCTCTATTCTATACAATGGCTAGGACAGATGACTTCATGCTAACTCACAGCCGGCTCTCCGCTACCTAACTAGTGGAGCCGGTTGCCAATGAACATGATAGGCTATGACGTCCGTCAACAAAACAGAGAAGCCGTAATGTCAGCGGAAGCTGCAGAGTCACTGGCAATCTTAGACCGCTCTGTGTTGGCGTTGGGCACAACAGGCAAGTAGGTGCCGACTATCTGCCTGTTAGTGCTTAGGCACATTTTTTTTTGGGGGGGGGATCTCAGATATACTTTTTAAAAAAGGTCTCATTCACAGGTGAGGTGATTTTCTCCTTTGATGTGAAAAATGGGCTGATTTCATTAGTGTGCTGGATCTACGATTTCATCTAATTTTGGTTCACAACCCAGTCTTTGTGCTTCATCTCTTAATCTCGAAAAGGAAAGATTGGTTCTGTTTTCTTAACGTGTAACTGTGATTATGTACATTTTTTATACATAATAGAAACTAAAATTAACTACTGATCAGTAGAAGTCCAGGTCCTAAGACCCCCAACCTTTCACAGACTTTAAAATACTCAGCTCTTGTATGCAGAGTTCACACATAGTTTTCTGCACTTGGTCTTATTTATGATGACCCCAGTAAGGTTGTTCTTTCTGAGTCTATGATGGTCAGGTTGGTTCAGGGAAATCATAAAGTTGAGGACTTCTACTATCAATTCAGAGTTTTGGCAGTGAAAATCTCCTGGAATGACCCAGCTCTCAGCAGAAAGCATAATGGCTTACATACCCTATCTGTTGTCTCTGGAGGAGGCTATGTCTCTGGTTTTTTATTTGGACAGACATCTAATGGCCCCTTTACACGCCGCTACCGAAAGGTTAGAAGCCACCGGGTGTCGGAGACAATTGTACCTGATACCTTGTAAACACTGCGCAGTAGCGGCGTGTAATTCAGGTTGTTCCTCCCTGTCTCTTTGGATACCTGTCTTTCAACCTGAATTACACGCCGCTACTGCGCGGTGTTTACAAGGTATCAGGTACAATTGTCTCCGACACCCGGTGATTTCTAATCTTTTGGTAGCGGCGTGTAAAGGGGCCATTAGGGATAAAAACACCTTTAAATATTTGTCAATGACTTCTTCCTCACATTCATGTATGGGCCCATAGAGCAGGTGTTTGCACGAAACAGCTGTTGTCCTCACAATACAGCTCTGTATTCTCCCATTCCTGCATGTCTTTTTAATGGAACTGGAATAAAGTTGGTGGTTTTAAGCAAATGGTGGTTATATTTTCTTCTATTTATGATATTTCTTGCATTCAGGAGACTCAAACGAATATATGCAATTGGAGACTGCAGAAATTCCAACAAGGAAAATTATATTGGAGCATCTAGTCATTTTTGCTTGCATTATTGAAATTCAGGTTATGTAATAATTCAATGTTTTAAGTATATGAGTAAATTTCCAAAAGAAAAATAAAAGATATCTTAAGTGTAATGGCACAGATTCTAAGAATCTAAAATTATATCTCACGCATTCATATCTTTTGTAACTAAATCAGGATTTAGGCTAGGTTCAGACTTGGTTTTGGACCCACGTTGCAAGGCAGCACTAATACCGGACAGCGTTAACGGCAAGCGCTGCCTGGAATTAGGGCCCCATATAAACCCGTTGTATACCTTAGTTGCAGCCGCACACAGATCAGCAGGAGGTGCGCTTTAGCTTAGCGCACAGGATACGTTGCCTGCAGCGTTTTCCTGTGTGCTGAGGAAAAGCGTCCATCCTGCAGCTCTGTGTGGCTGCAACTAAAGTACACAACGGGTTTCTCTGGGGCTCCGTTTCTAGGCAGCACTTGCCATTAATGCTGTCTGGTATTAGCGCTGCCTGGAAACATGGGTCCAAAACCAAGTCTGACCCTAGCCTTACTATTAATTCTCAATTTGTAGATTCAGGTTTCTTCTTAGGCCGTCTTCACACCACGGCAAAATCCGATCCGGGGGTGTCAGGGGTTAACCTGACAGCCCCGGACCGGATCTGGACACAGAACCGGAGGGCCAATCATGCCCTCTGGTCTGGTGTGCAGCCGGATGGCTCGTTTGCAGCCACAGCTGCTGATAATTCAAGATCGCGGCTAGTGGAGAGCTAGCCGTGGTCCTGAATTGTCAGCAGGGGACAGCTGGCGGTGCTGAAGGTCAGCGTCGGCCGGCGCTGAGCTTTAGCCTCCGGCGTCAGGCTCCCGGGTGCGGCTCCAGTGCTATCCGGCGCCATAGACCCCCATATTAGGGGGCTCCGGAACGCACCAGACCGGGAGGATCCGGGAGCATCCGGGAGGATCAGCTTTTTTCCCCCAGACACAAAAATGCTGCATGCAGCATTTTTGTGTCCGGCAGAAAAATCCGAATCCTCCCGAATTCTCCCGGACAGATGGAAACCGGATGGCAGATAGCTGCCATCTGGCTCCATCCGGCCCCATAGCATACTATGGGGCCAAAATCCGGTCCAGGGCTGTCAGGTTCACCCTGACAGCCCCGGATCGGATTTCACCATGGTGTGAAGCAAGCCTTAGAGCTCATTGACAGTGATTTTGCTATTGAGTGTGGATACAGCGTCTCTACTCTCAGGCATCCCATTCAAGTGTTAGTGATTTATAATTGTCCCCTTGCTCAAAGTCATGTTACTTCTAAGGTCAAGAATATGCACATGAGAGTGGGAGAGTTACACATATAATCCATTTCACTCATGGTCCATCCTTCTTTACCTTCTACACTGGTCTTAGGCATTCAAAGTTTGGATAAACACAATCCTAACATCAAATGCGAGACTCGAGAAATTAAGTGTTCGGGGGAACTTTTATTTTTCTAGTTGCTTATTCAAATGCTCGTCATTTATTTTTATTATTATTATTATTATTATTAATAAATATTTATATAGCACCATTAGGTTCCATGGCACTTTACATGTGTAAGGGCAGATGAGGACAAGAACATAAATGATGACAATTGAATCATACAGGTACAGTAGGGCCGAGGATCCTGTCCACGAGGGCTCACAGTCTATAGGGGGTGGGTGGGGAGACAGTAGGAATGGGAGAGGTGAAGGTGAGGTGGTGCAGCGTATTAGGTCTCATTGTGGGTTTTAGGCTTGAAGGAAGAGGTGTGTCATCAGGTTTTTCTTGAAGGTTCCCAGAGTAGGGGAGTGTCTGATGTGGTTGGGGAGAGAGTTCTAAAGTATGGCGGATGTACGAGAGAAATCCTGTATGTAGTTGTGTGAGGAGGAAATGCGAGGGGAGAAGAGAAGGAGCTCTTGAGAGGAGCACAGATTGAATGAGGGGAGGTATCTGGAGACCAGGTCGGAGATATATGGAGAGCACAGGTTGTGTATTTCCTTGTATGTCATGGTTAGCGTTTTGAACCGGTATCTCTGGGAAGTTGTGAGCCAGTGAAGGTATTGGCAGAGGGTGGAGACAGGGGAGTAGCGGGGAGACAGGTGGATGAGCCAGGGAGTGGAATTGAGGATGGTTCAGAGAGGTGCGAGGGAGTTAGCGGGGAGGCCGGTGAGCAGGAAATTGCAGTAGTTGAGGCGGGAGATGATGAGAGCGTGGACAAGTGTTTTAGCAGTGTCTTGGTCAAGGAAAGAGCGGATTCTGGTAATGTTTTTGAGCTGGAGTCGGCAGGCGGTGGTGAGGGCTTGGATGTGTGGCTTGAAGGAGAGAGAAGTGTCGAGGATTACCCCGAGGCACTTGGCATGGGGGATGGGTGAGAGTGTGCAGTCATTGACAGTGATGGATAGGTCGGGAAGCGGGGGAGAGCAACTAGGGGGAAGACGATAAACTCATATTTGTCCATGTTGAGTTTGAGGAAGCGGGCGGAGAAGAAGGATGAGATAGCAGGCAGGCATTGCGGAATTTTGGATAATAGGGAGGGGATGTCGGGGCTGGACAGGTAGAGTTGGGTGTCATCAGCGTAGAGGTGATATTAGAGACCGTGGGACTCAATGAGTTGGCCTAGGCCGAGGGTGTAAATGGAGAAGACTAGTGGCCCCCAGACTGAGCCTTGGGAAACTACAAAAGATAGGGGGTACGGAGAGGAGGAGTTGTAGTAGTGGGTGATGCTGAAAGTCAATTCCGTTAGGTAAGAGGAGATCCAGTAGAGGGCTAGGTCAGTGATGCCAAGATATTCTAAAATTTGAAGTAGGAGGGAGTGGTTGACTGTGCCAAGCAGCAGAAAGGTTGAGAAGGAGGAGGATGGAGTAGTTTCGCTTGCTCTTGAGGGTCAGTAGGTCATTGGTGACTTTGGTTAGGGCTGTTTCGGTGCAGTGGAGGGGTCGGAAACCAGATTGTAGGTGGTCAAATAGGGAGCAGGAGGAGAGGTGGGAGGACAGTTCGGAATTGACGTGCTGTTAAAGTAATTTTGAGGGAAAGGGGAGGAGAGATATAGGGCAATAGTTGGAGACTGTTGCAGGGTCGAGGGAGATTTTTTTGAGGATGAGTGTGAGTAGGGCGTGTTTGAAGGATGAGGGGAAGACACCAGAATTAAGTGATATGTTGAAGTGATGGGTTAGGGCACGGATAAGGACTGTGGTGAGGAGAGTGGGTCGAGGGCACAAGTGGTGAGGTGTGATCATGCTAAAAGAGAGGAGAGGTGATCTTCAGTTGTGAAGAAGAAGCTACATTTGTGCAAGGGGGGTTGGGCAATGGAGGGGGGGGAGGGGGGATTGTGGATCGAAGCTTTGTCTGATTTTGTCGATGTTCTCTTTGAAAAAGGTGGCGAAGTTGTCGGCAGAGATGAGGGGAGAGGGAGAGGGTGCAGGGGGACGGAGTAGAGAGTTGAAAGTTTTGAAAAGTTGCTTGCGGTTATGGGACAGGGCAGTTATTATGGAAGAGAAGTAGTCTTGTTTTGCAGCGGCGACTGCAGTCTTGAAGATGATGAGGGACTGTTTGTACAAGGTGAAGTGCACAGCGGAGTGGGACTTCTTTTATCTCCGCTCAGCCGCCCTAGACGTCCGTCGAAGTTTTTTAATGAGGGCTGTGAGCCAGGGTTGTCTATGTGCTCGGGTTGTGTTGTATGAGAGGGGGCAGTCTGGTCCAGGGCTGTGGTGAGAATGGCTTTGTAGAGGGTGGCGGCTGTGTCAGTGTCTTGAGAAGAAGCCAAGTCTGAGAGAGGGAGGAGGGACTCGGAGAGTAAGTGAAAGTTTATGAGTTTAAGGTTTCTGCAGGGGTGGGGGAGTTCCAGAGAGGGGGGAGTGTGGTTGGAGGGGAGAGGGAGGAGAAGGTCAGCAGGTTGTGGTCAGATAGGGGGAGGGGTGAGTTTGCGAGGTCGGTGAGGGAACAGAGGTAGGTGAAGATGAGGTCTAGTGTGTGGCTATTGTTGTGTGTGGCGGAGGAGGTCCATTGGGAGAGGCCGAAGGAAGAGGTTAGAGATAGGAGTCTAGAAGCAGCAGTGTGGGGGGTTTCGGTGGGGATGTTGAAGTTACCCTTGATGATGGTGGGGATGTCATCAGAGAGGGGGTGGAGGAGCCAGGTTGTGAAGTGGTCGAAGAAGATGGAGGAGGATCCTGGGGGGTGGTAGATGACAGCCAGTTGGAGGTTGCAGGGGGAGAAGATACGCACGGAGTGCACCTCGAAGGAGGGGAGGGGGGCAGTGGGGGCTGGTGTACTTGGGGTAAAGGAGCAGTTGTTGGCCAGGAGTAGGCCAACGTCTCTACCGCGGGTGTTGCTGAGGCAGGGGGTGTGGGAGAGAGTGAGTCCGCCATAGGAGAGGGCGGTCGGGGAGGTTGTGTCGGAGGGGGTGAGCCATGTTTCGGTGATACCGAGGAAAGAGAGTTTGTTGGTGATGAAGAGATCGTGGATGAATGAGAGTATATTGCATACCGAGCGGGTGTTCCAGAGTGCACTGGATAGGGGAATTGAGGGAGGGGTGGCTTGGAGAATGGGTGTAGGATTGCGGGGGTTGCAGGTGTTAGTAGTGGGGAGTTGTTGTGGGCTAGAGGTGACTGTGGGGATGTGGTAGGGGGGACCAGGATTGGGGGAAATGTTGCCAGCAAGTAGGAGGAGGAGGGAGTGGGTTAGGAGATGGGGGCAGGAGAGCTTACGTGGCGGGCAGGCATGTTTGGAGACAAAGGATTGGGTGTGGAGGAAAAGTTCAGAGGAATGGGTGAGATGACTAGGTAGGATGGAGGGGAGAGTGATATTGATAGTGATTTATAAGATCTCAGTGTGAATTTCTTCCTCCGCATAGACTGTATGATTGCGCAATTTCATACCAGGTGCCAAAATGCCTAAGTCTCATTTTTTTAACCTCTCTCTTCCTGAAAAAGATGCTTTGAAAGAGTATATTCCAAAGAGTCTGGCCAAAAGGCATACACGGCCATTCACTTCTCCAGTAGCTGTTGGCTTTTTCTTTGTCAGAAAAAGGATGGAGGTTTGCGTCCATGTTAGTATTCTAAAGAGAATAATAAGATCACGGTCTATAATCCTTATCTTTACCTCTTATACCTGACCTGTTCAATCAACTAGCTGAAGCCAAATGGTTTTCTAAACTTGATCTGCGAGGAGCGTATAAACATATATGTGTTTGGCAAGGTGACCTGAGGGTCATTTTGAAAATTTGGTTATGCCGTTTGTGTTTACTTATGCTTCAGCAGTTTTTAAGAACTTCATAAATTTAATTTCTTGCTCTATGTTGGGCAGATTTGTGGTAATTTATTTGGATGACATTTTAATTTACTTACATTCTCGTGAACAGCATCGGAAGCATGTTTGTCATTTCTTTATATTTCTCTTGACAATCATTTATTTGCCAAACTGGAGAAATGTCACTTTGAGTTTCAGCAGGTTCATTGTTCATTTGATTTGGTCCTTGCATTAGAGTTTCAGATGGATCCCATTAAGGTACAAACTGTCCTTGATTGGGACTAACCAACTAAACTTAAATCATTGCACAGATTTTTAGGCTTTGTGAACTACCATCAAAAGTTCATTAAGAACTTCTTAGTCATAGCAAAGCCTCTAAGGGTACCTTTACACGCGGCAACATTTCTAGGAATTTCACTGGCAACTTACTAGTTTCAGTGAAATCATGGACACATTGTTTTATCTTGTTGCTGTGTACAAATAGAACAATGTGTCCATGATTTCACTGCAACCAGTAAGTTGCCAGTAAAATTCCTAGAATAGTTTCCACGTGTAAAGGCACCCTTACTGATATCACGAAAAAGGGTACTGACATTCCTCTTGGTTTAATGAGCCTGTTAATGCTTTTACTACTTTCAAATCAGCCTTCTCAAAGGCTCCAGTCCTCAGTTTGGTCAACCCAATCTGCCGTTTGTTGTCAAGGTAGACACCTCTTATGTCTGGATGAGTGCTGACCTTTCACAAAGAAGAAACTTTGCATTTTTTTTCCAGAAGTTCTTACGAGTAGTATTTATGTTTGATATACGTGACAGAAAACATCTGGCAGGTAAAGGGAATCTGTCAGGTCCCCGGAACCATGAGCATTTATGTATCCATACCTATAATCCCTGCTTAAAAGTCCCTCTATGTAGTAGCCTGAACAAACAGAACTTTAGAAAAAGTATTTATAAAGATCATTTATGAGATGCTAAAAAGGGCTTTGACTAGTTGAGGGGGCGTTAGTTCCCCTGAGTAGTTTGCTTACTTAGCATGCTATTCCATCCATGTGAGAATGATAACATTTCATCATCGCAGCGTCATCGGCATCACTACAATGCCACACATTCACGTGGCTTTGTACCAGTCAGAATTGAGATTCTCTGTTTCTGAGTGTATGCACCCCAGCTTCAGAGAGGCTCTCTGCACAGGATCGGACATTGTTCGAACTTCTGGTCATGTGCGCTACTCTAAAGTTGGGTGTAAGCGCCCCAGCATCAGAGAGGCATAGTGCACATGACCAGGAGTGCAGACAACATTCGGTCTTGGGCAGTAAGCTTCTCTGAAGCCCAGGGTGCATACATCCGGTGTCTGAGAAGCCTAAGAGCCTAAGAGAGGTACAAAGCCACAAGTATGTGCGGCTTTGTATAGCGATGCCGATGATACTGCGGTGGTCAAGCTAGTTATCACATCAACATGAGCGGAATAACTTGCTAAATGGACTGACTAGATGGAGGAACTAACGCCCCCTCGACTAGTCAAAGCCCTAATTAGCATCTTGTAAATGATCTGTAAAAATACTTTTTTCAAAGATCACTTTATGTATGCTACTACATAGAGAGACTGTTAGGCAGAGATTATAGATATGGCCACAGAACTGCACATGGTTCTGGATGCCCAAGGGGAACTGACAGGTTCCTTTTAAGGAACCATTTGAGGAGTGGAGACATAGGTTGGAAGAAGAGTGGAGACATAGGTCTTTACCAATAATAAGTTGATGCTGCAAAATGCTTAAATACTAGACAGGCCCGGTGGGCCTATCTCTTTGCTTGGTTTAATTTTCTGTTATTTATTTCCCTGGATATAAGAATGTTAAGGATGATGCACAATCAAGTAGCTTTGTTTTGGAGTTGAGGGATAAAAACCTAGTCAAGATTCTTAATAAGGAAGTTGTGGTGGGTGCCCGGGGGATTGATCTCCGACAACCAGGGGCGGGCTGGTGCCTTTGCCCCGGGAGGCAATGTATTTTTCCCAGCCCTCGCAGGTGAGGAGTGGGTGGGGGGGTTGGGGTGCTGTTGGCCAAGGTGAGGAGCGGGGGGGATGCTATTGGCCGAGGCGAGGAGGAGTGGGTGGGGGGGTGCTGTTGGCCGAGATGAAGAGCAGGATGGGGAGGGGGTAGAGTGATGTTGGCCGAGATGAGGAGCGCGGGGGGGTTCGGTTTTAGCCATCACACCGCTTCCACTCCACCATGCTCCCTGGCGGGCGCGTCCGATGTAGGCTGTTTTGATAGAGCTGCCGGCCCATTTCAGTATGGGGGCGGCCCTAGGTGAGGGCAATTCCACCAGCCTGGCGGGCACTTGCCCCCCTGCCACCTGGGCCAGTCCGCCCCTGCCGACAATGCATTGAAGATGCTGATGATAGTGCATTGGGGGGCTTGCCTTTGAACACGCTTTACATACCTTTCCCTTTATGTACAGAACTTAATGAAATACATTATTCTGTGTTGGCCAGGCAGTCCATTTCTTCTGCCACTTGGAAAGCTATTTCTGGGTCCTTCTTTTAGCAGCAGACTTTTTCATAAAGATGTTGATGAACATGTTAGTAAATGCAGAGTTTGCGCTAGGGCTAAAGTTTCACAAGATGCATGGACAGTATTAACTGGAAATGGAAACAAAGGAGCAACATAGGGTTTATCCATGTTATGAATCAAATTATTAATAGGCTCAAGGCTCACTTTATAGTGTTGTGTAAAGCCACAGCCACTGTATATACTTGTATCTCCTTGTGTCCAAGGGATATGTTGGTCTTCAGCAATATTCCACAAGATAGGAATCCAGACAAAATCCAACAAGAGAAAAATGGGGTTCTAACCGCGCTCCCGTCCACATAATAATTTATTCTACATCAATGTTAATCATCATCCTTGAATGAATGGTGAAGAATCAAGGATCATCATCAAGGATGATGATTAACATTGATGAAGAATAAAGGATCATCATCAAGGATGATGATTAACATTGATGAAGAATAAAGGATCATCATCAAGGATGATGATTAACATTGGTGAAGAATCAAGGATCATCATCAAGGATGATGATTAACATTGGTGAAGAGTCAATTTCTATGTGGACGGAAGCGCGGTTTGAACCCCATTTTTCTCTTGTTGGATTTATCAAGATGCCTGGACAAACAGAGAGGAGGAACCAAGAGGTTGAACAGTATTTAAGATGTTTTGTTTCATCTAATTGGAAGTAACTGGTTGAATTTCCACCTCTTGCTGAGCGCTCTCTTAATTACTGCACATTCACGGATAATGGTACCTCGCCTTTTTTTGCTGTGTAGGTTTTCATCCAGCATTTGGGAAATGTTATGGTTTGCAGTCCTTTGCACTGGAAGAGGAGACATTTTCTTTCCATTTAATTAAGGCCTGGATATAGGTTGAAAATGTCTTTTGGCAACTTGTGACCGGGTCGAGACAACTGCAAACTGCAGACATAAGAGGGCTCCTGCCTTTAAGGTAGGAGACTTTGTCGTTGTCCTCAAAAAATTTACATTTCAAATTGCCATCTAGGAAAGTTGCTCCTAAAATTTGTTGGTGAAAGTAAGGTAATTAACCCTGTAATGGTAAGACTTTAATTCCCAGTAGCATGGAGGATCAATAATTCTTTCCATTCCTATCTTGTTAAAAGGTTTGAAAGGATGCTTGGTCCTTAGAACATAATTGAGGTGGATCCAGAGGAGGATCGAAAGTATGTTGTAGAGCAAGTTCTGGGTCCCAGACATGTTAGGTGCCGGCTGGAGTACCTAGTTAAGTGGAATGGTTACAGTCTGGACAACAACTCCTGGGTTAATGCATAGGATCTTCATGCAGATTATCTGGTAAGAGATTTCTGTCAGCGGCGTCAGAGGAGTGGGATCTTTGTGGGTCCGATGGCTGTTCATAGAAGGATGGTACTATCATGCCTTGGGATTTAAATTGTCAGTCCTATGTTGTGTGAATTTCTTCTGGATTCTATTTCTTTCTGGGTTTTTATTATCTGTAGTCCTTGTTTCAGTCCACGTTAGACAACAGGTGTTTTCATTTGTTAATTTAATTTGCCCTATCATCCTTTGGGTGTGCCTTTTTAAACCTTTCCCTAACTGATCTTTCCTGCTGGTGATATTCTTTGTGGAGTCTACTTGGAATTACATGTATACTGTTTTTGGATTCATGCCAGTCAGATGGAGATCAGCTAGATTATCTTTCTCTGCTGTTTCTTCTGTCTGTCCTACTGCTTTCTGCTTTATTTAGCTAGGAGGTAGGAGGCATTCCTTTCTAGCAGTAAAACTTCATGTTTATCTTTTTTTGTGTTTTTTTTTTTTTGGTTTCTCACTCTGGAATCCTTCCTGATTGAAGTTTTAGTGATCTTCCCCTTTTCTACAGTTCCTAAGGAAAATTGAAGCCAAGCCCATAGGAAGCCAAGTCCAAGTTGTCATCTCTTAGTCCTGTGGTTAGGGTTATTTCAGCCTGCGCAGAGGCCACCAGGAACTGCGCAGCTAAGAATTTTAGTCTGTACAGGAACCAGTTAGGTCAGGTGTGTTTTTTATGAGATAGGCCATGGTTTCTTGTGTGAGTTGCTACTAGATCATTTCAGTTCTCAATTAGGCAATATAGTCCAGGACCCAAAGAATAGTAAATGTAACACGTAAAAAAAAACTGAATTAAAACCAATACTCACTGCTCACCTATGACAATGTAAAGAGAAAAAAAAGCTCCGGCACTTCGAATTCCAAAATATCCAAGACGAGATAAAAGCATACTCAGGGAGGTGCGGTGTGCAGGGGATGAGGGCCTGTTTCGCTTTTCTTGGAGCTTCTACCAGTCCCGCCATGATCAGGCATCTTGAGTACTAGGACATGTGGGTGATCAGACTTGGTTTTTAACCTTTTTGGAGGTCCTAGTGATCTTCAAAACAGTGACAGCAATGAGTTCGGATCTAAATCCCATTGACCACCTGTGGAGAGACCTTAAAATTAGTGTTGGGAGAAGACGACTCAAATATGAGAGAATGGGAGCAGATTATAAGGAAGAGGAGAAACTCCAGGTGATGAGAAGAAGCTTGTGGAGGTTATAGGGGGAAGACTGATCAAAGAGATTTATTCCAAAGGGTGACATCAAATATTAAGTTGAGGGGACAACAATTTTGTCCTGATTATTATTGTGATTTTCTGTGCATTGTGAGGTAGCAACCGGGGAACCCGCTTGCATAACGACAAAACACCCGTGTTTTGTATTTAACCAATGTCTACCCGTTTATTTTCACATATCACAACATAACCCGGGTAGCATGTTTGACACATTTCACATTGATTATAAACACTTTCCATAAATACACCATACATTTACATATAACATTACATAACACTTATATTGCACATAACGATTATAGTAACCCGGGACCTGTAACCATCTCTCTATCCCCATTGGAGCTCTACTAACAGCTCTCGGGGTGGCTACGGCCTCCAGCCTATCTACACATTCCACATACATTTATCAATTCATAAGTTACCATATATCAATGGGCTCTATAGGTCCCAATGGCGGAACCAGCCGCCTGGCTTTAGTTCCCCAGCTCCACACTACCCCGGAATCAGGACTCCAGCCTGACCAGGTTCTTACACACTGTATGTGATCCATCCTACCACATCCATGGATCACATACATCCTCACATACGCTCACAGCCCATCATACAATATCCATGGACTGCTGCTCCCCTGGGTCCATAGCAGGGATTGGCAAACCTGAGTCACCGGGCAAACCGAGCGTCACCAAGGCCTCCTCACCACGTGTTTAGGCCGACAGCTGCCACCAAACCTCCACCCTGTGGCAAGTCTCCAGGTCAACGACTGTGCCCACGCCTGAGTCGAGCGCCCTCCAGGATCAGCCTCGGTTCCCCACTCTAGGAGCCCTCTTCACCCCTGCGTCTGGCCACAGGTTCACACATACCATCGAAGGACAGTTAGAGGGACAGGTACCCGCCGCATGCAGCAGGCCAAGCCTCCCTCTCGTCCCCACGGGACGGGATTCCTCCGATCTCACACCCACACTCGCTGGGTTTCTCTCACAGACTGAACTCAACAACAACACCCACTTCCTCTCACACACACCTGGCAGGTTCTTATCGCGCCTGCCACACCCACCTGGACACATCCACCTGAGCTGCTATTACTCAGGACACACCCACCTGACACACCCACCTGGGCTGTCAGCAATCACGCATTACATTCCTTTGCTCAGGGCTTCCTCGATCTCATGAGCCACTCATTAGTCACATTAAACCTCATTGTGTTCAGGATAGGTTCAAACAGCATTATCACAGGAAAACCGGCCAGTGTGCCCAGGATCATACCCTGATCCTGCATGTGATGCGCCCCGGCCATGGGGATCATGCCGGCGGTGCCTCACAGTATTTATGTAAAATTTGCTTTTTTTCTCTGTCTTTTTTGTGTTGTTCCAATAGACACAAAGGAAATAATTGTGTATAACAAAACATGAATAATATCAATGCTTTTCTATGAGAAATAACATATTTTTCGCTTTATAAAACACACCGGATTATAAGACATACCTCAAATTTGGTGAAGCAAAAGAGACAAAAAAATAATTAGCAATTTTAAATGGGGTACTTCTTATAATGCCAGTGTCTGTCTTACAATCAGTATATACTGTATGTCCCTCATCCTTGTACATCACCCCCCATCCTGGTATATATGTCCCCATCCTAGTATATTCGGCCCCCATCCTGGTATATATAGCCCCCATCATGATATATATGTCCCCATCCTGGTATATATATGTCTACTATTCTGATATAAATGGTTCCCATCCTGGTATATCTGTCCCCATTCTGTTATCTCTATCAACCTCATTCTGGTATATACACTGTATGTCCCCATCCTGGTATATATATGTGCACCCTCCTGATAAATATGGGGGACATACAGTGTATATATGTGCCCCATCCTAGTACATATATCCTCCATCCGTGCACATAGCCCCCCACGGTTTACCAAGGGGGGTTGCAGGGTGCATGCGGTGGCTTCATGAGTCCATGGGGGGTGGGAGCAAAGCCCAGAGCTGCTGGTGAGTCGCTCACTTTCCAGTGGCTGCCACCATTAATATGTCCCAGCATGCATTGCCAAGAGGCATAACAGCTTGTGTTCATACTGACAGAAAATGGTTGTGGAGGCGGCGCATGCGCAGATTCTTGAACTCTGGACACAGCATGTAATGCCTCTCAGCAATGTATATTGGGACATAATAATAACGGCGCCCACCGTAAAGTGTCGTGACTTCCCCCACAGCTCAGGGCTTTGCTCCCCTCGTGGAGCCGTTAAGACACCACATGCACCCTCGCAACCCCCTCATTAAGATTTTTGTTTTAAATTTGGATTTTAAGATGCACCCCTGTTTTCCCACCACTTTGGGGGAAACAAAAGTGCGTCTTAAAATCCAAAAGGTACGGTACTTCATTTTCTGGAACAATTTTAAGGGTGCCAACACTATTGGCAATGACTGTAAATTTGTGGCACTAAGGCTTGGGTCAAACCTGCGTCAGCCCTAAGGCTGACAATTCTGTTTAAAATTGTTTTTCTCAGCCTAAGCGCATAGCGTTAACGGCATGTAAATCTATGCCCCGGCTGTGTATGCCGGATATGCGCTTTTGCTGAGCGCACAGGAAAAATATGTAACGAAAGGATATGTATTACTTAGATATGAGTAGTTGTCACAAAATGTGGTCCATAACATAATTGTTTAAATAAACATAAAATAATAAAGTTTAAATATAAAGCGGACAATGTCTCCAAAGACTCTCAAAAGTCTCCTATTGACTACCGTGATATCTTATAAGTATTATAAATATTAGTCTTCCCAAAACCAGGGATATAAGCTGGAAGGAGAGGAGCTCAAATAGGGTCTTACCTGGGTATTGCTGTAGGAAGGATAGTAGTGGAGGCACTATCCTGAAATGGTTGTGCAAGTCACAACCAACATATAAGACACATCAGCTGTTGGCAATGAACCCAAGAAGTGATCATAAACCAAGGAGATGGAGGAATGGGTTATATCCTTGTGCTGCTGAGAACTGATCCGAAGGAGCAATGCCTATGAAATACGTAGACATTAAAGATCTTTTGATACAGTTCTCTGTATCCTGACTGCTCCTTCGGGTCGGTTATCAGCAGAGCGAAGATATAACCCATTCCTCATTCTCCTTGGTTTATGCTAATCATTAGTCTTAGAACCATTATATTTTGTTTGTTAAGTACAACTGGTTTACAAGGGCAGAGAGATGAATCTGTCCCTAGATTTTTCCCATATAAAGTGTGGTCACCACCACTAAGTCCCTGTACAGCATACAGCATCCAAGAATGCTATATATATAAGTCTGCAATCCTCTCTGCATAACATAAAAAAGAACTTTTATTATAGTCACCTATGCGGTAGTCCTGTCTGACGGGTGTCAGTCACTGGGATCTACCACCCGTCTTCTTGCTTCACGTGGATGACACATGCTATGTCGTCTGCACAGTCTCCCCCATTGCATTACTGCCAAAGGCAAAGCAAAGTGCTGTAATGCTTATGCTTGGGAAAAGACCAAAGAGCTTCAGCGCATGCACTCTACAATACTTTGGCTCTCAGCAGGTCAGAGAGAAGTGTGCATGTGCACAAGAGGGCAATGAAGGACACTGTGTGGATGATGTAGGACGTGTCATTCGCATGAAACAAGAATAGAGGAGGTGCCAGATTTAGACCGACGAAGCCCAATGGACTGGATCACCCTATAGGTGAGTATAATAAAAGGTCTTTTTTATGCTTTTCAGATCGGTTTAGGGACTTCTATACGGCATTCTACAGGGTGGGCCATTTATATGGATGCACCTGAATAAAATGGTGATATCAACTTCCTGTGTGTGGCACATTAATATATGGGAGGGGGGAAAACTTTTCCAGACGGGTGGTGACCATGGCGGCTATTTTGAAGTTGGCCATTTTGGATCCAACTTTATTTTTTTTTAATGGACAGAGGGTCATGTGACACATCAAACGTATTGAGAATTTCATAAGAAAAGCAATGGTGGTAACACTTGGTTGTAATGTAACTTTATTCTTTCATGAGTTATTTACAAGTTTATGACACTTATAAAATGTGTTCAAAGTGCTGCCCATTGTGTTGGATTGTCCATACAACCCTCTTCTCCCACTCTTGACACACTGATAACAACAATGCAGAAGAAATGCGAGCAGAGCCTTCCAGGATCCGCTGTGTCAGATGCTGCACATCTCTTAACTTCACAGCATAGACAATTGCCTTCAGATGACCCAAAGATAAAAGTCTAAGGGTGTCAGAAGTTCAAGTCCGTGGCTTCTAAACGTGTTGATTAAATACATAATTTCTATTCATCATGAACTGACCAGAATTTGATCCTTAGAGGAGCAGCAGTGCGGGTTTATCTCCAATTCATTTTCCTATATCGTTGATATGCCTTAGGGCCACGTCACACCTGGCGATGTTGGCGTCGATTTTTTAGGCTACCTTGGGGCGTGGCTTATCGCTGCCGGCATCGCCAATGCGTCGCCCAATGTGACTGGACGAGGGCGACACATTTGAGTGGTCGCCCCATGTAAGCGGCCGACGGCGACCTGACAGGCGATGGAAGCCATAGGCTCCCATTGTACTGCATCGCCGCTGGGATTTTGAGACACCCCGGCGGCGATGTCGTCTGTCAGATCGCCGGTGCGTCGCCGGAGGTGTCGCCCCATGTAAATGGGGGACTGCGACGCTGGCGGGGCGCCAAAAACGTGTGCTCTCCTGCCCGTTGCCTCCGACAGCTCCGGTGGCATCGCCAGGTGTGACGTGGCCCTTAGGGTACCTTTACACGCCGATACAGCTCGCTACAATCGCCTGTGTAGCCACCTGTTTCCGGGCAGTGCTCGGAAACAGATGTATCTGTTGCCGGGTGCCTCCTACCGTCTTTACACGCCGCTACTACGGGGTATTTTGCCGCTACAAGCTACATTTGTAGCCTGTAGCTGGTTGTATCCACCCGCCAGTAGCGGCGTGTAAAGGTACCCTTAGAGATAATGGTCCCTTGATTTGATCCATTGTCTTTGTCTCTGGATTGAGGGACACTATTTAAAAAACAAACACTAGTAGGGATGAGAGAATCATTTGAAATTTCAATTTGCCAATTTCGCTGAATTATATAAAATATATGTATGGCTATTCAATGTATTGCAAGTCAAAAATGCCGCAAAGTCTGCAACTGCTCTGAAAAAAATGTGTATAACACTGTGAGATCTCCAAGGACTGTAGACTATAACCAACCTCTTTTCAAACTCTTTAACCTAAAGAAAGCCTTAGTAATGTCTACGTGACCTTAATATATATGGTTATGGGTTATACCGACAAAAACTGGTTTTAAAGTGACTCTCCTATCTCTTTATTTATGAGTTGAATCTCTGTATTATTCTCTTTTCTTCAATGCGTTCAGTTCATATAAAACATACCGGTAATCTGTACAATTTGTTCACTGTTTTATAGCCTTCTCTTGCCATCTCTTGGCTGCTGCATTCCCTGCCTCTACTTTTATACAGGCTATGGAAGTCCCTCCTGGTTGTCTATGCTATATAATATGATGTAATTGCTCCAAGTTATTGTGGGTTATCCCACCCAGTCATTTCCCAGGTCATGAGAGCTTTTTCTGGCTGATGCAATCACCTGCACTATGTAAAATCGAGGTGTAAATTTTAGGTGATTCATGTAAAACAAACAGCACATTTGTCATATGTGCTGGGATCTGTAGTTTCATAAAAATTCAACACAAATTCAATTAGCAATAAATCGATTTGCTCACTTTTTAGAAACCGGTGCTACCATCAGTATAAACTGAAATGTACCCACTTTGCCTCCTGCTTCCAATAACTCAGGCAGCAACACCTGGTTTGCTTTCCTAGTCTTGAATCTGATTCTACTTTGGCAGTGGTGATTATGGCACCTTACTACAGCATGCGTAACAAGTCAGGGACCCACTGTGAAGATCGCCATGATGTGGCAGTGGGCTTATACCTTCTGTTAAAATTATTTAGTAACAAGTTTGTGTTTAGTTTTGTCAATTTTTCTTATACGTCAAAGAACAGTGTTGCAACACTTGTCACTACCCATGGGCTAAACAAGAGGGTGGACAGTCAATAGGTCTGAGATCAGATACCAGGAGGGCTAGCAATGAGCAAAGGGGTGAGACAAACGTGTAGTCAGTAGTGATGAGCGAGCATGCTCGCCACTACTCGGTACTCGCACGAGTATCACTGTACTCGGGCGACTCGCCGAGCACCAAGTAATCTCGCGATACTCGTGCTGTGCTCGTGGTCGTCATCTCTGCATGTTGGCGCTCTTTTGAGAGCCAGCCCACGTGCAGGGATTGGCTGACAGACCACTGCAATGCCACAGCCCTGTTAGTTGTGGCATAGCAGTGATTGGCCGGCCTGCACAGCGTCACCGAGCCTTTATAACTCCCAGCGCGCTGTGCTCGGCACACAGCCATCCAGACAGTGAGTGTAGGGAGAGTGTCTGCTGCTGCTTAGGGACAGATTTCCGGCCCTTACAGGTAGATCCGGAGCAGGGCTGCAAACTGCTGCTGCTGACCACAACAGTCCTTCTCAGGACTAATCTAGGAGGATATAGGCAGGGTGATCCAGATCGGAGTCCAAGCTTTCCAGTGACCAGAACAGTCCTTCTCAGGACTAATCTAGGAGGATATAGGCAGGGTGATACAGATTGGAATCCAAGCTTTTCTGTGACCATTAGAGTCACCACACTCTTGTACTTACTACCTTATTACAGGTTAGGGACTAAAATTGTCTCCTGAAACCATTACAGTCACCAGACAGGTGTACGTACTACCTTAATACAGGTTAGGGAACTAAAATCCTAACTCTTGTCATCTCAACAGTCACCAGAGAGGTGTACGTACTACCTTAATACAGGTTAGGGACTAAAATCGTCTCCTGAAACCATTACAGTCACCAGACAGGTGTACGTACTACCTTAATACAGGTTAGGGAACTAAAATCCTAACTCTTGTCATCTCAACAGTCACCAGAGAGGTGTACGTACTACCTTAATACAGGTTAGGGACTAAAATCGTCTCCTGAAACCATTACAGTCACCAGACAGGTGTACGTACTACCTTAATACAGGTTAGGGAACTAAAATCCTAACTCTTGTCATCTCAACAGTCACCAGACAGGTGTACGTACTACCTTAATACAGGTTAGGGACTAAAATCGTCTCCTGAAACCATTACAGTCACCAGACAGGTGTACGTACTACCTTAATACAGGTTAGGGAACTAAAATCCTAACTCTTGTCATCTCAAAAGTCACCAGACAGGTGTACGTACTGCCTTAATACAGGTTAGGGAACTAAAATCCTAACTCTTGTCATCAACACAGTCACCAGACAGGTGTACGTACTACCTTAATACAGGTTAGGGAACTAAAATCCTAACTCTTGTCATCTCAACAGTCACCAGACAGGTGTACGTACTACCTTAATACAGGTTAGGGACTAAAATCGTCTCCTGAAACCATTACAGTCACCAGACAGGTGTACGTACTACCTTAATACAGGTTAGGGAACTAAAATCCTAACTCTTGTCATCTCAACAGTCACCAGACAGGTGTACGTACTACCTTAATACAGGTTAGGGAACTAAAATCCTAACTCTTGTCATCTCAACAGTCACCAGACAGGTGTACGTACTACCTTAATACAGGTTAGGGACTAAAATCGTCTCCTGAAACCATTACAGTCACCAGACAGGTGTACGTACTACCTTAATACAGGTTAGGGAACTAAAATCCTAACTCTTGTCATCTCAACAGTCACCAGACAGGTGTACGTACTACCTTAATACAGGTTAGGGACTAAAATCGTCTCCTGAAACCATTACAGTCACCAGACAGGTGTACGTACTACCTTAATACAGGTTAGGGAACTAAAATCCTAACTCTTGTCATCTCAAAAGTCACCAGACAGGTGTACGTACTGCCTTAATACAGGTTAGGGAACTAAAATCCTAACTCTTGTCATCAACACAGTCACCAGACAGGTGTACGTACTACCTTAATACAGGTTAGGGAACTAAAATCCTAACTCTTGTCATCTCAACAGTCACCACACTGTTGTACGTCATACCTTTATACAGTGAAAAGAAAAATAGGGAGGGGGACAAGAGGCGCAATAGTGCCCTATCACTAGTGACACTTGTGTATGCAGGTAGTGCTATGAAGCTGCTCACCTGGTCCAGTTGTGATCCCCACAACTGGTTTGAAGGCGTTTTGGAATCTGTGTTCCAGCTGCTGCAGGACCTCCACCGACCTCTGGATAGTGGTTTTGAATCCAAGACAATGATGGGAGTGCTGGTGTGTCACGGTCCGCGCTGCTGTGGTATGAATAAACTCACCAAAGAACCAAGATAGTTATCATCCTTTAGATGAGGAGGAAATAAAGGATGATAACTATCTTGGTTCTTTGGTGAGTTTATTCATACCACAGCAGCGCGGACCGTGACACACCAGCACTCCCATCATTGTCTTGGATAAATTTATACAGGTTAGGGAACTAAAATCCTAATCTCCTGTGACCTCAACAGTCACCAGACAGTTGTCGCTGTATACAGGCAAAATGTGCAAAGGCGTTGGCAAGGGCATTGGCATGGAACAAGGAAGTGGACATGATGGTGGTGCAGGCAGAGGCCGAGGTCGTGTGCAAGCACTAATTTCGCAACAACAAAGGGCCACATCTCCTCGCTCGCACGTCCTGTCCCAAATTCTTGGGGCCCGCAGCAGTACACCACTGTTGAACCAAGACCAGTGTCAACAGGTTGTTACTTGGATAGCGGATAATGCTTCAAGTCAGATGGGCACCTCCACAAACACCCTGTCTTCCACACGGTCAACTGTCAGTAGCCGTGATACTGCACCGCACATTTCCCAACCTGATCCTCCTTCCTACCACCTGGCCGAGTACACGTCCACGGACATTACTGATCCCACACTAGGACACTCGGAAAAGCTGTTCACGTATCCATTTGCAGAATCTGGCCTGTCGCCACCTCCTCTTGAAGTGGGTCATGAGGAGATGGTATGTACAGATGCCCAAATATTTGAGCAGCCACGTTATGACGAACGGAACGTTGTGAAAGTGTCTCAACAAGGGGTGGACGATGATGAGACACAATTGCCAGGAAGTCAGGAGGAGGATCAGGGTGCGGAAGAGGAAGACGACGTGATGGATGATCCAGTAGCTGACCCAACATGGCAGGAGGATATGCAGAGCGAGGACAGCAGTGCACAGGGGGAGGGAGGCGTAGCATCCCAACAGGCAGTACGAAGCAGGGTTGCGTCCGCAGGCAGAAGGCAGGCAACCGTTCCCCGGAACAACAACACGACTCAAGGTGCCTGTGCAAATGTTCGGTCTTCCCGAGTCTGGGAGTTTTTTAAGTTGGCTCCAGAAGACTCTAAAAAGGCCATTTGCCACACCTGCCATGCCATTATCAGCAGGGGTACGAAAACTAGCAGCCTGACCACCACCAGCATGATCAGGCACATGTCAGCCAAGCACCCGACTTTGTGGGAAGTAACACAGAGTCGAGGAGCGGTGCGTGCTGATGTCACTGCTACGTCTTCGCCTGTTGTGCATGCGAGCCAATCCCCTGTCCATGCTGGCCGCGAAAAAGCCTCCGGCCCTGCACCTGAAGTTGCCCACGCACAAATTACACCACCATCAAGCACGTCCTTGTCCCAGCGCAGCGTTCAATTATCCATTCAGCAAACATTTGCACGCAGGCGCAAATACGCTGCCAATGCCCCACATGCCACAGTCCTGAATGATCACATTTCGCGACTCATAGCGCTAGAAATGTTGCCTTTCCGTCTGGTGGAGACTGACGCATTCCGCGACCTGATGGCGGCTGCTGTCCCACGTTACTCGGTCCCCAGCCGACACTATTTCTCCAGATGTGCCGTCCCCGCATTGCATAACCACGTGTCCAACTGCATCACACGTGCCCTGAACAATGCTGTTTCAGCCAAAGTCCACCTAACCACAGACACGTGGACAAGTGCTTGTGGGCAAGGCCGCTACATCTCCTTGACGGCACACTGGATTAATATTGTGGAGGCTGGGACCCAGTCTGAGCGAGGGACGGAACACGTCCTTCCCACACCAAGGATAGCAGGCCCTACCTCTGTCAGGGTTTCACCGACACTCTACAGCTCCGGAATGTCATGCTCTTCAGCCTCCTCCTCCTGCGCATCCTCATCCACTGTACCCTCCACACCAGTCCCAAGCTGGAAGCACTGCAGCACTGCCTCTGCAAAGCGGCAACAGGCTGTGCTGAAGCTAGTCTGCATAGGTGACAAACCCCACAATGCAGAAGAGGTGTGGACAGCTCTGAAACAGCAGGCAGATCACTGGCTCACACCTCTGAACCTAAAGCCAGGAAAGGTCGTGTGTGACAATGGCCGGAACCTGGTGGCAGCTTTGAGGCGAGGGCAGCTGACGCATGTTCCATGCGTGGCCCATGTGCTCAACCTGGTGGTTCAGAGGTTTGTGAAGTCATACCCGGAGGTGTCTGACCTGCTGGTAAAAGTTCGGCGTCTGTCTGCACATTTTCGCAAGTCACCTGCTGCTTCAGCCGGCCTTGCCAGCTTTCAGCGCCGTTTGCGTCTTCCGGCCCACAGACTGGTGTGTGATGTCCCCACGCGTTGGAATTCAACGCTGCACATGTTGGTCAGGATATGTGAGCAGAAGAGGGCAGTTGTTGACTACCTGCATCACCTAAGCCGTCGGGAAATGGGTCAAACTCCACACATAACACCTGAGGAGTGGAGATGGATGTCGGACCTATGCACCGTCCTCCAAAACTTTGAGGACTCCACCAAGATGGTGAGCGAAGATGACGCCATTATTAGCGTCACCATACCACTACTCTGCCTTCTAAAACGGTCTCTGCTGAAAATAAAAGAGGATGCATTGCAGGCCGAGCGTGATGACTTAGAGCAAGATACTGTAGTGGGTGTGGGTGAAAACACACAGCCCAGCCTCATGTCATCACAACGTGTAGTGGAGGACTATGAGGAGGAGGAGGAGGAGGATGAAGACATGGAGCAACTCTCAGGCCAAATTGGGGATATGACATGCACACCAGTCATACCCTCGACTCAGCGTGGCTGGCCAGAGGACAGGGGAAATGAGGAGGAGGAGGAGGAGGACAGCATGTTCAGTCATCGTGTTGGTCTGGATACTGAAGTGATGGCTGTTAAGAGTCTGGCGCACATGGCTGACTTTATGGTAAGCTGCCTGTCTCGTGACCCTCGCGTTCAGAACATCTTGGCCGACAATCAGTACTGGTTGGCAACACTCTTAGACCCACGCTACAAGGAGAACTTTATGTCTCTCATTCCTGAGGCAGAGAGGTCAGCCAAAATGCAGCAGTTCCACAGGGCCATAGTCACGGAAGTTGTCAAATCATTCCCCTCCCAAAACGCTAGCGGCATAGCTCAGGATTCGATGGACAACCAAGGCGTACGGCCGAGAGGGGCACAAGTCCAATCCGCCAGAGGCAGGGGAACTGTCTTTACGATGTGGGACAGTTTTCTCAGCCCCTCACGTACCACAGCCCCTGAGGTGCGGGGTAGTGCCACCAGAAATGCTACGTTTGGGCAGATGCTGAAGGAGTACCTTGCAGATCGAACAACTGTACTGCGAGATTCCTCGGTGCCTTTCAATTATTGGGTCTCCAAGCTCGACACGTGGCATGAATTGGCTCTCTACGCCTTGGAAGTCCTGGCCTGCCCTGCCGCTAGCGTTTTATCAGAGCGTGTTTTCAGTGCTGCAGGTGGAATCATCACTGATAAACGCACCCGCCTGTCAACTGAAAATGCGGACAGGCTGACTCTGATCAAGATGAACAAGGGTTGGATTGGGCCAGACTTCACCACACCACCAGCAAATGACAACTGAATTAAATTTTGTTATTTGAATTTGACATGTACCTCCACTCACCCATGGGTACACACTTCCGGACTTTGGCTAATCGCTGGACTGCTCCTCCTTCTCCTCATGTGACACCATGATCATCGTTACAATACTTAGGCTTTTGTTTGAGGTATACCCGCAGTGGTAAATTTTTTAGCCCATTCTGTTACAATGGGCATTACAACGACAGGAGACCCGCTCCTTTTCAATGGGAAAAATGTTTTTAGGCACTCCTACACGTCTCTATCCAGGGACAAAGAGGAGCCTCCCAATTTTTGGCTGCCCTGACCAAAGGGCTATACTACAATACACCCACTTGAGGGTTACAGGCCCTACTACATGTCTGTAAGCATGGGTCATTGTTGAACCTCCCAATTTTTGGCTGCCCTGACCAAAGGGCTATACTACAATACACCCACTTGAGGGTTACAGGCCCTACTACATGTCTGTAAGCATGGGCCATTGTTGAACCTCCCAATTTTTGACTGCCCTGACCAAAGGGCTATACTACAATACACCCACTTGAGGGTTACAGGCCCTACTACATGTCTGTAAGCATGGGTCATTGTTGAACCTCCCAATTTTTGGCTGCCCTGACCAAAGGGCTATACTACAATACACCCACTTGAGGGTTACAGGCCCTACTACATGTCTGTAAGCATGGGTCATTGTTGAACCTCCCAATTTTTGGCTGCCCTGACCAAAGGGCTATACTACAATACACCCACTTGAGGGTTACAGGCCCTACTACATGTCTGTAAGCATGGGCCATTGTTGAACCTCCCAATTTTTGACTGCCCTGACCAAAGGGCTATACTACAATACACCCACTTGAGGGTTACAGGCCCTACTACATGTCTGTAAGCATGGGTCATTGTTGAACCTCCCAATTTTTGGCTGCCCTGACCAAAGGGCTATACTACAATACACCCACTTGAGGGTTACAGGCCCTACTACATGTCTGTAAGCATGGGTCATTGTTGAACCTCCCAATTTTTGGCTGCCCTGACCAAAGTGCTATACTACAATACATCCACTTGAGGGTTACAGGCCCTACTACATGTCTGTAAGCATGGGTCATTGTTGAACCTCCCAATTTTTGGCTGCCATGACCAAAGGGCTATACTACAATACACCCACTTGAGGGTTACAGGCCCTACTACATGTCTGTAAGCATGGGTCATTGTTGAACCTCCCAATTTTTGGCTGCCCTGACCAAAGGGCTATACTACAATACACCCAGTTCTTGTTAACAGGCCCTCCTGCACGTCTCTATCCAGGGACAAAGAGGAGCCTCCCAATTTTTGGCTGCCCTGACCAAAGGGCTATACTACAATACACCCAGTTCTTGTTAACAGGCCCTCCTGCATGTCTGTATCCAGGGGCATTGGTGAACCCCCTAATTTTGGACTGCCCTTGCAAAGGAAGATACTACAATAGACCCAGTTCCTTAAAATGGGCACTTTATGTCTAGACAGGGCTTCATGTACGTCTCTTGTCAGGGTCATCGGAGTGTCGCACAATGTTTTCACGTAAAATCTTTCATGTAATCACAAAAAGTGACATACACCAGCTGTATCTCACTATTGGGTATGTGCCCTTAACATTTCCACCCTAAATATTCATTTTGGTGTCATTTTGGAAGGTTTTCTGGAGACTCCGTAAAATGGGCGTGAAACTCGGACAACATTGTTCACAGCTGTGACTTTTGAGTGAGAAATGCTTCCAGGGGTCTTCCCCATGGTGTTGCCATGTCATTTCAGCACTCTTCTGAGACTTTTGTGACATTTTTAGGCTTTTTCCATGCTGCCGGCAGTCATTTCATAAAAATACTTGTGTCTCCCATAGGATAACATTGGGCTCGTTACTCGGGCCGAGTACACGAGTATCTCGGGATGCTCGGCCCGAGCTTCGAGCACCCGAGCATTTTAGTACTCGCTCATCACTAGTAGTCAGGTCACGGTCCAAGATCCAAATTCTAGGAAGTTAGTGGATCAAAACAAAGGGGCTATGTAAATGGATCATCAGAATCAAGTTCCAAGGTTAAGTAAACAACTGTTCAGACTAAGCGCAGGATAGACAGGCAAATAGACACCACCAAACTAAAGCTACAACTGGCATTAATTGAAGGAAGAACAGCAAATAAATAGCAAAGGCCTAACAAACAGGAATAACAAAGACCTTGTTTGCAATCCTAGTCTTGAATCTGATTCCACTTTGTCAGTGATGATTTTGGCATTGCACTAAGGCACAATTAACAAGTCAGGGACCCACTATAAGGTTCACCATGATGTGGCAGTGGGCTTATACCTTCTGATCAAAATATTAACTAACAATGTTGTGTTCAGTTTTGTAAGTTTTGCTTAAACATCATAGAGCCATGTTGTATCTAGTCACTACTCATGGACTATTAATGAGGCTTGGTAGTCAAGTGGTCTAAGGTCAGATACAAGATAGGGTTAGCAATAAACAAAGGTGTGAGACTTAGGGGTAGTCAGGTCACCGTCCAAGATTATTCCAGGAAGTAAGTAGATCAAGATAAAAGGGCTATATAAATGGATCATA